>JAVYIG010000076.1:600000-1018189 GCA_035222895.1 Strongylocentrotus droebachiensis
AGTCTATGGGCTGACTAGAGCCCACGTGGCCCATACATAAACCAGATGTATACCAGATGGGCCTTCCCACCTAGAACCCACAAGTACCAACGCATATTGGCCCCATATGGGCCCCATGTCAGTTTTTGGTGGTGAAAAGCGTACATCAAGCATCGGCTGGGCCCAGCTAAAAAACAGATGTATACCAGATGGGCCCTTCCACCCAAAACCCACATGTATATTTACACATGTGGACACCATGTAGGCCCCATGTGGGTTTTTTGGTGGTGAAAATCACACATCGACCATCGGCCGGTCCCAGCTAAAAACCAGATGTATACCAGATGGGCCTTCCCACCCAAAACCCACAAATATACCCAGAATTTGCATAATAAATACGGGGTGCGTGCACATCTATGTTTTTATACAATTTATCTGAATTTACAGGATATTTCTTAATTATTGATGATTTAGTTATATGCGATTCTTTTCGAAAATACCACAAAATGTAAATTGCTAATTATTAGGACATTTAGGTAAACATTAATTAGGTTAAACACTAAATATGAACTAAAACAAATTCAATAAAATACAATTATATGGAAATATGGCATTCACAGCAATTTAACCAAGTTTTCTTAATACCAATGCCTTTACATTGGAATTTTTAGACGAACGATGTGTTGTTGCCATTGGCAAAATTATTTAGTACAAGTGCTACATAACTTACTAATTAAGTCTTTTAACTGAAGTTTTCAACTGGTTGAAAGTTGTGCTAAATGTTACAACTAGTTCAGTTAAACCAGTTATTAAATACAACTGTTAACTCTGGAAATTGAAATGGGATAACTGAATTCAACTGGGAAAAAATAGAACCCATTTAAACAGTATGAAGCCCATTTAGAACCACATTGGCCCATGTGGAACCATGTCAAACCCACTTGGCCCATATGAATCCCATATAAAACCCGCTTATAGTCCATGTGGGGCCAATATAGAACCCACTTGACCCATAATGAAGCCCATTTAGAACCCTCGTGGCCCATATGGGCCCCATATAAAACGCACTTGGCCCTTATATTACAACAAAAAACAACAACAACAACAACTATAGAAACCTGGGTTTTATGTGGTAAGTCCCACCCATCTGATGCCCGATTGGTCACCCTTGTGCATATTGCTGGGCCAATTGTGTGGCCCATCTGAGGCCTATCTATAACCCGGGTGCAGATTGCTGGGCCCCACAATGGGCCCATCTGGGCCCCATATACCAGCCCAGTTGTAACAGATAAAACTCAAATGGCCCCTCAACATTTTGCAATCAGGGCATGATCCGATTTTGAAACACCTTGTGACAGTATCTTATATATAAAAAATCAAATATTTAACATCTTAATGGCCTTGATCATTTGAGTAATATTATGACACTTATGAACATGACTGACAAAGAAAGCGGACAAAATATACAGTTCCTCAGGTAGACAAAGGAACATCCCTTCACTGCTATTATGTAAAAATGTGTAGAACAGGTGTCACATGCATATTCACCTTTTTACATAATAGCAGTGAAGGGATGTTCCTTTGTCTACCTGAGGAACTGTATATTTTGTCCGCTTTCTTTGTCTGTCATGTTAATAGTGTGATTAGCAACATCTCTATTTCGAGGGATTTTATGCGCCCTTGGAGGGAAAAGCTAAATCGGCTCATAATCGTAATGACGTCAGACCAATATATAGCGATTGTTTACGATTTGAAGCCGATTTCACTTTTATTTTGACAAGAGTTAAATGCACTAAACCTTCGGTTGTTAATATTCTTATCATTGTTAAGAACTTAAATCAGGATGACAGTAGTTGTTTAGATCGCCACAACTTATTAACCGCCCTTTCTATGAAAAAAGAACAACAGGAGTAACATGTAATGTGCAACGCTCTAGAAGTTAATAAAGGACAATTGTCAAATTGCCTAAGTGAATAGTCGAGGAAAGGGAAAATGAAGATTGGGAGTCCAGCCATAAATGGAGATATTAAGCTGTTAAGCTTATTTATTCGATCTGTAAAGACAGATAAAATAACAACAATAGATTTAGTATATCATTCATTTTACACAAGAATGCAAGATATAATACAAAATATCTGAATAAACCAAGTAGCTGTATCTATAAAGATTCATTTAAACACCTTTTGCTTTTGTTCTATAAACTGTCAATCTTGACCTCGTCCTTTAACTATCAAAAATCCAGAGTAACCAACGGCTACAAAACCTAATGCATTTTCTAATATGCACTACTTTGATAAACTCATATTTGCTGAGTTTCTCAAACTGACCTGACTTTCCTTTAAACAGATAACTGCCAATTTGCATGAACCAAAATAACTGTAAATATCTCTATCTTGCATCTATACACAAGCTTGATTATTCACATTTTTATGCACAGAATAATTCCTTCTAAAAACCTCAACATTGGATTGTCACTTTAAATGCATCGTATGACCTTCCACTGACTTTGACAGACACCTAATTTGCATATTTATGCTCGCCTAAGAAAACTATCTTATAAAATGTCTGCATTCAATTAAACACTGTTTAATGAATTAAACTTAAATATCTGACTTGCATAAAACTTCCCAGTAATAATCTAGAGATAACACTTCAATACAAAATAAACTATCTGGCATAACTTGTAATTTACACCTGTAATTTACATCTGAAATCTACTCCTGTAATCCAGACATGCACTACAGCAAGCCTTTCGAGTTACATTATTAACTCTTCAAATGACTAAACACTTTCTTTCAATTCTTAGTCAAAATACTATGCCAGAAGTGCAAAGCTTAACCTTTCACCAAGACAATAAATAGTGTCTTGCAACTTTTATGCAAGCTAAATCAAATTCTACAGATCAACTTTTGTCACACACATAAGCTGCATAAAATCCAAGATTCTAGCATGCACAATAATAAACATCCTTTATCTTTAGGATTTCTATATATTTACACTGTTTACATTTTAAATGACATAAAACTATATTTGCCTAATACTGTAATTCTGCTTTTACAATGATCATTTAACTGGAAAAACACATGACTAAAAGTACGGCTCATGGGCGCGGCCATTTTAGGCGCAGCCATCTTGGAACCAATGCCACACGTACATTATGCTAATGAGTTAAATACAGTTCTTTTTACAGTTCAACTTGAATCTATCTTATTTTCTGTTTTATGAGTTCACATTCCAGTTTATATTAATCTTAACACTCACTTCTGTGGCGGGACAAAACTTCGTCGGGAATACATGAATGGCAACTGACGGGTTAACTGGTAAACTAGTCAGACTTGACTAGATTTCTGACTGCGTTCTGTGTTGACTGAAGAACATGGCGACAGTGCCGAACTTAACCTATGGTAGCTTATAAGAGCAAAAAAAGAGAAAATCTAAACCAAGCAAAAATCATCGCTCGGCGAAACATCAAGGAATAGAAATCACGTTCAAGAATTTCAATAGGTGATGCACAAGCTACCGGAATCTTTGCGATGGTGCATATTAACCTATGGGTTAACCGCGGTAAGACTATAGTATATATTGCAGTAGTACACTGTGAGTATCTTTGTATAAGAACAGCAATGTCCCTGCAGGTTTAGTACGTACTCTGCGATATTCAGTTTAAAAAACGTCGCAGCTCCACGACCATCCGATACAAAACTATAAGCTTTAATAGTTCATAACATCAACATATTTAAATATTCTATCAATGTCTAAAACTTAAATACATGGTTCTCAAAATATTCAATGAGAATTTTTTTTCTTCCCAAAATGAAATCAGAAGTGTGAATCTGCATCTTTTAAGATATTTAAAATGTAGTTATTATAGCAGAAGTTCTTACGGATTGAGCCTGCACAAAATCTTGGCGCTTGGACCTGCTGGACACAGCTCGAAATAATTCTGAAGTTGAGCACTGCGAAACTCTGTTTATGTGATGACAATTATGAAGGGATATTAGCTCTTGAACGAAACTCTCTGTCTCTGCGATGATATATGAAGGGAACACATCTTAGCACTTGAACTTGTTTGACGCAGCTCGAAATATTTCGAGGACGGTGTTGCGGAACTCCCTATCTCTATGATGATATATGAAGGGATTGAGTGCGGCAGCAATAGCTACTGCTACCAGGAAACAAAGATTTAGATAGGCCACAGAGGCTTCGTCCGCTAGCGGCGTTACCTGAAGAATGAAGAACACGATGTATGGAGACCAAAATAACACAAGGACACCGACTATGATGCCAGTTGTCTTGATCGCTTTGAGCCTGCGCTCCACCGCTGCCGGTGCGACGCGGTTATTTTGATCGTGGATTGTTTGCTTTGCTATGGCTCTTGCCTGCTTGACAGCGATCTGCATTATGCGGAGGTTAGAGACGACTATCACCAACAGTGTGAGGACCAAAAATGAGATGACGACCAAGCTGTATGTTACGAGCCCGAGGCTATTGTGCGGTTCTCCCATCGCGGTCGGCATTTGGAACTTCGTTTAGGTAACCGCGTACTACGATAAAAATCAGGCTAAGTATCCAAATGGTAGCTATCGCGTAACCAATGCAGGATATTTAAGCGGTTTTGTTACTGCAATATACCGGTCTACGGTAAGGACAACAATGTGGAGCAGTGTACTCGAAGACGAAGTGAAAAGTGGTAAACTCAGCAATTCCACCATGTTAGGGTACCAGGTCTTTTGCGAGAATACGGCTGGGTAGCAGCCAAGAGCAAGAGCTACACTTGTCACCATATCATTTACTGCGAGACTTGTTAGGATATAGTTCGTCGGCGTTCGTAGATTGTAGTTTTTGTAAACGGCCAAGACGACGAACAAATTCCCAATGATGATGAACGGCGCTAGCACAGCCATAATTGTCAACGTCAGCACAAAGAAAAGCCCACTGTCGTGCAGGTTTGGAGAATAGGTGGAATTCATCATTCTTACCTTATTCTCTCTTGGTAAAACAATGTACTCTTTCTATCCTCCTCAAATTATGATACGATATATTATATTTGCTATTTAGCGCCTCGCTTTCGGATGTAAGCCGGTCGAATGCCTAGAAAACTTTTCGCTGTCCGTCGCGAATCAAACGCCAGATTTGACACACACCAGTGTCTTAACAGATAGTTCTCGTAAGCACCGACACTCGTAGTCTGTTCGCTACGCAAAAATAAATAAATCTTGCGCTATGCCGGGTCTGTGTATCTGCTTCACTGATAAAGTATCAACCTTAAACCCGTGTGACCTTCAAAACTATCTTCTGATGATGAACTTGTCCGCGAGAAAATATAGACAAGGATGTATAAGGGCCGTGTCGCATTCTGGAGTGCGGGTTGCTAAAACTCTTGAAATATAGATAGATCTTTCTTTTTCTCAATATACTTCGACTGAAAGAGCTGATGCAGTTCCTGAAATCATATTCCAGACAAACAAAAATAAATTTAAGTCAACATTTTCAGAACTCGTCTCCCGGTTTTTGAAAATCCAGGAACAGTCCTTACAAGATAACTGAAGTCAAGATGTAAATTTCATGAATTGCGAAAAAACCCAACATCTCATGAGTAAAGTAGGGGTCCGTCCTTACTGCGTCTTTCGCAGATTTTGTCTGATTCCGATAATTATTGATACTGAACCCATCTCCCGGAATTGTTTTGATGATGGAGCGAGGATATTAACAGCATACAATTCGTTCGGGCTACAACACGAAATGATCAATGCTTCATTTCCTTCCTCTATAAATTAGTACCAGGAAGTTGATCTTTGATCGCCTGTCAGTATGCTAGGTGGGCGCATTTCAAAAGTAATTATACCTGCGTCATATCACAGTTCAATCATTTTTATTTTTAAAAGCCGAAGTTTAGTTTATGAAGCTCCTTATAGTAACAACTTTGACTTTCTCGTGTCTTTTATACATGTTTTTATCGAGGCCGTGTGATAGAAGGTTTTTTAATATGTAGAAACCGTTACAAACGCAGTGTCAGTCAATCTATTCCATTAATTAGATATCAATCCTAGAATCTCATTAAGATGTCATTGCATATCTGTCCTATAGTCTCGCTTTCTCAGTTTGTTTCTTCCATTTTCCTCATTTGAGAAAAAGTTGATTTGTTAGCAATATCGCATTTCACGTACTTATTATAGGTCCAAATGCCTTATTGAAATTATCATTTGTGAGTGACAGTCTGTTAATTATGACGGTGTTAATAATACTTGTAACTCTTTCCTCATGAAGACTTGGAAATCGGGGGTGGGTGGGGGGAAGGGGTGGCACAATTGTTTTGACTTTGATTAATCCAAAACCTTGCACAGTACACAGTCTTATGCAATGTAACTGTCTTTATCTTTATCTTTAAAATAGCTGGAGCAATGTGAGATATCACATTTCATGATGAATAAAATCACCATTACAAACATTTTATAGGAAGATGCGTGTGTGTATGGATACATTTGATAAAGTAGGTCCAAAGCTTTTTTTAAAGCCTATGAGTTATCAATCTAAGCAATGATAATGTCATTAAGGTACAATGTAGTTATAAATAAAGAAACAAACGAATGTCAAGAATTTTAAAGACTCTTTATCGGAAAGATTTTTATGGTCGAAATCATCAACGAACCAAAATACAAAATATTGAAAGAATGGATTATCAAAGAGATGTTTTTCGTTCATGATCAGTAATAATAATGATAAAAATAATAATAAAAAAGGTGCTTATAAAACGTTTACCACCAAAGCCTCTAAGTGCTCGTAGTCGGCACGATCGAGCTATTCACTGGCCGTTTCCATGGTAATAACATGTTGTGATGTTATGTCAACTGGTTGAAAGAATAGAGGATTGCGGAAGAATATTGTTCTCTCATGATCGCAATGAATTACACTTAGGATCAAGATTATCCGTCGTCATGTCCGACCGAACATGATTGGAAGTGCGTACACGGGCGACGCTGCACCATTTAGATTAAGTAAAGGGGAGGGTGGGGGGGGGGGGGGGGGCGTTGTCCGCAGTTTAGGGAATCTTTGTTCAAGAGGCTACAAAATTATGTACCAAAGTTTCCTTATTTCTTCCAGAAAAAATATATGATTACTAGTCATTAATTTTTCGTGTGGGTGCTGGTGTTGGTGCGTACTGAAATGCGAAAGTTTGTGTGGATTTTGGTGAGTTTGTGTGTTTGGACGTGTGTGCGAGTGTTCTTTTAACTTTGGTGAGGGCGTTTTGTTTGTGTGCGCGTGGGTGGGCGTGTGCGTGTTGATGTTCGTGATTGTGCGCGTGAATTTGTTTGTGTTTCAGTGCGTGTGAATGTCGATGTGTATGTGTGGGTGTGGATGTGTGTTTGTGTGCGTAGTGTGTAGTGTGTTTCTGAAAGTGCAGCGAGGAGTGCATCAGATATATTTTTCTCCAACTTGATATACATGTACACTATTGAAGAAAAGGGGAGAATAATCCTTTATGAGCATTTAATGATGTGTGACAAATTATACACTGACCTTAAATCGCTGTCCATCACTCTCTCTCTCTCATCCTATAGTACAGATCATCAGATTATATTCTCAATCCTTTTCTCATATCAGGTTATGATTGTGGTCTCTAGAGTGTATGACATGACATTTTCAAAAATATTCATTGTACAGATGGCCCTTTAATAATCTCCGCATTCATTTTTCGTTGGTAAAACATAACTATGTGGTTCTGTGATATTCATGTCTATAGTGTTGATGGTACTGCATATATTCTCACTTTAGTATACATATTATCATAACATATGAATAAAATGAAACAAAAATGAAAGTCGGTCCACATCACCAGATTACGTTTATATGAAAAAACAGAAAATAAACGTATATCACTGATTTACGGACGGAAAGAATATTCTAAAAGCTCAGGTAAAAATAGCTCCTAATTTGAGATCTTACTTTAAAAAAATGAACTCTTAAATCAACTTTCTTTCCAATTAAACAACCAATTCAGTTCAATTCAAATATTTCTGAATGGTTAAATTTCACGAAATTAGTTTAGTACATACAATGTACACACAAGAGCACACTTTCCTTTTGACCATTTAATCTTTGAAAGTCCTACTGTACTAGAAGCACTACTGCAAAATCACCTCTAGCTCCATATCAGGTCAGATGTCGCAGTATGGTCCTGTAACTCGCTGCCACCTAGCTACGCTATTGGTTATCGCATCACGTACTCGATCTGTCTGCGAAGTGGCAATTATGTATTGGGTTACGCACTGTTGGCAATTTGACCATGAGATAGCACTTTGCAATAATCAGTAAGCTAGGGCAGACCGTTCATCATATCAGTATCGCGAATGATTTACATTTCATAGACAATATACACTACAATTTCGCTAAATCTCTGAATCAACTTTCTTTCTACTTCAACTTTAAAAATATACCTAAACATATACATGTACATCCCACAAACTATTAAACTGAATATTAAAATGTCGTCAAAATTTATGAACCAAGGTCTTTTTTATAAGCAGTTGAACTTAAAGAATGTTATAATTGTGTGTATATATACATTACGTAGACAAATTTTTACAAGTTTCTTCTATTAAACTCCTTCAACTTAAAAGCTGTATTTTATATCCCGCATATTTACCAGATGTCATCAAATGTCAAAATAGTGTTTCATTGTAAACAGTTCAACGTTAATAAGAAATCTGAGTATGTACACCTCATCACCAAAACGCACTAAAATATAGTCAACAAATATAGTAAAAAAATAAGTTTCCGATCGTTTGACACGAAGTGAATTGGAGTAGTCGGTCTTCCTCGGCAGAAGAAATACCCGAAGACAAGACTGTCCGTTATCTAATAATAGGCATGATACAATACAATGTACACTGCGGATTTTATCACGAGGCGACAGTTCTTATAATCAGACCGCGTAAAGAACGGCTTTTCCTAGATGATCAACGGCATCTGAATTGCGACTTCGTTTGTTTGAAAACCTCAGTAGCCGCTCTACGGTAGCCCTTACTAGTGACGATATACACGATGCAGTGCCACCATGTCACACTGCAGGATATCATCATGTTCATACCAAAGAACGTAGTGCTGATCTTTATTTCGCTCAAGACTACTATGCCGATGATAAACATGGGACACCAACCTATAAAGACAACACAGTTCAACAACAAGAGCGTGATGAAGGACTGTGTATGGCTTGAAAACGTCATCGCGGAGGTTCTTTTCTCTCTCGGCTAGGAGTGACATTATGTCCATCTACTTGCCCAGTAGCACTAGGTACATGCCGTAGAACTATAGCTATCTTTCTAAGCTGCCTCCTTGTGATGATTATGGTGTGGATACTTGTGAACAATGTCACTATAGTTGCTACAGAACAGTAAAGAAGGAGGAAAGCATTGGAAACCACTGTACCGGAACCGCCCTGGGGGACACCATAGTTGCACAGAATTTCATACATTTTTTCACTCGCTGTTCCGGGAAACGGAAAAAATGTAAGGGATGAGATTAGAATTACGAGCGTACATACGGTAAAAATCACTTTAGCTCTCCTGATCGTCATGAAGGTCTGATACCTTAAAGGTATTACAAAGTTTTGGGAAATTTTGAAAAATTGGTGGAAAGTGAATCTTTACAATTTTGATATATTTGGATGCCCCTGTGGATGTATTAAAAGCACTAGAAAAATTGAATATAAAAATTTACCGGTGCTCCCGGTAAATTGTTATTAAATTTCAAATAGCTCCTACGGCTGTACAATGGTAGCTGCGACCATGGAAATATCAGAATATGTAGTTGTGGTATATTATTTCCGAACGGGAATAGCTAATCGGTCGATTTTAGTCAAGAAACATTGTTTAATAGCTTAATTAATATCTTGACCTTGAGAGGGAGCTATACAACATAAAGTGTTTATTATTTACAATTTCATAAGTTTAGAGTCGATTTCGACCGCGACAACGATCAGTGAATATTGTAGGATCGCATATGCTTCCAATATGTTCATTTGAACCAAATTTACGACCCCATACCAAAACTTTGTATTACCTTTAAGGGTATCACAATCATCAGGTATCGATTGAGGTTCAGGCACGTGGTTAGAATGATGGCTTTAAATGAACATGGATACATAACGGAACCGATATACTTGCAAATGACAAACTGCACGGTCGTTCTTGGTAGAAAATGCTGGAGAGGTAAAACAAGAGACGTGCATGAACCGAGGAGAAGGTAGGTGCAGGTCAAGGCATAGAGCAAAACCTTGGTTATATCATCAAAGTCGTCTTTCACACGTTTTAAAACGCAAAGGGTGAATAGATTCCCCAGCACACAAAGCGGTGCCTGTGCTATAAGTGCGCCTTGAGACCACGCAATCAACAGAGGAGTATATGCAATCCCATAACAGATCTCAAAAATAAGCATTGACGGTGTAAGAGTTGGATCCTCCAATGTGATACCCTCTGTTACAGCAAGGAATTTAGGAGTATACTTTGATACTAATCTGAACATGGAAACACATGTTAAAAATATATGCAAATCAACATACTATCTTCTGTACAATCTCAGACGTATCCGCAAATATTTTGACCAAGAAAGTATGAAATTGGTTGTACATGCTCTTATCACAAGTAAGCTTGATTATTGTAACGGGTTGCTGTTTGGAATGCCAGATTCTCTGATAATAATAATAATAATAATATTTAATTTTTATATAGCGCTTAATACATATGTCTCTAAGCGCTTTACAAATATACTATTACCCCGGTCATTGGATTCAGTGATAGCTAAGTTACAAAGAGTCCAAAATGCATGTGCAAGCAGGACTTGTCTATCGTCGGTCGAAATTCACTTCAACCGCACCTCTTCTGAGAGAACTCCACTGGTTGCCAGTCCGTCAAAGAATCTCATTCAAAATATTGTTAATTGTCTATAAATCATTAAATGGTCAAGCCCCTAATTACATCACAGAATTACTTCAACTCAAAGTCCAGTCACACAGTCGTAGCCTGCGCAGTTCCACAGATAAATTATTGTTTCAGATTCCCCATGGCAAAACTAAAGTAACTCTTGGGGACCGTGCTTTTGCTATTGCTGCCCCCAAACTATGGAATAGCTTGCCAATAGAAATACGAAGCACTCCATCTCTCAATGTTTTTAAATCCAATTTAAAAACTTATTTGTTCAACTGAGAGATCTTATTTTGTAGAATTTAGTAAAAAGGAGCTCTTAACCAGCGCAGCTGAATATATTTTGTATAAAAGCTGCGCTATATAAATGTATTATTATTATTATTATTGTGTTTTGGCAAGATCTGATGGAACGTCTTCAGAAAGATTGGTAGCCATGGTCGTCAAACGGGTTGAACTATGTTGAGTTAGAGGAACTGTTGGAACAGATAAATGATGGTCCTCTTAAGCTCTTAAAAAATGAAATGCTCGTTCGATTAAACCAACAAATAGCAGTCATAGACATAGAAGGCTCTTTGGCTTATAATCACTTTTCCTGAAATGACTCGTTTTAACGAAGAGTCAATTTAACGAAAAACTCGGTCGTGTGTAAGTCCTGATGGAGCGCAAGGCCACTCGGGTAAACATCTACCTCTAATTGATGTTTCAAGCCAGAGCCATTTGTATCATCATGCATTTCAGTAGCGTTAATTAAACTTGGTCCATCACAACCATAATTAATATGAAAGTGCCAATCTTTCTAGCTGACATACTGAATACAGCAGCCTTTATTACAAACACGTTTTAAGTTGAATGTGGAACATGTATCGTGTGTTTACTCATTAAATGAAAATATGAAAACTGTCTCATTTTAAAGGAAGCGGGGATCATTCAAAAGAAGTGATATTTGTCCGATCAGTCACTATTAAATATCCATAATTTACAATTCAAGGACTTCATAATCTGTCAATTTATAATGGCGTTGAATATGTTATCATTAAAGATAAACTTGAGTTCTGGTAACAACAAAAAAAGAATTCTCACAGAATCAAACGAAACTTACACTGAATGTTCAAGATTACAAATAAATATCATGTGCCAAACAAAGTTGGAATAAAATGTATACTGGCTGAGTAATGAGCATAGAAAGATAAGAAAATCAAGTTAGGTAGCCCCGACACCATTTGTGTAGTCCCATATACACCTTTCTATGTACAGTGCTGGTTACTTTACCAAGACAGGGCCATATTTTTTATGATTTTGATGACTCCAGAACCTTGCAAGGGAACACCAATACTTACATGCTACATGATCAACTTCTTCTGATCCATTCCACACCTTTTCTTTCACAATGCAATCGCATTACCAGAACTCACCTTTAACTTTAAATTACCTAATGGTGCTAATAAAGGAATGTAGCAATTTTGTTTTTTTACGGGGGGAGGGTGGGTACAAGTACAAATAATATTACTAGAGGGGGTACAATATCGCACAAAAAAAAAGTGAAATTAGAAGGGAAATTGATCAAAGAATAAAGAACACATATCAGAAAAATTACATAGATTCATCATAGTGAAAGTTGATATTGAGTGGTTCAACTACAAGTCGTTCGCTGAGACCAGAGGGGCATTACCTCATGAGGTGGAGTGTGCGCGCGCGGGTGTGCATGTATGCGTGTCTGTGCGTGCGTGATAATGGAGTATACTTTGTAGTTACTGAGTCTCCATCAATAATTTTGTAGAATCAAATAATTTTAGTTCTACATCCAATTTCTCTTGACCACGTCAGTGCTGTCGTGCGTACCAGGTAAATCATTAAAAAACGAGTTAGAAAAAAAAAAAACACCTGTGGACCGACCGACGGCTTTAAGTCCTCTCCTGCTTACTTGGTAATGAGGAAAAATGCCTTACAAAAAGGGCACTTTAGCGCATTAACTTAGTCTTGAACCCGAGACTTCTCGGTTACGAGACCACTGCTCTACCACTGAGTCATCGCGCTTCTTTAATAACTTTTGGAATTTATCGTTCCAGTTTCATTTCTTGTTTTTGTTGACTGGATTTCTACGTATGAAAATGCTGAGAGCAAGTTCGTGAGTTATGAAAAGCGTAGGTTTTCTTTTATACGACGTACATGTATACCATTTTAGAGAACAGCTCAATGTTGGATAGCCAGGCAGATATTATATCTGACAACCTGACACGAGTTAATAACCGTGATGACTCTTAATTGAACACTTCGTCAGTATACAGTCACTCACATTACGCGGTGTATGGCGGGAAGTGCATGATACGCTGTCGGGAGATGTTCCATTTTGGTTCTGCCATCGGCTCGATCATTTGACAAACGAACTACCTTGCACTTACATTCAGTTCTTTAAAATGCCATTAACATATTTTAATCGTGTTAATGTGCAGATATTACCCAGTGGATACTTTTGTCTTACTGGGTCCCATTTCGTGAGGGATTCAGATTCATCGCAGTCCATAAATCTGGATAATTATTAGTCTACATTTCATTTCATTTTAAAGAGTATCATCACAATGAATGAAAGTACGGAACCAGCTCTTTTTGCAGATCATCAATTTGCTGGCAAAATAGTTGTCATGGTATGTATTACTCCTTTCCTACCTTGCATAGTCATCAGCAACGCCTTGTTAGTGCTAGCAGTTTACAGACATTACAGCCTCCGAACACCAACAAATGCCATTATTGTGAGCCTCGCTATCTCTAATCTCCTCGACGCCCTTGTTGGGATTCCACTATATGTGTATGCAACCGTCTTTAAATTCGACACATCGTGCTTAGCTGAAGAAAATACTCTTTACTATACTTTACCCTTGAGTGCACTATCTGGTGTTTCGTTTTGTCACATTGTGGCGTTGACTGCAGATCGATTCATAGCTGTTACGAAGCCGTTACGTTATGCCAGCCTGGTGGCGTTTAGACGCATTGCCATCGTCCTGGGATGTCTGTGGCTTCTTAATGTTTTGTTTAGCATCGCCCGATCTGTTGGCTTAGCGCATGGATCACATACAAGCCAAGACCAGGAAGAAACGGACTGCGGGGCTCCCTTAACTGGGACATTGAACGTAACCTTTACCTGGTTGATATTTTGTGTGATCGTGATTTCAATGGTTGCGTTGTTTGCCATCAATGCTTTGATTCTTCACATCGCAGTGAAACAAGCGAGAAAGATTGCGAGCCAAAGAGTAATCATCCAGTTCCAACAGCAGCAACTCCCAGTACAAGATGACCGATTGAAAGCATTTAAAACTATCTCCCTCGTCGTGGCAGTCTTCATTATCTTCTGGTTTCCGTATCCCCTGTTTCTCATATTACAGCTTATAACGTATCAGTCACCTTTTTCTCTCATGGTATACAACAATTCCTTCCTGGTATTGCATACAATAAGTTTGGTTGTTAATCCTATCATCTACGGCTTCAGAGATCGGGCTTTTCGAAAGGCCTTTCAAAATATCTTGCGTCAATTTTGAATAACGTAGAAAACTTTCGAAGTTCGTCGTAACCCCTCCTACGCCATTTTAGCGTGTGATCTATCCAGTTTCACATCAAAGGAGCACAATTTGTCCTGGAAGTAACTTAACATTATTGCAAAACGTTAATTTACCGGGCATGTTGTAATCATAACCATGCGAGAACCTCGCTGTGGTTGCCTTAATAGTTGCGAACGAATTCATACTTCGCATTGCAGTGAAGGAGGTGAATACAATCGCAAGTCAACACGTGGTCATTTGGATGCAACAGGAACAGCAACTGCCTGTCCAAGATAACCGAAGTAACTTCACATTTATTGCAAAACATTAATTTATTTTAGCGTGAGAACCTACAAACTACAAACCTGACTGATGGCCTGTCAGAAGTAGCCGAAGTAGCAGTAGCTCTAACTTGGTTCATTGCATATCGTTGCCTCAATAGTTGCAAACACTTTCATAATTCTAAATATTAAAAGCCTCGCAGCAAGCACTGGAATTGACGATGTTTGAGGGCTTTCTCGTTTGCATGCTTCCTCGTTGTTGCAGCAAAGCTCTTGGTACGTGGGCTAGATGAAGTGAAAACGACCCGACTTTGGGTCCTCTCCGGCTGACTTGGTAATGAGGAATACTGCCTTACAAAAAGGGCACTGTAGTGCATTAACTTAGTCTTGAACCCGAAACCTCTCGGTTATAGCGAATGAGTTTAATAACCACTTTGCAGATATAGCGACAAATGTATGCACAAATAACACAAGGGCTAATAACCGGCTTTATTCCCATGGTGAAAAGGTTTCTGACAGAAAATTTAAATTTGTCAATGTATCTCAATCTTATGTCTTGAAACTAGTAATGTCAATGAAAACAAAAAAGTCCGTCGGGTTAGACGAAATTTCTATGTATATTCTTAAAGAGTCAATATCTGAAATGATTGAATCTTTTACCTTTTTAATCAACAAATCTTTATCGGAAGGGGTTGTGCCTGACAAATGGAAAGTCGCAAAAGTAATACCGATACACAAAAAAGGAGATAAACTTGATTTCAATAATTATAGGCCGATCTCACTGTTGCCTTGCGCCTCTAAAGTTATGGAAAGAGTCGTTCAGCGACAATTGCTTGATTATTTAAAGTGTCATTCCTTGCTCTCCCAAAATCAGTCAGGTTTTCGTCCAAAACACTCCACCGTGACAGCACTAGCCGCAGTCACAGATGATTGGTTTTACTCTATCGATAAAGGTAATTACATTGGAACAATTTTTGTAGACTTGCAAAAAGCATTTGATATGGTTGATCACCTAATCCTTGTATCTAAACTTGAATCTATGGGTGTAATTGGTGTAGAATTACAGTGGTTCAAACACTATTTATCAAACAGAAGAATAAGAACTTCGGTAAATAATGTCCTTTCTGATGAAAGATTAACTACGAAAGGTGTGCCGCAAGGTTCTTTACTGGGGCCCCTGTTGTTCATTATTTTTTATAAATGACATCAATTCTGCCTTCAACACCTGCAAGGTCCATCTTTATGCAGATGATACGGTCATTTATTATTCACATAAAAATCCAAAAGTGGTGGAAAATGTTTTAAATAAAGAAATTAATAGCCTTGATGCGTGGATGAATAAAAACAACTTAAAGATCAATTACGACAAAACTGTATGCATGTTACTAGGAACACATAACATGCTTAAAAAACAACCGCTTTTGAATATCAAAATCAAAGAACAACAGTTGTCCCAAGTAAAGAGCTTTAAATATCTCGGTGTACATGTGGATGAAAAATTAAAATGGGATGTTCACATTTAACAGACGTGTAACAAACTAAGTAAAATGGTTAGTTATTTATGTAGACTAAGACAATTTGTGAATATGTCTGAATTGAAATTAATCTATAATTCCATCATATTACCTCACTTTGATTACGGGGATGTAGTATGGCAATCTGCCTGCAGTAGCAGTTTAATACAACTCCAAAAAATTCAAAATAGGGCCGGTAGAATCATACTAAAAGTTAACCCTTATTCGCATACTTCTACCAGTCAAATTCATAGCTGTCTTGGTTGGCAAATGATACGTGAAAGGCAACAAATCCATTTATTACTCCTAACTTACAAAACATTACATAACATGACCCCTGAATATTTGAAAGACATGTTTGAGTTTAAACCCTCTCCATACTCCCTCCGTAATGCACATAACCTCTCTTTACCTAAGCCAAGAACTAATTATTGTAAAAGAACTTTTGTGTACAGAGCTTCTTTTCAATATAATAAATTATCCCCTGATTTGCGTCAACTACCCACTTTTGCCATCTTTAAGACTAACCTAAACAGACTATAATCACCTTATTGTTGTACCTCTTTATGTATGTTTATATGATGTTTGTTTTGTTTATTTGTTTGTTTTTTTTGTTTTGTTTTTTCCTTTAAGTATTTGTATTATGTTTTCGACTGATACTTTGTAATTATTTTTTTTGTTAATTTTTTAATAATATATTTTGCATATTTTTTTGTTTTTTCCTTTAAGTATTTGTATTATGTTTTCGACTGATACTTTGTAATTATTTATTTTGTTAATTTTTAATATAATGTATATTTTGCATATTGTAAACTGGCCCCATGGAAGACCAGCAGCAACAATTATAGTTGCAGCTGAATATGGGCTACCAGCCGTATGATTATTTTATATGTATTTGTATCTGATTTTATACGGAAATAAAAACAACAACAACGAGACCACTGCCCTACCACTGAGCCATCGCGCTTCTTTAATTACTTTTGCCATTACTCGTTCCAGTTTCATTACTAGTTTTTGTTGACTGGATTTCTATGTATGAAAATGCTGAGAGCAAGTTCGTGAGTTATGAAAAGCGTAGGTTTTCTTTCATACGACGTACATAATTTATTCCATTTAAGGAAAACGCCCACCGTTGGATAGCCAGGCAGAGATTATAACTGACAACCTGACACGAGCTAATAACCGTGGCGACTCTTATTTGAACACTTTGTCAGTATACAGTCACTCACATTACGCGGTACATGGCAGGAATTGCATGATACGCTGTCCGGAGATGTTCCATTTTGGTTCTGCCATCGGCTCGATCATTGGACTTAACAGAAAACAAACAACCTTGCACTTACATTTAGTTCTTTAAAATGCCATTAACAGATTTTGATCTTGTTCATGTGCAGATATAACCCAGTGGATAATTTTGTCTTAATTAGCTTGGCCAGTCCTATTTCGTGAGAGATTCAGATTCATCGCAGTTCATCGAATTGTATTACAACTAGTCTATTTAATTGCATTTTAAAGAGTATCATCAAAATGAATGAAAGTACGGTACCAGCTCTTTTTGCAGATCATCAATTTGCTGGCAAAATAGTTGTCATGGTATGTATAACTCCTCTCGTACCTTGCATCGTCGTCAGCAACGCCCTGTTAGTGCTAGCAGTTTACAGACATTACAGCCTCCGAACACCAACAAATGTCATTATTGTGAGCCTTGCAATCTCTAATCTCCTAGACGCCCTTGTTGGGATTCCACTGAGTGTGTATGCAACCGTCTTTAAATTCGATGCATCGTGCTTGGCTGAAGAAAATACTCCTTACTATAATCTACCCTTGAGTGCACTATCTGGTGTTTCGTTTTGTCACATTGTGGCGTTGACTGCAGATCGATTCGTAGCTGTTACGAAGCCGTTACGTTATGCCAGCCTGGTGACGTTTAGACGCATTGCCATCGTCCTAGGATGTCTTTGGCTTCTTTGTATTTTGTCTAACACCGCCCGATCTGTTAGCTTAGCGCATGGATCACATACAAGTCAAGACCAAAAAGAAAGGGATTGTGGGGCGCGCTTAAAGGTAAAGACCAGTAATGGTCATGCGATTGCATTGTGAAAGAAACGTTGTGGAATCGATCAGAAAAGGTTGATCATCTAGCATCTAGCATCTGCAAGGTTCTGGAATCATCAAAATGATAAGAAATTTGGCCCATTCTTCGTAAAGTTACAAGCACTATACACAGAAAGATGTATATGGGACTACCCTATATCTCTCACAAGACCATGAGAGAAACAAATTTACCAAATATATGAATTAGTAGGCGGTTTCCCGGCAAATTTTTTATCATCATGTCTTAGTCAAAACATATTCTTTCACATGATTGGTAATGAGAGCTTCCATTTCATTTTTTGAAATTGGGGCGTTTCCAATACTGGTCTTTACCTTTAACTGGGACATTGAACGTAACTTTTACCTGGTTTATATTTTGTGTGACCGTGATTTCAATGGTTGCGCTGCTTGCCATCAACGCTTTGATTCTTAACATCGCAGTAAAACAAGCGAGAAAGATTGCGAGTCAAAGAGTGATCATTCAGTTCCAACAGCAGCAACTCCCAGTACAAGATGACCGATTGAAAGCATTTAAGACTATCTCCCTTGTCGTGACAGTTTTCATTCTCTTCTGGTTTCCGTTTCCCATGTATATCATACTATGGATTACAACGTACCTATCACCTCTTACTATTATGGTATACAATCATTCCTTCCTGGTATTGCATACAATAAGTTGGATTGTTAATCCTATCATCTACGGCTTCAGAGATCGGGCTTTTCGAAAGGCCTTTCAAAATATCTTGCGTCAATTTTGAATAACGTTGTAATCTTTAGAAATTCGTCGTAACCCCTCTGACGCCATTTTAGCGTGTGATCTATCCATTGTCACATAAAAGGAGCACCTTTTGTCCTGGAAGTAACTGTACGTTTATTGCAAAACATTATTTATTTTAGCGTGAGAACCTACAAACTACAAACCTGACTGAGAACCTTTCAGAAATAGCCAAAATAGCAGTAGCCTAACTTGGTTGATTGCATATGGTTGCTTTAATAGTTGCGAACGCGTTCATAATTCTGAATATTAAGAGCCTCGTAGCAAGCAATGGAATTGACGATGTTTTAGGGCTTTCTCGTTTGCATGCTTCCTCGTTGGTGTATCAAAGCCCTCGGTGCGTGGGCTAGATGAAGTGAAAACGACCCGACTTTGATAATAAGATGATAAGTGGAAACGATAAATGTTTAATCTGATTTAAATGAGATTTTATGTCAGTTGCAGTCAGCCTGTTTGATTATTGAAGCAAGGAACAAAGTAATGTGTCAAATGGATATCTAGGCTAAAATGACGTGAAACATAACTATAATCATCCCCGCAATCTGGTGCTTGTATCTGTGATTGTTCATAGGTGATGAGCAATATTGAACAGTCATATCTCCTCCGGGGTTAGAGGAACATGTATGTACTGTAATTGCACATTCAAAGGTCAATTAAAACCATTTTATTTAGACAGTTTGGTTGTCTTGTATCCTTAGGTTCTGAATAACCTGTTCTGTTGGTCACTTTATGCTTGCACTCTATAACTTTGATGCTTATTGTGCACAAACCTGTTCATTTGCGTTGTATTAAGATAACAAATTCTTGAATTAAGCTGTCATTTTAATCGCATAAAATCTATTCAGGATCATAATCAGGATCCATGCGTGTTTTTTTAAGATGTCATGTGTCATTGATTTGTTAAGTGCGTTCGCATATTGAAAGAACGTCAGAAGCATTGATTATCATTGACACAAATTGCTATTTATTCTTGATGCCATGTCAATATATACATGTATAGTTAGGAAAACAAACTGGCCTTTGTGGTCTTCTGTGGGTCTTTTCTTTAACATATTTCTTTATATTGTTCGTATTGGGTTTCTTAGATCTAACGAACATTTATAGCCAGAATGATTGTTGAAATGCAAAAAACAATGATGGGCCCTAAAACATAACATGTAAGCACTTTGGGTACAGTTCATAAAAAGATCAGTCGGTGACATCGTCTAAGTATCAAACTTTACTTAGGAATCCGATTGAAAAACAAAAAACGAGGTGAACACCATTTGCTTGTTCGATTTGTCTGTGTGCTTAACAGAATAGCATGTTTGGGGTTGTGTGTCCTGGTTACTTAATACTAATAGATATAATGCTTTCTCTCATGCCTTTGAAATTGATTACAAATATTCATCAAATAGCACTAAAACCACATGAATATTTGTCCTGTATAATATTATATAACATCAGTCTTAAAATATTTATGAAATATTGGATGTAAACTTCTTCAAATTAATGGCTGTTTTTAATCAACTCTCCGGATACAAACCATTTCCCGACACACAACTTCTGGTTACAATTAATGGGGATGAGAATCATAGTAATGTGAATGACCCGAACCATATTTCGTTTGAATGAAGAAGGCCAACTCAAGAGAGAGAGAGAGAGAGAGAGAGGAAGAGATAAAGTGGAGTGTGTGCGCGCGGGTGTGTGTGCGTGAGATATATATATATATATATGGATTCCTTTGTAATTAGTGAGTCTTCGTCAATTTTTGTTTGTAGAACCCAAAAATGTTGGTTTAACATTGTTTCTCTTGACAACGTCAGTGCTGTCGTGAGTGTTTCCAAACATGCTGAAGATTGTGTACAAAGAATGCATGTTTGCGAGTGCATTAACGAATATGCACTGCCACAAGTTTAAATCACATTAGGATACTGAACGATTAGATGGGTCTACAATATGAGTATTACGTCGGGAAATTGACGATTGTTATCACCACAATGCACTCCCCGTGTCCATGCTAAACATTAATGCACGCACACTTTATCCATTTCGACGCTCCTCAGTGGCTACATTCTTGAACCCATTTTGTAATTCTTCATAAAGAAGGCATGACGGGATTTCAAAGATGACTAGGAACACCATTAACAACCAAGTAAGAAAAAACGGCTTTAAGACCTCTCCGGGTGACTTAGCAATGCGGAATAGTGCCTTACCAAAGGGCACTATATAGCCCCGTATATAGCCCATCATTTATAACATAGTCTCAAACCCGGGAATCCTCGATAACGAGACCACTGCCCTTTACCACTGAGCCATCACGCCTCTGTTGCTTGTTCCAGTTTCATTACTTGTTTTTGTTGACTGGATTTCTATGAATGGAAATGCTGAGAGCAAGTTCATGACTTATGAAAAGCGAAGTTTTTATTTTATACGACGTTCATGTAAACCATTTATAAGGGAACAGCTCAATGTTGGATAGCCAGGATAAGATTATACCTGCCAACCTAACAAGAGTCAATAACCGTGATTACTCTTAATTGAAAACTTTGCCAGTATACAGTCACTCACATTACGCGGTGTATGGCGGGAATTGCATGATACGCTGTCCGGAGATGTTTCCATTTTGAGACTGCCATCGGCTCGATCGATCACTGGATTTAAAAGAACACGGACAAAGTTGCACATACATTCAGTACTACACTCTTCCATAACATTTAAATCCAATTTCAAACGTGCAAATGTGCAAATATTATGCAGTGAATACTTTAATTTGTCTTAGCTTGGCAAGTCCTATTTCGTGAGAGATTCAGATTAATCGCAGTCTATGAATCTGGATCTTCTCTAGCCTTTCATGTCTGTACCTTCTGCAAATATTTATCATGTATTTCAGCTTTTGCACAAGCTGCGCCTTGAGAAATATAAATCTTATGTATTATTATTATTATTATTATTATTATTTCATTACAATTTAAAGAGTATATCATCACAATGAATGAAAGTACGGAATCAGCTCTTTCTGCAGATCATCAATTTGCTGGCAAAATAGTTGTCATGGTATGTATTACTCCTTTTCTACCTTGCATCGTAGTCAGCAACGCCCTGTTAGTGCTAGCAGTTTACAGACATTACAGCCTCCGAACACCAACAAATGCCATTATTGTGAGCCTCGCTATCTCTAATCTCCTCGACGCCCTTGTTGGGATTCCACTGAGTGTTTATGCATCTGTCTTTAAATTCGAAGCATCGTGCTTCGCTGAAGAAAATATTCCTTACTATACTCATGGACCCTACTAGAAGGGTCCATGCTATACTCTACCCTTGAGTGCACTATCTGGTGTTTCGTTTTGTCACATTGTGGCGTTGACTGCAGATCGATTCATAGCTGTTACGAAGCCGTTACGTTATGCCAGCCTGGTGACGTTTAGACGCATTGCCATCGTCCTAGGATGTGTTAGGCTTCTTTGTATTTTGTTGAACACCGCCCAATCTGTTAGCTTAGCGCATGGATCAAATACAAGTCAAGACCAAAAAGAAAAGGGCTGTGGGGCACCCTTAACTGGGACAATGAGCGTAACCTTCACCTGGTTATTTGTTTGTTTGATCGTGATATCAATGGTTGCGCTGCTTGCCATCAATGCTAAGATTCTTCACATCGCAGTGAAACAAGCGAGAAAGATTGCGAGTCAAAGAGTGATCATTCAGTTCCAACAGCAGCAACTCCCAGTACAAGATGACCGATTGAAAGCATTTAAGACTATCTCCCTTGTCGTGACAGTCTTTATTATCTTCTGGTTTCCGTTTCCCATGTATCTCATACTATGGCTTACAACGTACCTATCACCTTTTACTAGTATGGTACTAAACAATTCCTTTCTGGTGTTGCATACAATAAGTTTGGTTGTTTATCCTATCATCTACGGCTTCAGAGATCGGGCTTTTCGAAACGTCTTTCAAAATATCTTGCGTCAATTGTGAATAACGTAGTAATCTTTCTTCGTAGCCCCTTTGACGCCATCTTAGTGTGATCTATCCATTGTCACATCAAAGGAGCACCTTTTGTCCTGGAAGTAACTTTACATTAATAGCAAACATTAATTCATTATAGCGTGAGAACCTACAAACGACAAATCAGACTGAGGGCCTGTTAAAAGTAGCCGAAGTAGCAGTAGCTCTAACTTGGTTCATTACATATGGTTGCTACAATAGTTGCGAACGCGTTCATGATTCTAAATGTTAAGAGCCTCGCAGCAAGCAATGGATTCACGATTTTTTAGGGCTTACTATAGTTTGCATGCTTCCTCATTGGTGTAGCAAAGCCCTTGGTGCGTGGGCTAGATTCGAAAATGACCCGACTTTGGCTGCCGTTTTTGTTTTCGGGGCTCTGGGGGCTAAACACAACGGCTACGACCAGGCTGACAATCTTTTTATCAATAACTGTATTGATCTAAAGGGTTAAATGTTTTTGGTAGAGTAGGGTGACAATTTCGGGACAGGGTCCTAGACTATTTACTGAAATTAATATGGTCAATATTGAATACCCGTCGCACCCGATGCATCATTCTGAATGCGTCATTACCGTCGCTAATCGGGACTTATGAGGACAATTTGCAATTGCATGCCACGCGCCAGAAAGATCAATGCAACGTTTCCAATGTTCAATTTGCATTGATCACACGTTGTCACTCTCACCTGGCGTGACAAAATAAACCGCCTCCAAAAAGCTGCTGCGTTTTTGTTTTGTTATTAACGTGTGAAACAAAGGACTGACGCGTATTTACGGAGCGCTGTGCTAGATGATACAGAAACCAATGAGAGGCGTATGGCACTTTACCTCGTCTGAACGAGCCTTTACTTCTCAATGATGCCGCGAGTGCAACGGGCTTCAGAGCGTGGATTAACGCTTAACGTAATTTCCATTTAATTCAATAAATATCAGTAGAAACACCATTACAAACATGATTAGTCTACAATAGACACAATGTACTTAGAATAATCACTGAAAGTATATGTCATGAATTTAGATCATGATTTCTGAGTGAGATTTTAGTTAGATGTTGATGCATGAAATGCAACTGACTCATGAAATACGCAGATGTCAACGGATGGGACTGTAATGAAAATAAACAACGAAAAAGGTGTCCTAAATGTACGATCTCTAACAAATAGCTTCACCGAAAGCTGCATTATATTAATACAAATATTCAGATATCAAAAATACCTTTTCTAAAATTGTAATTAATCAGTTTTATCAGTTTTCGTGATCCAGTAGCCGTAGCAGGGGCTTTCTGGCAAACCAAAGGTGTTGCGAAACAAGAAAAATGTCTTTATTAGTCCGGCAGCCAAATCCAGATTATTGGCCTAACCTTGTTTTAGGGTCTATAGTTTTTTTTTCAATGGATTTTGATTGCCTAGACCTTCTATTTCAAGAATCCGATTGCTGACACTCTGTCAGCCTTGAGCAATTTAAGATATATGACGTCATACAAAATGGCCGCCAAAGTACATGATTTTCCTTTAAAAATGAATAATAAATATATAATAAGGATTTTTTTCTACAATTTTTGGCAGCCAAATGTCTGTATCTCTCTAGGACCATCACTAACAAAATGTTTTGTGATGTTGCATGGCCATAGATGAACAGCTTATTTGCATATTTTGAAATAGCGCCCTCTATAAACATATTAATTTGAATAAAATATGTGTGCCAGCCAAATGCCAATTTCTTAAATCTATGTCACGTTGAAATCATATTAAATGCTTTTTGGGGGCAACAATTGCAGTTGTGCTGCATTAATCTTTCATCGTGTTTGGTACAAATTTAGATAGGGTAGGTGTGGGGAATGGAAGACCCTTAAGCACATTTGCATAATTTACATAAACATGATCAATGTTACACAAACAGACATTTTTGTATTCTCTTTAGTATTTTTTCACTTTATTTAGTAACGAAATTGTGGTCATGATGTAACTGATTAATAAGATAACAATGATTAATGACGTCATCACCAAAGGTCTCTCATTACCTACATGTGTAGGTAATAAGGGACAGTTACAAATCAAGACATTTTAAATACAATTTGAATGAAAATGGGATTGTTATAGTTAGTTCAAACACTTTTTGAAAGAGATACATGGAGCCAATGAACTTACTGTAATTTTGAAACGATTTTAAAACAATGTGGCCCAAAATATTTCTGTAGTTTTTTGTTTACAGTAATAAAGGTGCTCTCAATTATGTTTAAATACTTTCAGAATAATGTTCTGGCAATATGAATTTTACATTGATCAAACTCACAGCATAGAAACAACTTCTTAAAATTAAATGCATTCAAATTAGAATGGTGACACGTACAACCAAATATGTTTCATGAAAGGGGCCTTTCAACATGAAATGGACAACTCGGGAGAAGTAGGCCCCCATCTTAGACCTGGTGTCCCCAATTACCTACACACATTTCTGATCAGACACCATTCATAATGTGAATTGCAACACCCATTCACAACACACAATGGCCATAAGCTTTCTGTGATGGTTGGCACATTTCATAAACTTCCTTTTAAAACTAATTTTTAAGAGCCACCCCTAAATATCTGCATACACCACAACATTCAGTGAAAATTGTGTTTTTATATCAGAGCAAAATTTTACGATCAAAATTGCTTATCTTGGTCAATTTTGCCAATTTTCTCGGAGAGAACGCATTGTAGTCTTCGAAATGAATTGGATATATGCAGTAGTGTTGTTGAAGGCCACAAATGTCGCTATATCAATATTGGAGCCAACACGGACAGACAGTGATGGGTTCAAGCTTGGTAGTCTCCAATTCCCTACACCTACCCTACATATGTCAAGAAAAAAAATTGGCTATGAAAGAATTCATTTTTCATCAAATCGGTGAGAAGTGGTTTTACGGCACACATTATTATTCAATTGATAGGCTTTATTTAGACCAGCATTGCTCCAACGTCAGTGAATGTGGATAAAGCAGTTGACATCTATACTAGACAGATGCATGATTTTCAAAAGAAATTACCTGGTGGATTCTATGACACAAATTCCAAGAAAGTTCAAACCGTGGCAGCCATGAAGAAGTCAATGTTGGGGTACGAAAGTCTATGAAAAGTTGATCTACTCCAGAGTAATAGGACTGCAGACAAGTTCAAGAGAGGTCAATGTCAAGGACATTTTGTCATAAGAGCTTTCAGCAGTCCCAACAGCACTTGTTGATGATTCTGGAAACGAGCACTCCCATGTCAAAGACGGACTTATAGAATTTGACAAAAGTTGAGATGTCAGCCAGGCATGAGACACTGGAACAACCTTGTACAGTCATTGATGGTTGTGCTCTGCTGTAGATGAAAATCTGGTGATGTTTGCTTGGTGTTTGACAGATCCGAGAGTATCTAGAGGTCATAACGGGTCGAGAGTCTTCCAACTGAGTCCCGCGTCACTGCTGCCCTCCAAGAAACTATCTCTTACTGTTCGTCGTCGTCGTTGTCATATAGATCATGGCTCACCCTTGTGACCCGTTTGATGAGACCTTTTGATCGGCATCTGTCTCCTGCAATCCGGTAGAGTGTCTTTAGTATTTAGAGGGTGGCTAGTGATTTCCCGAAGGTCGTCAGTCCATCTGAGCTTGAGTCTTCCTTTGTTACGTGTTCCTTCAAAGGTACCTTGAATGATAATTTGTCAAGGTTGTCTCCTGATCTTCTGCTAACGTGACCAAACTATTGTAGCTTGTACCGTCAATCCTGGTAGCAAGTGGCGGTTGATCTCCGATGATGGACATTAATTGTGTCCGTTGGTGTTGTAATCTCTTCATGATATCCCAGGTATCTTCCTCCAACACCACATTTCAAAGACAGATATTGCCGAGCTTCCACCCTCCTTGACAATCATTGACCCAAGAACATTATATAAACTTGTCCACTTGATCAACTTCTTCTCCATCAACCACCATGCTCTGTTGCATGTAGTTAATTTCCACCAATCATGATCTTGGTTTTTTTCACATTGAGGTAGGGTCCAAATTATTCACTTGCATCCTTCACTCTTTTTTAAGGAGTTCTAGTAGTTCTTCTGATGTTCTTGTTATAAGTGTTGTCAGTGGCATACTGAGCAAAAACACTTAGAGGGGCAGAAAAACAATCTGCATCACAACCACTCATATATGTTACATGCAGGCCCCGCAGAACTTTTTTAAAAGCGGGGTGGGGAGGGGGGGGGGGGGTGAAGTATTTACGATCAGGAAGAGAGGAGCGCAAATTGGCGTGGTGTTCAAGGGGCACAGCCCCCGGAAGCTCAAGGGTTTCAGGCATTTATTAACTGTAAGATGAACATATTTTGATACCTCATTTCACCTCGGGTCACTTTCTTTCTTTCTAGTTCTCTTTAACATACTTTATACAAAAAGTGAGGGGGGCTCGAGTCCCCTGAGCCCCGCTGTTCTGCGGACCCTGACATGTAGGCTTTTAAATAAGCATATTTTTTGCTTGACTGTGAATTTAGGATTCGTCATTTTCCAACATACGCTTAACAAATAATAATTTACTAAAAAGTGAGAAAAAACCCAGGAAAATCATGTCATTTCAGCAACATTTGTAAATCACTGGTATCGAATATATAGAAAAAACTGTTTGAATTTTGTTTGGGGGTTCAACTGTCCCCAACCCCCCCCCCCAACCTTTCCCCATCAATACGCCAGAGAGTGTTGTATTGTCGGTGTATCTTAGGTTGGTGATCGTTCGTCCACAACATGAATTCAGCATAGATGTTGAAAAGTTATGGTGATAGGATGCAGCCTTGACGGACAACTTGACCAATAGTGAACCTTTCGGTGTAGCCATTCTCTGTTCTTACTGTTGCTTCTTGGTATTGGTAGAGCGACTGAATGAGTTGAATTATATGTGCTGGAAAGCCCATCTAGCTAATAATCTTCCATAGGCGTTTATGTTGTACGCAGTCAAAAGCTTTGGAAAGATCAATAAAGCTAGGGAGAGAAGTTGTTGAAACGTGTCTCTAGTGTTGCTAACTTCACTATCTTTTCATGACAACAAACTACAGTTGATCGACATCATAATTATATGCGCGAGTCTGCAGGATGATTGGGTGCTCAGAAATAGGCAAAAGCACAAGCAGGCCTTTACCGTCAAGATGAGGTTCCTGTTGAAGTGATTCCAGGCAGTGATGTCATGCCAAGGAAAGGTCTGTCCACAACATAGTTATGATGAAGCAGGCAACATCAAAATACAGCAAGCGATTTGAATTGATGCTAATGAGAAGATGTATGTTAGGGTCCTAGTGGATGACACAGACGTCTACGTACTACTTTTGCATCATTATCTACATGACGGACTTATAAAACGCTAATGACCATGGAGACGCCCCTTCACAAATCGAACTGTTATTGATGTTCTTGCCAATGTAGACAAGTTAGGAGATATCATTCCATCGATGTTGGCAGGACATGCGTTGACGGGATGCGACACTCTTGGGGCATACTTTGGCATTGGATAGGGTACAATGCTGAAAGTGATGAAGCAGAAGATTCGACTCCCTTAGGACTCAGTTGGCAATGTTGATGCAGCATGGTCATATGTCATCACTCAACCTACTCAATGCTTTGCTTCATGTTATGGACAGTCAACAACCAACTGAATGTCAGAGGCTCGTATCAACGTGTGGCTATCAAGGGTCCGAAGACTAGGAGCTCCAAATACCCCCAAACCTTGCCTCACTACCTCAAACTACTGAAGCGTTTGTAGAAAATGTTAAGAGAGCTCATTTGCAAACATGCGTGTGGAAGCACGCATTACAGTCACGACCTCACTTTGCAGAATTAAGTGTTAAATGACACCCTCTTCCGCATGGAATATTTTAGGGTTCCCAACACTTTAGAGGGCTTTTAAACAAATTTCAAGATTTTGAAGCAAACTTATAAACGGATATAGTCCTGTATCGTATTGGTAGTTCGTAATTTTTAGGTTAATTTAAAAGAATCTAGAATACAAATCTAGTTTCTTAACGCTGTCACTGAAAATGGGCATTTATCACCATATGCCACCTCATATCTATGGGACAGAGAGCATACAATTCAACCGTGTTTTCTTCGAGTATCAAATTACAAAATAAAAATAAATGTGCAGCACAATTTTTACTCACTGTATCCAGTGCATCTGACTCATGACATATGATAATCTCATGTTAGAAATTGGTATATGGCCATCATTTTGAACTATTCAAGTTAATGTGTCTATAGAGGGCGCCATTCCGAATTTTGCAAATTTGCATATCATTTGTGATCATACAACATCGCAATTTTTATTTAGTGATGATTCTAGAAGATATTTGACTGTCATTTAATGTAGTAAAATGCTGTTAAAACTTTTTATATCATTAATTTTGGTTAAAAAGGGGATTTGGGCGGCCATTTTGTATGACGTCACATATCTCAAATTGCTCAATGCTGACAGAGTGTCAGCAATCGGATTCTTCAAATTGATGGTCTAAGGAACTATAATCCAAAGAAAAAAAAACTATAGACCCTAAAACAAGGTATATCGAGATGGCTGCCGGACTATATGCCAGAAGGGCGCTAACTACGCGCGCGTACGATATCCGCAGGTTAAGGCCTTTTTGGCAGAACGTCGCGTGGGGAACGCGGGAGGTTACGGCCCTTTTGGCATAATGTCGCGTAGGTTACGGCCCTTCTGGCCTAAATACGCTACATTCAAGTCATATGCCAAAAAGCCCCCAACATGTTTTTTGAACATAACATGAAAACTTCTGTATATTTTAAAACAAATTTAACACATTTCATGTAAAACTTAATAATTTAACATATTTATCGAAATTGACTTCAAAAACAACAAAAAACGAGCACAAAATTTTGATTATTAGAGAGGCCAAAACTTCAAACGCGATTTTCTCGGAATGGCCAAAAGCAGTTAAAGGTATTACAAAGTTTTGGTATGGGGTCATGAATTTGGTTTAAATGAACATATTAGAAGCATATGCGACCCTACAATATTCACTGATCGTTGTCGTGGTTGAAATGGAGTCTTAAGTTATGAAATTCTAAATAATAACCTCTTTATGTTGAATAGCTCCCTCTCAAGGTCAAGATATTAATAAAGCTATAAAACAATGTTTCTTGACTAAAATCGACCGATAAGCTATTCCCGTTTGGAAATTATATACCACAACTACATATTCTGAGTTTTTCAGGGTCGCAGCTACCATTGTACGGACGTAGGCGCTATTTGAAATTTATCGAAATTTACCGGGAGCACCGGTAAATTTGTATATTCAAATTTTCTCGAAAGCAGAAGTGTCTTGGGGGCTGAATTTACTAGTGCTTATAATACAACCACAGGGGCATCTAAATATATCAAAATTGTAAAGAATGGTTATCCACCGAATTTTCAAAATTTCCCAAAACTTTGTATTACCTTTAAGGCCCTTTTGGCATAAGGCCGACGATTTACACGATTCATCAAGATAATAAGTGGAAACGATAAATGAACAATCTGATCTGAATAAGATTTTATGTCAGTGGCAGTCAGCCTCTTTGATTGTTGTAGCAAGGAACAAAGTAATGTGTCAAGTGGATATCTGGGCTAAAGTGACGTCCAGGTGAAACGTATAATCATTCCCCGCAGTCTTGTATCTGAGAATTTTAAAACATTATGAGCAAATATTGATGATGATGATGATTTACAGCATTTGTATGGCGTCATATATCTGTTTCAAAAATCATTCAAAGGCGCCTGCTCCTCCAATAAAGTTAGCATTTAAATGTTAAAATGTTACAAATGTGAAGGAAGATGTAAAAATATTGGATATTCACAACTCCTCCGGGGTTGGAGGAGCATGTATGTACTGTAATTGCACATTCAAAGGTCAGTTAAAGCGATTTATTTAGAATGTTTGATCGTCTGTAGCCTCTGTTTCTCAGTGAAGAACCATTGTTGGTCACTTTATACCTGGACTATATAGTTGTCATGCTTAGTGTGCACAAACATGTTCATTGCGTTCTATTAAGATAAGAAAATTCTTGAAATACACTGTCATTTTAATCTGAAATAATATATCCTAGTCACACCGCCACTCCGACTCCAAACTGATCGATTCCTTACCATTGTGTTTTGTGTGATATAAATAAACTTAAAAGAAGTAACTTCCCAGCCCTCTATCCCAGTAGTCTTTCCTTGATTTGTGTGTTGTTGTTTTTTGTTTTTTGCTGTTGTTTTTGTGTAGTTTTTGTATTTTTTGTGGATCTTTTCATCTTTATCTTTTTCTCTTTTCAGAGGTAGTACTGTACTTTTTTATTTTTTAATTTGTTATTTGACAGACTATAATATTTCATGTTCAATCATTTACTTCAACGGATAAAGCGTTTTAAAAAGAAAAAAAAAACAACAACCAATGAACATTTTATCATTATTATTATTTTGAATTGTATTTCGATTATTCTGAATGTGATGTCAATTAGTCAGTATGATGTAAATTGCATGATTTTGATTATAAGTACTGCCTCTGGTATTGAGAAAATAAAACACCTTATAAATACTTTTGTTAAATTGTGGTAATATAATTCAATGTATATTAATCAGTCTCTTGTTGGTCACGGCATTGTGACTGAAGCTCGAATTCTTATATTCACTGTTGACACTTGACCCATAATCATCAGTGTGAAATGCAAAATACACTATGAATCTTCATCTAAATGTCAAAGAACCCATTCTTTACTGCATGTACCCACAGAAAAACAATAAAACCTTGTGACCTACTAAATAATTTTTTCTCTCAGTGTTTTATCTTTAAAAAAACAAAATCTCTGTCATTGCAATTATAACATTCCGATTTTATTTGTAGTATGTACAGCACATTGTTACTTTACATTATGACTTTAACGTTCTTCTGCGCCTTTCAAAGTAGTTTCGAAATAATTAGCCTTTATATAGCTTCCAGTGTCGTACCATTTGAAAATATCAAGGTTTTTCGGTTTTAATTTCTGGCTTTTGTAAAATTGTAAATGCAATAACGACCATGATCTCAGAGGCATTTTAAACGCGGCTCACACTCTATGGCCCGTATTCTGAGCTGACTACGATCCGATTTAGAAAGACTTTTATATAAGCATTCAAACATTTGAAATCTTAAAGGGACTTGGTAACATTGTTCAGCTGAGAGATAGTGGTGCTAAGGTAGTGACTTCAATGCTGAATGTACAATTAAAGATAATCTGAAAATTTGAGTGATAACGGACCATAATTAATGATAAAAATTTGTAAAAACTGATCCGATCGATTCCTGAATTATCCCAACTATATTATTAAAATTTAATCACATTTAAGGTGAATGTAAATCGTCACAAAGCAATAAATTGGCTCTACATACCATTCCAGACATTTTTTTAATAGCCTGTTTCATGTCTTTTTTTCATGGAAAAACGGTTGGGAAAACTCAAAAATGGTTTGGAGAATTTACTGTTAATCACTGTTAGAGGGTGTTGCACAGTGACGCCTTCAAAGAAAAACCATAGATATCATCGTGGTTTGAGAATTTGTTCAGGATTTTTTGCATGTCCGAGGGCTAGTAGAGTAGAAGGAATATACTAAATAACATTTTATACACAAATTAAGCAATTTTTTCATCAACCTTCAACAATGTCACCGAGTCACTTTAATGACCGAGGATCTGGAAAGTCATATGATTAACAAAATCTCATTTCAAGGGATTTTATGCTTCTTTGGAGGGGGGGGGGGGGGGGGGGGGAGCTAAATCGCCTCATAATCGTAATGACGTCAGACCAATACTGCGATTGTCTACGATTTGAAGCCGATTCCGCTTTTATTTTGACAAGAGTTAAATGCACTAAACTTCCGGTTGTTAATATTCTTATCATTGTTTAGAACTTAAATCAGGAGGATAGTAGTTGTTTAGATCGCCACATCTAATCGGCTTGAAATCGGAGAAAATCGCAGTATTGGTCTGACGTGGACGTCATTACTATTATGAGCCGATTTAGCTTTTCCCAATCCAAGGAAGCATAAAATCCCTTGAAATTGAGATCTAATATAACCACCCTTTCTACGAAGTTCGGATCGCAGGAGGAACGTTTAGATATTTCAATAGGTGACGCACATGCTATTGGAATTGCCTAAGCTTGATTTTTGAAAATCTTTGCGATGGTGCTATTTAACTTATGGGTTTACCGCGGTAAGACTATAGTATATATTGCAGTACTGTGAGTATCTTTGTATAAGAACAGTAATGTCCCTATACGTTTAGTACGTACTCTACGTCATTTAGTTAAAAAACGTCGCAACTCCAAGACCATCCGATAACATCAATAAGCTTAGTTCATAACATCAACATATTTCAAAATTCCATCAATGTCTAAAACTTAAATAAATGGTTCTGAAAATATGCAATGGACAATTCTTTTTTAAAAATTATAAATGAAATCAGAAGTGTGAATCTGCATCTTTTAAGATATTTAAAATATAGTTATTATAGCAGTAGTTATTACGGATTTAGCCTGCACAAAATCTTGGCGCTTGAACCAGCTGGACACAGCTCGAAATACTTCCAAAGATGAGCACTGCTAAACTCTGTCTATGACAATTATGAAGGGATATTAGCTCTGAACGAAACTCTCTGTCTCTACGATGGTATATGAAGGGAATAAATCTTAGCTCTTAAACTTAAGGGATGCAGCTCGAAATATTTCGGGGAACCGTCACGAAACTCTGTCTCTGCGATGATATATGAAGGGAACACATCTTAGCACTTGAACTTGTTTGACGCAGCTCGAAATATTTCGAGGAAGGTGTTGCGGAACTCCCTATCTCTATGATGATATATGAAGGGATTGAGTGCGGCAGAAATAGCTACTGCTACCAGGAAACAAAGATTTTGATAGGCCACAGAGGCTTCGTCCGCTAGCGGCGTTACCTGAAGAGTGAAGAACACGATGTATGGAGACCAAAATAACACAAGGACACCGACTATGATGCCAGTTGTCTTGACCGCTTTGAGCCTGCGCTCCACCGGTGCCGGTGCGACGCGGTTATTTTGATCGTTGATTGTTTGATTGGCTATGGCTCTTGCCTGTTTGACAGCGATCTGCATTATGCGGAGGTTAGAGAAGACTATCACCAACAGTGTAAGGACCAAAAATGACACGGTGACCAAGCTGTATGTTACGAACCCGGGGCTATTGTACGATTCTCTACCGCGATTGGCAATTTGAGCTTCGTTTAGGTCAATGTAACCGCGTAATACGAGAAAGATCAGGCTAAAGGCCCTTTTACACTTTCACGGATCGCATCACGGATCATCCCGGATCGTCGCTCCGGGATCATCCGTGTTATCTCCGGCATTACCGTGTATACACCGGGGAGGCATCCGGGGTGATCCTTGGCGTACCTGCATATCCGGGGAAAAAATTAAGCTTGCTTCATTTTTCATCCCGGAGTTCACGGATGAAAAACAATCAGTCCTCTTCCCTGTAGGCACCGTGTACCTCCGTGTACCTCCGTGTAGCCGCCGAATACATCCGGGACAGTCCGTGTAGACACCGGGAGGTCCGTATTAACACCGGTTTCATCCAGGTTTGAAATTCCGTATATTTTGCCGAGAAGGTTAATGATCAAATGAGCCCCTACAAGCTCAAGTCACCCGTCAACATTCCGGAGATATCCCAATAGACAACGTACACCTCCGTGTAAGGACCGTAAAAGTACCCAGTAGCCTCCGTGCTCTTCCTTGAAATCCGTGTTAGCTCCGTATGCGTTTCCGGCGTGGTCCGCGTTGCTACCTTGTCTGTCCGTGGAGACACCGTACTTGCCCGTGTATACACCCAGTTCGGAACGTATCCACACCGGCATCGAGAAGAAATCGTGGTGTCGCACGCCGGAACACCCCGGATTAAGATCCGGGATGATCCGTGATGCGATCCGTGAAAGTGTAAAAGGGCCTTTGTATCCAAATGGTTGCTATCGCGTAACCAACGCGTTTCGGAGTAACCAATGTAAGATATTTAAGCGGTTTTGTTACTGCAATATACCGGTCTACGGTAAGGGCAACAATGTGGAGCAGTATACTCGAACACAAAGTAACAATTGGTAACCGTAGCAAGTCCGCCATGTCAGGGTACCAGGTCTTTTGCTTGAATACGGCTGGGTAGCAGTCAAGAGCAAGAGCCACACTTATCACTATATCATTTACTGCGAGACTTGTTAGGATATAGTTCGTCGGCGTTCGTAGATTGTAGTTTTTGTAAACAGCCAAGACGACAAACAAATTCCCAATGATGATGAACGGTGCCAGCACAGCGATAATTGTCAACATCAGCGCAAAGAAAAGCCCACTATCGTGCAGGTTCTCGGAATAGGTGGAATTCATCATTCTTACCTTATTCTTTCTTGGTAAAACAATCTACTTTAGCTTAAAAAAAGTATCATCTGATGATGTACATGTCCGCGAGAAATTATAGACAAGGATGTGTAAGGGCCGTGTTCCAATCTGGAGTGTGGGTTGCTGAAACCCTTGAAATATATAAATACCTCAGAGATAGATCATTCTTTTGCTTGACTAAAAGAGCTGATGCAGTTTCTGAAATCATATTTCAGACCAAGAAAAAAATATATAAGTCAACATTTTCAGAACTCGTCCCCCGATTTTCAAAAGCCCGGAGTAAAGTTCATGAATTGCGAAAACACAACATTTCATGAAAATTCACAGATTTTGTCTGATTCCGATAATTAATGATACTGAACCTGCCGGAAATGTTTCGATGATGGAGCTAGGGTATTGACAGCATATACGCGCTACAACACGAAATGATCCACGCTTCCTCTCCTTCCCTCCGTAAATTAGTACAAGAAAGCTGCGCTCGTCAGCTTGCTAAATGGGCGCACTTCAAAAGTTGTTATACCTGCGTCATTTTATAGATCGATCATTTTGATTTTGAAAAGCCGAAGTTTAGTATTTGTAGTTCCTTACGGTAACACAATTGCGCATTAATATAAGAATACACGATACTTTGACTTCATCGTGTAGTTCATTCATGTTTTATCGAGAACATGCGATAGAAGGTTTTAAATTAAAAGTAGAAACCGTAACAAAAGCAGTGTCAGTCAATTCATTCTAGTTATTAGAAATCAACCCTAGAATTTCATTAGATGTCATTGCATATCCGTCCTATAGTCTCGCTTTCTCACAGTCTTTTCCACTTTCCTCATTTAAGAAAAATTTGATGCCAGCAATATCGCATTATACGTACATATTATAGGTCCAAAGGCCTTATTGTAATTACCATTTTTTAGCGACAGCCTGGTTATTATGAAGGTGTTGATAATACTTGTAACTCTATCCTCATGAAAGACTTGGAAATCGGGGACGAGGGTGGGGTGGTACAATCGCCTCGTGCCCCCCTTTTAACGGAATGTAGTATACAATTTTTTTGTTTTTTTGTTACGAGACCACTGCTCTACCACTGAGCCATCGCACTTCTTTAATAACTTTTGGCACTACTCGTTCCAGTTTCATTATTTGTTTTTATTGACTGGAGTTCGTGACTTATGAAAAGCGTAGGTTTTCTTTCATACGACGTACATACTTTTATTCCATTAAAGGGAACAGCTCAATGTTGGATAGCCAGGCAGAGATTATATCTGACAAACTTACACGAGTTAATAACCGTGGTGACTCTTAATTGAACACTTTGTCAGTATACAATCACTCACATTACGCGGTGTATGGCGGGAATTGCATGATACGCTGTCGGGAGATGTTCCATTTTGGTACTGCCATCGGCTCGGTCAGGGGCATACGGGGGGGGGGGTCACTTTTTTTTTTTTTGGTCTTGAAATTTCAAAATTTGACATTTTTCTTCGTTGGGGGGGGGGGGGGGGGGTAAGGTCACCTTTTTTAGGTTAGCCGTGGGCATAATTTTTTTTTCTTTTTTTTTCCATAATAAAAAAAAAAAAAAAGGGGGGGGGGGTTTTTAGGTTTGTTTAGGGGGGTTTACACACATAAAAATACCAAAGGGCGGGGGGGGGGGGTTAACCCCCAACCCCCCCCCCCCCCCTGCGTACGCCCCTGGGCTCGGTCATTGGACAAACGAACAACCTTGCACTTACATTCAGCTCTTTAAAATGCCATTTACATGTTTCAATCGTGTTAATGTGCAGATATTACCCAGTGAATACTTTTGTCTTAATTAGCTTGGTCAGTCCCCCGGCCCCCCCCCCCCACTCAGAGCTCGGAATGACCGCATGCGTGTTGCCAAAATGTCCGGTAAAGGGGTACTTTTCGTGCGACAAAGTCCGGCCCGAGAATTGTAAAAAAAAGGGGTGTATTTGACTTTTCACCCGGAGATTTCTTTAAAAAGGGGGTGTTTTTCTTTTTTTCTCTCATCTCTTTGGACTCCTGAGAAATTAGTCCGAATTTAGGGGGGTACATTGAGCATTTTTCCTGATTTAGGGGGGTCTCCAAGGCAGGAAAAGCCCGCGAAATGCCCGCGAAAGGGGGGTTCGGAAATATTGGCAGTCCTCAGATAGGGGGTGCTTTCAAAAAGAGGGAACGAGCATATGCGTACCCTAAATAACATTGAATGGGGGGGGGGGGGGGGGCCGGGGTCAGTCCTATTTCGTGAGAGATTCAGAGTCATCGCAGTCCATAAAACTGGATATTTATTAGTCGACATTTCATTTCATTTTAAAGAGTATCATCACAATGAATGAAAGTATGGATCCAGCTCTTTTTGCACACCATCAATTTGCTGGCAAAATAGTTGTCATGGTATGTATTACTCCTTTCCTACCTTGCATCGTCGTCAGCAACGCCCTGTTAGTGCTAGCAGTTTACAGACATTAGAGTTTCCGAACACCAACAAATTATTATTGTGAGCCTTGCTATCTCTAATCTCCTCGCCGCCCTTGTTGGGATTCCCCTGAATGTGTATACAACCGTCTTTAAATTCGATGGATCGTGTTTTGCTGAAAAAAATACTCCTTACTATACTCTACCCTTCAGTGCACTATCTGGTGTTTCGTTTTGTCACATTGTGGCGTTGACTGCAGATCGATTTATAGCTGTTACGAAGCCGTTACGTTATGCCAGTCTGGTGACGTTTAGACGCATTGCCATCGTCCTGGGATGTCTTTGGCCTCTCAATATTTTGTTTAACACCGCCCGATCTTTTAGCTTAGCACATGGATCACATACAAATCAAGACCAGAATGAAACGGACTGTGGCGCTCCCTTAACTGGGACATTGAACGTAACCTTCACCTGGTTGTTATTTTGTGTGATCGTGATTGCAATAGTTGCGCTGCTTGCCATCAATGCTTTTATTCTTTACATCGCAGTGAAACAAGCGAGAAAGATCGCGAATCAAAGAGTGATCATTCAGTTCCAACAGCAGCGACTCCCAGTACAAGATGACCGATTGAAAGCATTTAAGAATATATCTCTTGTCGTGACGGTCTTCATTATCTTCTGGTTTCCGTTTCCCCTGTATCTCATATCACGGCTCACAACGCACCTATCACCTGGCACTATTATGGTATACAACCATTTCTTCCTGGTATTGCATACAATAAGTTTGGTTGTTAATCCTATAATCTACGTCTTCAGAGATCTGGCTTTTCGAAAGGCCTTTCAAAATATCGTGCGTCAATTTTGAATAGGCCTACATATGGAAAAGTTTCAGGCCGAAATTCCACTAAAGTGGATCTGTGCGTGTCTTTCTTTGCTCAGCACGCACAGGTACGTCTCATGAATAATTCATGACCCTACACACACAGCCACGCAAAGGCGAGTCATGGCGTAATATGACGTCACAACTCTCTATGATAAAGAGCTCGGAGTGTCGCCAAATGTGATTGGATGGAAAAAATTAACCTTCTTACTTTTTCAAGTTTTCCGACGATTTTTTTAGACCAATCAGCTTGATTTTGATATATGACAGAGAGGGATAAATTCCGCACTGGAAAGTGAAAACGCTGTATGCAAAGGGTAATCCGTTGCTGGGATACAGAGTCTCAAACACGGGGTTATCGATTATGTTTCCTGCTTCGAAATGTTCAAGTACGTGCATTGCTATGGAAAGGTTGGTGTCAAAATTCACTTGAAAATCTTTCTTTCGAGGTCTATTCCGACGCAAATACTTAAAATTATTTTCTCATATTCTGGAAAATACAAGAAAAAATATAGACAATAGAATACCGTTCGCGCCAGCCTTGTATTTTGCAGCATTGAAAAGTTACACCAATATCTTTGACACAAGAACGGTTTTCGAAGCCTGTGCCTATTGGTTATATTACATGCGCGCGAGCATACGTTCGAGACTCGCCAAAAGACACCACTTTTCCATATGCGTAGTAATCTTTCGAAATTCGTCGTAACCCCTCTGACGCCATTTTAGCGTGTTATATATTTCCATTGTCATATCAAAGGAGCACCATTTGTCCTGGAAGTAACTTTACATTTATTGCAAACATCAATTCATTTTAGCGTGAAAACCTACAAACTACAAACCAGTAGCTCTACTTTGGGCCATTGCATATGGTTGCCGTAATAGTTGCCTGGCTTGATGAAACTTTTGAAACAGTCGAATATGGAAGGATATGTTTTTGAACAGAAAGATCGAAATGCTAGTGGCGGTGGAATTGGATGTTATATCAAAGGCTCAATTTCTTACACTAGAAGGTCTGATCTTGAACACGAAAATCTAGAAGTGTTATGGATAGAGATCAAATTGAAGCAATCACAACCATGGTTTGTGTGTATTGTATACAGACCTCCAAAAAGTACAATGGACGTTTTTTAAACGTTAGAAAATAATATAGAAAAAGCTAATGATATTACACCCAACATCATCGTCCTAGGTGACCTAAATTGTAACATTCTTGTCAAAAACACAATTTCTAGAAAAATACAGAACTTATGTGATTGTTTTAATTTCCGTCAGCTTATTAGCAAACCAACCAGAGTAACGCCCACCAGTCGATCATGTATTGATCTTATTTTTGTACCGTCCGTTGAGAGTGACTTCCATTCAGATGTAATTTCTTTGGGGATTAGTGATCATTCTTTAGTGTATTGCCCCGGTGACACTTGCCCGCATTTTGGTTTGCGCATAGACACATACTCTTGCGTGCCAATGCGGGAAGTATTCGTGGTAGCGTGCGGAAGGATGCGGGCGGATGCGGGCCGTGCGTGAAATGCGTGACAGAATTTTCAAAATGTTCAAAATTTTGGCACGACAATTTTGTTTGGCAACGTTCGTGAACTATGCGCACCCTATGCGCTGCCTAGTCGTGCCAGTGCGCGCCGATGTGTGTCCGATGGTAGTGGCACGCATGTTCACGACTAGTTAACGACTAGTTTGCGCACAATTTGCGCATTGGCTGCACATACTTCCCGCGCAGTTTTCGCATGCCATGCGCATAGTCTACGAATGCGTGTCCTGGTGGTTACGCATTGCCTGAACTATTCGTAAATTAGACGTGACCCTGCGTGCCACTAATTGGCACGCATTGGCACGCCACAGAGCGGGTCAGTGCGGGACCAAAATGCGGGCAAGTGTCAACGAGGCATTAGTTAACCTGAAGAAGGAGTGTATTCCGAAAAAGCCAGCTATTAGTAAGTTTAGATCTTTTCGTGAATTTGACCTAGCTAAGTTTGTGAGTGACGGGGAAAAACTTCCTTGGTCTAACTTTTACAAAAGCAATGATGTTGAATCTTTATGGGAATATTTCAATTCGAGCTTTAATCAGTTGTGTAATAAACATGCTCCTATTGTTAGTGTTCGTAGAAAAATCAATGGATCACCGTGAATAACGGATGATTATTTGAAATTAGCTCGTGAGCGTGACTTTGATAAATCCGGAAATGAAGATGAGTGGAATAAATATAAAAAGAAGAGAAATGCTGTAAATAATCTAAACAAAAAACTTAAAAGAGAATACTATTTTTCTGAGTTTAATGAGCACCTTGGTGATCCCGCAAAACTTGGAAAACATTAAAGAAAGTGTCATTTAAGAAGAAATCGGGAGATAGAATCCGAGCTGATAAAGGATGGATATGTAATTGATGATTCTGAGTGTATTGCATCAATATTCAATGAATATTTCACTCAAACTGCTAGTCGATATGATACTGAACATACCTTTAATGAATTACATGAGTTAACTGATAACATATTTTCGTGTGTTTCTATAGGAGATGATTTTGTTCTCAAAGAGCTTTCCAAATTATCTATTTTTAAATCTAGTGGTACTGACAATCCTACATCCACGTCTTTTGAAGCTTGCTTCACCATTCATTACAAAAACCACTTACACATTTGTTAAATTGTTTACTCGCCACTGGTTTTGTTCATGTTGAATGGAAGAGCGCAAGGGTAACGCCTATTTTTAAGGGCGGAGACAAGAAAAGCCCATCCAACTATCGTCCGATTTCGGTTCTTTCACATATTGTTAAGATTTTAGAAAAGGCAGTACACTCCCAATTGTATTATTTTCTCAATGATAATGCTCTTCTCAGTGATAGGCAATCAGGCTTTCGACCACTTCATTCAACAGGAACGGCGCTAGTTGATGTAAATGATTTCTTACTAAGGGGGATAGACAGGGGTCTTATCTCCGGTGCATTATTTTTATGCCTAAAACGTGCGTTCGATTCGGTGAATCACGATATTTTACTCTACAAATTAGACAAGTATGGTGTAAAAGGAAAGAATTGGCCTGGTTTAAAAGTTACTTATTAAGTAAGTGATCGATTACAATGTGTCGTGGTTAAAGGTGCTCAGTCTGGATTTAGAGGTGTAAATACTGGAATCCCACAGGGATCAATATTGGGCCCCTTCTTTTTACTGTTTTTTTTATTAATGACCTCTGTAATTTGCCCTATTGTGAAAATACTAAAATATGTTTATGATGCGGCAATATTTTGCCATGGCAAAGAAATTGCCCTTGTTGAGAAAACGCTTAAATGTGAGTTAAAAAAAATAGTTGATCACATTGAAAAGATGACTTAATGTTGAATATTAAGAAGTGTAAGATCATGTTATTTGGGACAAGAAAACGAATCAAAAATCAAAGTGCACGCTTGATTTACAGATATAATGTTATAGAAGTTGTAAATGAATTCAAATATCTTGGTGTATTATTTGATAATTGTTTAAAGGGGGTTATACATATATCGACAACTGTCTCCAAAATATCTAGAACCATATCATGTATGAAACGAATTAAATATTATTTGCCGAAAAGAATTTTAAAATTGTTATATGATAGTTTGATATTGTCACATATTGACTACGGTATTGTTTTGTGGGGATGTTCAGCAAAGTGTCATTGGAAAAGTTACAAAAGCTTCAAAATCGTTATGCCCGTTTAATACTAAACGTAGATATTTTGACACCTCATATTATATTATTATCCTGTCTAAGATGGCAATCAGTTGTTGAGAGAGTGCAATACCAATTTAGAATATGGATGTATAAGGTGATAAATAATAAAATGCCGAAATATATTAAGGATATCGTGTGCTATCGACCGATAAATGTTTATACCAGGTATGCAACTACCTGTCCTCTATTCATTGAAAAACACAGAACCGAGTATTTCAAAAGATCTTTCTGTTATCAAGGCTCCGTTATATGGAATGCATTACCCCCTTCTTTACGTTTATTAAACTCACTGAATTCATTTAAAAAGACTGCAAACTCTTTTCTCTCACATAGTTTAAAATAGTACTTACATGAATATTTTACCCCCCCCCCATTTATTTCAATATTTTATCTTGTTTAATTTGTGTGTTCATTATAACTTATGTATGTTTATATGTTTATTACAAATGTTTTTGATTATGTTGATACAGGGGCCCTTCGTCGAGCAGTTTTTATAACTGAAAGGGCTACCCTGTCAAAATAAAACGACACATAAATAAATATATAATTTCAATGCTCGTTGTGCACAAACCTGTTCATTTGCGTTGTATTAAGATAATACATTGATGAATGAAACTGTCATTTTAATCTGACATGATATATACCCCAGTCACATTGCCACTCCGACTCCAAACTGATCGCTTCCTTGCCATTGTGGTAATGTAATCCAATGTTTATTAATCAGTCTCTTGTTGGTCACGTCATTGTGACTGAAGCTCGAAATGTTATATTCACTGTTAACACTTGGCCCATACTCATCATTGTGAAATGCCAAATGAACTATGAATCTTAATCTAAATGTCAAAGAACACATTCTTTATTGAATGTACCCACAGACAAATAATAAAACCTCGTGACCTACTAAATAAAAAAAATCTCAGTGTTTTATCTTTAATTAAAAAAAATTCTCTATCATGGTTATTATAACATACAGATTTTATTTGTAGTATGCACATTGTTACTTTACATTATGACTTAACGTCCTTTTGAGCCTTCCAAAGTAGTTTCGAAATGATTAGCCTTTAAAAAGCTCCCAGTTTTATACCATGAAAATATCAAGGTTTTTCGGTTTTAAGTTTCAGCTTTTGTATAATTGTAAATGCAATAACGAACATGATCTCAGAGGCATTTTAAGCGCGGCTAACACTCCATGGTCCGACTACGATCCGATTTTGAAAGACTTTTAAGCAGCTTAAAGGGATAGTCCACCCCAGGATTTTTTTTAGCTGACGATATAGACCTAATAATACCATGAAGAATGATACAAGTCTCATTAAAATCCATGATCACATAACGAAGATATATCGACTTTTTTATCGAAAATCAGCCGCCCCCCAAATGCAAATGCGTTACATGGGCATGAATTGTGACGTATGTTGCGAGCTGCCTTCTTATTTCGCAGACATTCACTTTCGCTCGCGGTACACTGTTATCGCACTGACACGACGAATCATGAATGAAAGTGAAAGCGAAAGTGAATGTCTGCGAAATAAGAAGGCAGCTCGCAACATACGTCACAATTTCGATACTATCGGTTATTTTTTGGCGATCGTTTCATGCCCATGTAACGCATTTGCATTTGGGGGGCGGCTGATTTTCGATAAAAAAGTCGATATATCTTCGTTATGTGATCATGGATTTTAATGAGACTTGTATCATTCTTCATGGTATTATTAGGTCTATATCGTCAGCTAAAGAAAATCCTGGGGTGGACTATCCCTTTAAAGGGACTTGGTAACATTGTTCAGATGAGAGATAGTGGTGCTGAGGTAGTGACTTCAATGCTGAATATACAATAAAAGATAATCTGAAAATTTGAGTGAAAACGGACCATAATTAATGAAAAAAATTGGGAAAAACTGATCCGATCGATTCCAGAATTATCCCCAACTATATTATTAAAATTAATTACATTTGACTAAAATTCAATAGGTGAATGTAAATCGTCACAAAGCAATAAATTGGCTCTATATAACATTCCAGACATTTTTTTAATAGCCTGTTTCATGTCATTTTTTCATGGAAAAACGGTTGGGAAAACTCAAAAATGGTTTGGATAATTTACTGGTAATCACTGTTAGAGGGTGTTGCACAGTGACGCCTTCAAAGAAAATTATAGATATCTTCGTGGTTTGATAATTTGTTCAGGATTTTTTGCATGTCAGAGGGCTAGTACAGTAGAAGGAATATACAAAATAACATTTTATACACAAATTAAGCAATTTTTGTTATCAACCTTCAACAATGTCACCGAGTCACTTTAATGACCGAGGATCTGGAAAGTCATATGATTAACAAAATCTCAATTTCAAGGGATTTTATGCTTCTTTGGAGGGGGAAAAGCTAAATCGCCTCATAATCGTACTGACGTCAGACCAATACTGCGATTGTCTACGATTTGAAGCCAATTCCGCTTTTATTATGACAAGAGTTAATGCACTAAACCTCTGGTTTTTTAATATTCTTATCATTGTTTAGAACTTAAATTAGAAGGAACATGTAGTGTGCAACGCTTTAAAAGTCAAGGACAATTTCAAGTTGCATAAGGGATAGAAATCACGTTCAAATATTTTAATAGGTGACGCATATGCTATTGGAATTGCCTAAGCTTGATTTTTGAAAATCTTTGCGATGGTGCTATTCAACCTATGGGTTTACCGCGGTAAACCATATTGCGGTAAGACCATATATTGCAGTAATACACTGTGAGTATCGTTGTATAAGAACAGTAATGTTTCTGCAGAATTAGTACGTACTCTACGTCATGCAATCCAACAACGTCGCAGCTCCATGACCATCCGATAAAAACAATAAGCTTAGTTCATAACATCAACATAATTATTTCAAAATTCCATCAATGTCTAAAACTTAAATACATGGTTCTCAAAATATTTAATGAGAAATTCTTATTTTTTCAAAAATGAAATCAGAAGTGTGAATCTGCATCTTTTAAGATATTTAAAATGTATTTATTATAGCAGTAGTTCTTACGGATTGAGCCTGCACAAGATCTTGGCGCTTGAACCTGCTGGACACAGCTCGAAATACTTCCGAAGTTGAGCATAGCGAAACTCTGTCTATGTGATGACAATTATGAAGGGATATTAGCTCTTGAACGAAACTCTCTGTCTCTACGATGATATAAATAATAAAATAATAGTAATACATTATATTTCTATAGCGCTTATTACAATGTTTCTAAGCACTTTACAAAGTTGACAATACTTAGATAATAATACATTCAATATCATATTTACAAACTATAATTAATATACTGTATAATAATCAACCTACAATTAATTCAAAATACATAAGCACAGATACATCTAGTCAATACATATAAATACAAAATAATACAATTAATTTTAGGGCAAAACCTTACAAATTCAAATTAAGGTTATTACATTACATCTACCGTGAATAACACATTAAAGCTACAGACTAACAGGGAGAATTAACAGGGAGAATTAAAAAGGAATGTCTTTAGGGAGGATTTAAAAGAATCTAGCGTCCCGAATCTCAAGAGGAAATCTGTTCCAAAGCCTCGGAGCAGCTACGCTGAAGGCACGGTCTCCATATCGTGTTCGAGTTCTTGGACCCGGGGCCAGTTGGAGATGAGCATAGGTGGATGAGCGAAGTCTTATAGAGGTTGAAGGGAATAAATCTTAGCTCTTGAACTTAATGGATGCAGCTCAAAATATTTCGGGGAACCGTCACGAAACTCTCTGTCTCTGCGATGATATATGAAGGGAACACATCTTAGCACTTGAACTTGTTTGACGCAGCTCGAAATATTTCGAGGAAGGTGTTGCGGAACTCCCTATCTCTATGATGATATATGGAGGGATTGAGTGCGGCAGAAATAGCTACTGCTACCAGGACACACAGATTTAGATAGGCCACAGAGGCTTCGTCCGCGAGCGGCGTTACCTGAAGAGTGAAGAACACGATGTATGGAAACCAAAAGAACACAAGGACACCGACTATGATGCCAGTTGTCTTGACCGCTTTGAGCCTGCGATCCACTGCTGGCGGTGCGACGCGGTTATTTTTATCGTTGATTATTTGATTCGCTATGGCTCTTGCCTGCTTGACAGCGATCTGCATTATGCGGAGGTTAGAGACGACAATCACCAACAGTGTAAGGACCAAAAATGAGACGATGACCAAGCTGAATGTTACGAACCCGAGGCTGTGCGGTTCTCTACCGCGGTTGGCATTTGGAACTTCGTTTAGCTCAATGTAACCGCGTAATACGAGAAAGATCAGGCTAAGTATCCACATGGATGCTATCACGTGACTAACGCGTTTCGGAGTAACCAATATAGGATATTTAAGCGGTTTTGTTACTGCAATATACCGGTCTACGGTAAGGGCAACAATGTGGAGCAGTGTACTCGAAGACAAAGTGAAACTTGGTAACCATAGTAAGGCCGCCATGTTAGGGTACCAGGTCTCTTGCTTGAATACGACTGGGTAGCAGGCAAGAGCAAGAGCCACACTTGACACCATATCATTTACTGCGAGACTTGTTAGGATATAGTTCGTCGGCGTTCGTAGATTGTAGTTTTTGTAAACGGCCAAGACGACGAACAAATTCCCAATGATTATGAACGGCGCCAGCACAGCCATAATTGTCAACATCAGCGCAAAGAAAAGCCCACTGTCGTGCAGGTTTTCGGAATAGGTGGAATTCATCATTCTTACCTTATTTTTTCTCGGTAAAACAATCTACTTTAGCTCCTTCTACCCTTCTCGAATGAGGATACGATGTATTATATTTGTTATTTAGCGCCTCGCTTTCGGATGTAAGCCGGTCGAATGCCCATAAAAATTGTCCGCTGTCTGTCGCGAATCAAACGCTAGACTCGACACACACCAGTGTCATAACATATAGTTCTCGTAGGCACCGACATGGGCAGTCTGTTCGCTACGCATAAATAATAAATCTTGCGGTATGCTTGCTCCCTGGTTAGGTATCAATCTTAAATCTGTGTGACGAAAAAATTATCATCTGATGAAGTACATGTCCGCGAGAAATTATAGACAAGGATGTGTAAGGGCCATGTCCCATTCTGGAGTGCGGGTTGCTGAAAATCTTGAAATATATAAATATCTCAGAGATAAATCTTTCTTTTGGTCGACTAAAAGAGTTGATGCAGTTTATGAAATCATATTCCAGACAAAAAAAAATTAAGTCAACATTTTCAGAACTCGTCCCCCTGATTTTGAAAATCCGGATCAGTCCTTACGAGGTAACTGAAGTCAAGATGTAAAGTTCATGAATTGCGAAAACACAACATCTCATGAATAAAGTAAGGATCCGTCCTTCCGGCGTCTTTCACAGATTTTGTCTGATTCCGATAATTAATGATGAACCTGCCGGAAATGTTTCGATGATGGAGCTAGGGTATTGACAGCATATACGTGCTACAACACGAAATGATCCACGCTCCCTCTCCTTCTCTCCGTAAATTAGTACAAGAAAGCTGCGCTCGTCAGCATGCTAAATGGGCACAATACAAAAGTTGTTATACCTGCGTCATATCATAGATCGATCATTTTGATTTTGAAAAGCCGAAGTTTAGTTTATGTAGTTCCTTACAGTAACAAAATCGCGCATTAATATAAGAATACACAAATCTTTGACTTTATCGTGTAGTTCATTCATGTTTAATCGAGAACATGCGATAGAAGGTTTTAAATTAAAAGTAGAAACCGTAACAAAAGCAGTGTCAGTCAATCCATTTCAGTTATTATAAATCAACCCTAGAATTTATTAGATGTCATTGCATATCCGTCCTATAATCTCGCTTTCTCGCAGTCTTTTCCACTTTCCTCATTTGAGAAAAATTTGATGCCAGCAATATCGCATTTCACGTACATATTATAGGTCCAAATGCATTGTAATTACCATTTTTGAGCGACAGCCTGGTAATTATGAAGGTGTTGATAATCAGGCGCGCCGGAAGCAGTTTGGGATTGGGGGAGGGGGCAAACATTCCAGGGGGCTCACCTTCCAGGGGCAGTGACATAATGAGAAAAAACGTTCGGAAGGGGGGGGGGGGGGGCAGACGAAAAATCTGCATCACCACCTTACCATCTTACACGTTACATTTTTCAAAGTGGAGTATTAACGATCAAGAAAGGCGTAAATTGGCGTGGGGTCCAGGGCGTGAGCCTCAGCAGGGGGTCAAGGGGCTGAGCCCCTTTAGGTATTTAATTACGGTTAGATGAGCATCCAGGTGCCCTCTTTAAGCCATTGACATGTTCCAGGGGGGGGGGAGAGCCCCCAGAAGCTCAGAGGTTTTAATATTTAACTACAGTCAGATGAGCATCCAGGGGCCGCCTTAGGGCCCTTGGTTGGGTCCAGGGGGCAGAGCCCCCGGAATCTCAGGGGTTTCAGGTATTTAGTTACAGTCAGATGAGCATCCAGGGGCCCGCCTTAGGGCCTTTAGTGGGGTCCAGGGGGCAGAGCCCCCGGAAGCTCAGGGATTTTAGGTGTATCATTACGGTTAGATGAGCATCCAGAGGCCCTCTTTAAGCCATTGACGTGTTCAAGAAGGGGGGGGGGGAGAGCCCCCAGAAGCTCAGATGTTTTAATATTTAACTACGGTCAGATGAGCATCCAGGGGCCCGCCTTAGGGCCTTAAGTGGGGTCCAGGGGGCAGAGCCCTCGGAAGCTCAGGGGTTTTAGGTATTTAATTACGGTCAGACGAGCATCCAGGGGCCCGTCTTGGGGCCCTTGGTGGGGTCCAGGGGGAAGAGTCCCCCGAAGCTAAGGGGTTTTAGGTATTTAATTACGGGCAGATGAGCATCCAGGGGGCAGAGCCCCCGGAAGCTCAGGTTTTTTAAGGTATTTAATTACGGTCACATGAGCACCCAGGGGCCCGCCTTAGAGCCCTTGGTGGGGTCCAGAGACCCTGGAAGCTCGGGGGTTTTAGGTATTTAATTACGGTCAGATGAGCATCCAGGGGCCTGCCTAAGAACCCTTGGTGGGGTCCAGGGTGCAGAGCCCCTGGAAGCTCGGAGGTTTTAGGTATTTAATTACGGTCAGATGAGCATCCAGGGGCCCGCCTTAGGGCCCTTGGTGGGGTCCAGGGGGCATAACCCCCGGAAGCTCCGGGTTTTTAGGTATTTAATTACGGTCAGATGAGCATCCAGGGGGCAGAGCCCCCGGAAGCTCAGGGTTTTTAGGTATTTAATTACGGTCAGATGAGCATTTTTACCTTATTTGTGACATTGGCAGGTCACTTATTTTTTCTCCCCGTCTTTCTTTTTTTTTTCTCTTTAATATACTTTTTCAAAATGTGAGGGGGGGGGGGGGGGGGGGACGCCACTTTGCAGACCATGATATAAAGGTGTCTAAATAAGCGTATTTATAGCCCGACTGCGCATTAGGGAATTTCCTTTTTTCCAAAAAATGCATAAAAAGGTATGACCTACAAAAAAATACCGAAAAATCATGTCATAACAGCAACATTTGCAAATCACTGGTATCGAATAAGAAATACACCCCCCTCATCAGTATGCCAGCGTTCAGGGGCTCATGTCTTCTCACCCCTATAACAAAAAAACAGACACGCTTTCCCATTTTCGCACAATATGTCCACGATTATGCGCGTATCGCTATTATAAAGACCTCCGTTGATAAATACCGTATAGGTGGCATGCGCAATGTTTATGAAATTTAATTCCTGTGAACTTTCCTTTTCTTTGAATAATATTGTATATGTGATTTAATTCAGGTTTTTATTATTGTTATGTTCTTTTGGGTTAAAAATACAAACCATGTTTACTCCTTTACTGCTTTTTCTTTCTTTTTTTGGAGGGGGGGGGGGCGTTTTTTTTTTTTTTGGGGGGGCAAAAATGCCTTTTGCCCCCCCCCCCACTTTTGTGATTGGGGGGGGGGGGGCAGCTGCCCCCCCCTGCCCCCCACTTCCGGCGCCTATGTTGATAATACTTGTAAGGAAGGGGGTGGGGCGGCACAGTCGCCTCGTGCCCCCCCCTTTTTAAAGGAATATAGCATACAATTTTATTTTTTTGGGGGGGGGGGGTGGGTACTAGTACAACTTATTTAACTAGAGGGGGTACAATATCGCACACACAAAAAACTTATTATTATGAGTGAAATTAGAAGGGAAATTAATCAAAGAATAAAGAACATTACATAGATTCATAGTGAAAAGTTGATTCTGAGTGGTTCAACTACATGTCGTTCGCTGAAACCACAGGGGCATTACCTCATAAGGTGGAGTGTGTGCGCGCGGGTGTATATGTGCGTGTGTGTGCGTGCGTGTGCATTTGTGTGCGTGATAATGGCGTATACTTTGTAGTTACTGAGTCTCCGTCAATTATTTTGTAGAACCAAATAATTTTAGTTCTCCATCCAATTTCTCTTGACCTCGTCAGTGCTGTCGTGAGTGTTTCCAAACATGCTGCAGATCGTTCATCATTAAGAAGGCATTAATTAAGGCACTTCAAAGCTGACCACGAAAATCATTATAAACCGAGTTAGAGAACAAAAACCAGTGGACCTACGGCTTTAAGTCCTCTCCGGCTGACTTGGTAATGAGGAATAATGCCTTACACATTAACTTAATCTTGAACCCGGGAGTTCTCGGTTACGAGACCACTGCCCTACCACTGATCCATTGCGCTTCTTTAATTACTTTTGGCATTGCTTGTTCCAGTTTCATTACTTGTTTTTTTTTGACTGGCTATGAATAAAAATGCTGAAAGCCAGTTCGTGACTTATGAAAAGGTTTTCTCTCATACGACGTACATCATTTTTACTCGATTTTAAATTAGGGAACATCTCAATGCTTGATAGCCAGGCAGAGATTACATATGACAACCTGACACGAGCTAATAACCGTGATGACTCTAAATTGAACACTTTGTCAGTAAACAGTCACTCACATTACGCGGTGTATGGCGGGAATTGCATGAAACGGTGCCGGGAGATGTTTCATTTTGGTACTGCCATCGGTTTGATCATTGGACTTACCAGAAAACAAACAACCTTGCACTTACATCCACTTCTTTAAAAAGATTTTTGATTTTGTTAATGTGCAGATATTACCCAGTGAATAATTTTGTCTTTACTAGCTTGGCCAGTCCTTTTTCGTGAGACATTCAGATTCATCGCAATCCATGAATTTGGATCTCAACTAGCTAGTCTATTGCATCGCAATTTAAAGAGTATCATCACAATGAATGAAAGTACGGAACCAGCTCTTTCTGCAGGACATCAATTTGCTGGCAAAATAGTTGTCATGGTATGTATTACTCCTTTCCTACCTTGCATCGTCGTCAGCAACGCCCTGTTAGTGTTAGCAGTTTACAGAAATTACAGCCTCCGAACACCCACAAATGCCATTATTGTAAGCCTTGCTATCTCTAATCTTCTCGACGCCCTTGTTGGGATTCCACTGAGTGTGTATGCAAACGTCTTTAAATTCGATGCATTGTGCTTCGCTGAAGAAAATACTCCTTACTATGCTCTACCCTTGAGTGCACTATCTGGTGTTTCATTTTGTCACATTGTGGCTTTGACTGCAGATCGATTCATAGCTGTTACGAAGCCGTTACGTTATGCCAGCCTGGTGACATTTAGACGCATTGCCATTGTCTTGGGATGTCTTTGGCTTCTTAGTATTTTGTCTAACACCGCCCGATATGTTAGCTTAGCGCATGGATCACAAACAAGTCAAGACCAGAAAGAAAGGGACTGTGGGGCACCCTCCACTGGGACATTGAACGTAACCTTCACCTGGTTGATATTTTGTGTGATCATGATTTCAATGGCTGCGCTGCTTACCATCAATGCTTTGATTCTTCACATCGCAGTGAAACAAGCGAGAAAGATTGCGAGCCAAAGAGTGATCATCCAGTTCCAACAGCAGCAACTCCCAGTACAAGATGACCGATTGAAAGCATTTAAGACTATCTCCCTTGTCGTGGCAGTCTTCATTATCTTCTGGTTTCCGTATCCCCTGTATTTCATATTACGGCTTACAACGTTCTTATCACCTTTTACTATTATGGTGTACATTAATTCCTTCCTGGTATTGCATACAATAAGTTTGGTTGTTAATCCTATCATCTACGGCTTCAAAGATCGGGCTTTTCGAAAGGCCTTTCAAAATATCTTGAGGCAATTTTGAATAAAGTAGTAATCTTTCGAAGCTCGTCGTAACCCCTCTAACGCCATTTTAGCGTGTGATCTGTTCATTATCACATCAAAGGAGCACCATTTGTCCTGACTGAGGGCCTGTCAGAAGTAGCCGAAGTAGCAGTAGATCTAATTTTTGTGTGTGTGCATATGGTTGCCTTAATAGTTGTGAACGCGTTCTTAATTCTAAAGATTAAGAGCCTTGTCATCAAGCAATTAAATTGACGATGTGTTAGGGCTTACTCGTTTGCATGCTTCCTCGTTGTTGTAGCCTAGCCCTTGGTACGTGGGCTAGATGAAGTGAAAACGACCCGACGTCACTCTCACCTGGCGTGACAAAATAAACCGCCTAAAAAAAGCTGCTGCGTTTTTTGTTTTGTTATTAACGTGTGCAACAAAGGACTTACGCGTATTTACTGAGCGACGTGCTAGACGATACAGAAACCAATGAGAGGCGTATGGCACTTTACCTCGTCTTCTCAATGATGCCGCGAGTGCAACTGGCTTCAGAGCTGGAAACAAATGAAATGAAAAAAAAAGAAGAAGCTTGGATTAACGCATAACGTAATTTATGTGCATCCTTAGCACCATCAATATTTACACGATTCATCAAGATGATATTAAGTGGAAACGATAAATGAGCAATCTGATCTGAATAAGATTTGATGTCAGTGGCAGTCGACCTGCTTGATTATTGTAGCAAGGAACAAAGTAATGTGTCAAGTGGATATCTGGGCTAAAATGACATCAAGGTGAAACATAATTATAATCATCCCCCGCAATCGGGTGCTTGTATCTGTGATAGTTCATAGGTAATGAGCAAATATTAGACAGTCATAACTCCTCCGGGGTTAGAGGAACATGTATGTACTGTAATTGCCCATTTAAAGATCAATTAAAGCCATTTTATTTAGAATTGTTGGTTGTCTGTAGCCTTTGATTCTGAATAACCTTCTGTTGGTCACTTTATGCTTGGACTATATAATTTCAATGCTTATTCTGCACAAACCCGTTCATTTGCGTTGTATTAAGACATTAAATTGATGAATTAAGCTGTCATTTTAATCTGATATATACCCCAGTCATATTGCCACTCCGACTCCAAACTGATCGCTTCCTCGCCATTGTGGTAATGTAATTCAATGTATATTAATCAGTCTCTTATTGTGACTGTATATTCATCGTTGACACATAATCATCATTGTGACATGCAAAATGAACTGTGTAACTCAATCAAAATGTCAAAAATCCAATTCTTGACTGTACCCACAGAAAGATAATAAAACTTTGTGACCTACTGAAGAAAACATTTCTCATGGTTTCATCATTAAAAACAAAATCTATATAGTAATTGTAACATTCCGATTTTATTTGTAGTATGCACAGTACATTGTGACTTTACATTATGACCTAGCGTCCTTCTGCGTCTTCCAAAGCAGTTTCGAAATGATTAGTCTATGTAACTCCCAATGTTATACCACATGAAAATATCAAGGTGTTATTGATTTCAATGTCTAGCTTATGTAAGATTGTAAATGCTATAACGAACATGATATTAGAGGTATTTTAAGCGTGGCGCACACTTCATGGTCCGACTACAATCCGAATTTGAAAGACTTTGTGACAGCATTTTAAATAAGCATTAAAACATTTGAAATCGTAATGACCGAGGAACTGGAAATTCATAATTAATTAAATTTCAATTTCAAGGGATTTTATGCTTCCTTGGGTTGGGAAAAGCTAAATCGGCTCATAATAGTAATGACGTCAGACCAATACTGTATTGTCTACGATTTGAAGCCGATTCCGCTTTTATTATGACAAGAGTTAAATGCACTAAACTTCCGGTTGTTAATATTCTTATCATTGTTTAGAACTTAAATCAGGAGGATAGTAGTTGTTTAGATCGCCACATATAATACAACCACCCTTTCTACGAAAAAAGAATAGCAGGAGCAACATGTAGGGTGCAACGCTTTATAAGTCAATTAAAGACAATTTCAAATTGCCTAAAGGATAGAAATCACGTTTAGATATTTCAATAGGTGATGCACAAGCTACTGGAATTGCCTAAGCTTGATTTATGAAAATCTTTGCGATGGTGTATATTAACCTATTGGTTTACCGCGGTAAGACTATATTATATATTGCAGTAATACACTGTATCTCTGTATAAGCACAGTAATGTCCCTGCAGGTTTAATACGTACTCTACCCAAATTCCGATAAAAAAAACAACGTTGCAGCTCCACGACCATCCGATGAAAAACGATAAGCTTGGTTCATATCATCAGCATATTTTAACATTTTATTAATGTCTTAAACTTAAATACATGGCTCTGAAAATGTTCTATGAGCAATTCTTTAAAAAAAAAATGAAATCAGAAGTGTGAATCTGCATCTTTTAAGATGTTTAAAATGTAGTTATTATAGCAATAGTTCTTAAAGATTGAACCTGCACAAGAACTTGGCGCTTGAACCTGTTAGACGCAGCTCGATATACTTCTGAAGTTGAACGCTGCGAAACTCTGTCTAGTGATGGAAATTATGAAGGGATTAAATCTTAGCTCTTGAACGAAAATCTCTGTCTCTACGATGATATATGAAGGGAATAAATCTTAGCACTTGAACTTGTTTGACGCAGCTCGAAATATTTCGAGGAAACTGTTACGAAACTCTCTGTCTCTACGATGATATATGAAAGCAATACATCTTATCACTTAAACTTGTTTGACGTACATGTAGCTTGACATATTTCGAGAAAACTGTTACGGAACTCTCTGTCTCTGCGTCTGCGATGATATATGAAGGGAATACATCTTAGCACTTGAACTTGTTTGACGCAGCTCGAAATATTTCGAGGAAGGTGTTGCGGAACTCCCTATCTCTATGATGATATATGAAGGGATTGAGTGCGGCAGAAATAGCTAGTGCTACCATGAAACAAAGATTTAGATAGGCCACAGAGGCTTCGTCCGCTAGCGGCGTTACCTGAAGAGTGAAGAACACGATGTATGGAGACCAAAATAACACAAGGACACCGACTTTGATGCCAGTTGTCTTGACCGCTTTGAGCCTGCGCTCCACCGCTGCCGGTGCGACGCGGTTATTTTGATCGTGGATTGTTTGATTCGCTATGGCTCTTGCCTGCTTGACAGCGATCTGCATTATGCGGAGGTTAGAGACGACTATCACCAACAGTGTAAGGACCAAAAATGAGATGATGACCAAGCTGTATGTGAACCTGAGGCTATTGTTCGGTTCTCTACCGCGGTTGGCATTTGGAATTTCGCTTAGGTCAATGTAACCGCGTAATACGATAAAGATCAGGCTAAGACTCCAAATGGTAGCTATCGCGTAACTAACGCGTTTCGGAGTAACCAATGCAGGATATTTAAGCGGTTTTGTTACTGCAATATACCGGTCTACGGTAAGGGCAACAATGTGGAGCAGTGTACTCGAAGACGAAGTGAAAAGTGGTAAACTCAGCAAGTCCGCCATGTTAGGGTACCAGGTCTTTTGCGAGAATACGGCTGGGTAGCAGTCAAGAGCAAGAGCCACACTCGTCACCATATCATTCACTGCCAGACTTGTGAGGATATAGTTCGTCGGCGTTCGTAGATTGCAGTTTTTGTAAACGGCCAAGACGACGAACAAATTCCCAATAATGATGAACGGCGCTAGCACAGCCATAATTGTCAACATCAGCGCAAAGAAAAGCCCACTGTCGTGCAGGTTTGGGGAATAGGTGGAATTCATCATTCTTACCTTATTCTCTCTTGGTAAAACAATGTACTCTTTCTATCCTCCCCAAATTATATTACGATATATTATATTTGCTATTTAGCGCCTCGCTTTCGGATGTAAACCGGTCGAATGCCTAGAAAACTTTTCGCTGTCCGTCGCGAATCAAACGCCAGATTTGACACACACCAGTGTCTTAACAGATGTCTCTCGTAGGCACCGACACTGGTAGTGTGTTCGCTACGCAAAAATAAATAAATCTTGCGCTATGCTGGGTCTGTGTATCTGCTTCACTGTTAAAGTATCAATCTTAAATCCGTGTGACTTTCAAAACTATCATCTGATGATGTACTTGTCCGCGAGAAAATATAGACAAGGATGTATAAGGGCCGTGTCGCATTCTGGAGTGCGGGTTGCTAAAATCTTGAAATATAGATAGATCTTTCGTTTGCTCAATATCCCCTACCCTTCGACTGAAAGAGCTGTTTAATGAAGAAGGCCAAATCAAGAGATAGAGAGAGAGAGAGAGAGAGATAGAGGAAGATATAAGGTGAAGTGTGTGCGCGCAGGTGTGTGTATGTGTGTGCGTGTGTGTGAGAGAGAGATACAGATATAGATTCCTTTGTAAATACTGAGTCTTCGTCAATTTTTGTTTTTATATAGAACCAAATAATTTTGGTTTTACATTCAGTTTCTCTTGACAACGCCAGTGCTGTCGTGGGTATTTCCAAACATGCTGAATATTGTATACAAATAATACAAGTTTGCGAGTGAATTAGTGAATACTAGCAGGACCCGTGGAAAATCCACGGGATTCTAGGTGGAGGGCAGGGGAGGGGGGGGGGGGGGGGGGTAAATAGAAAGAGGCCTAGACCCTATGTGCTATCGAAAATAAAATTTGATTATTTTTATATAAGGTCTAGGCCTAGAATCTAGACGATTTTTATAACGCTGTTTGACCATGAATGGCGCACCGTAATACCCGTTTTAATGCATTGATTTGATGAAGGAACTGTATCATAGTAAAAGTATTCTATCCAGCTATAGACAATGCCAATGGCTATGTTTTTAAACGACCGTCTGATTTTCTTGTGAAAACTTTACTTTGAAAAATGATTATCGAAATTCAGCATACAACTATACATGGACAGAAAAATCACAATCTAAGCTCAGGTTTCATACCTCTATAGTCACGAAACTATATTGAAATAGGGGCAATAAGAGCAATTTCAAAATGTTGTCGAGTCTACTCTATAATAGCTCAGCTCAGCTCAGCTCACCTCACACACAGTCACAGTTCGGACAGTGCTCGGCAGCAGTGGCGCACTGCACTGCCCGTGCCTCACGGCAGCTAGCTTGCAACTGAACTGTCAGTTACGATGAATTTCTTGTGAAAACTTTACTTTGAAGAATGATTTTCAAAATTCAGTAAACATGAACAGGATAATACCAAAGTAACCCTGCTTGCATACCTCTATTCACGTAAACTATATATAAATCACGGCAATCATCATAGAATCAAAGACGAAGCGACTGAGATGATTGTGCGTGTGACGGTGAGCGTAGAATCATCGCATACATGGTCGTACACGCAGCAGGTCCGGCTGGCCTACAAAGCATATCCTATAAAAAGACGCATAACACGGGTAAGCCCAACCCGTGAGAGCGTGCATTTTTTACATCCCCACACCCGGGTGAGTCATCTGTTAATGTGTATTTCTCTTACATGCTACAAAGCGTATCCTATAGCAAGAGGCCTAAACTCGGGGTAAACCACACCCGTTACTACGTGATGTGCTACACCCATTGACAGAAGTGGATTCTCGTCCGCTGTGTGTCTCTTTGTTGATTGCACAGAGGGCGGATGCACGCCTTCCCGACTCGCTCTCACAGGTTCGTCGCCTCCTTGCAATCCACCACGCCCGCCGTGCTCTCGTCCGCCTGTCCTCCCCGGAACACCGAAAACGCGTTTAACGGCATGGACGTCGATCGCGGGGTCGACGTGGCACGCGGGTTACGGGAGACAGGCCTCGTATAATTTTTTACATCCCCACACCCGGGTGAGTCATCTGTCAATGTGTATTTCTCTTACATGCTACAAAGCGTATCCTATAGCAAGAGGTCTAAACTCGGGGTAAACCACACCCGTTACTACGTGATGTGCTACACCCATTGACAGAAGTGGATTCTCGTCCGCTGTGTGTCTCTTTGTTGATTGCACAGAGGGCGGATGCACGCCTTCCCGACTCGCTCTCACAGGTTCGTCGCCTCCTTGCAATCCACCACGCCCGCCGTGCTCTCGTCCGCCTGTCCTCCCCGGAACACCGAAAACGCGTTTAACGGCATGGACGTCGATCGCGGGGTCGACGTGGCACGCTGGTTACGGGAGACAGGCCTCGTATAATTGTGCCGCCGTCCCCGCTCCCCGGCGGAGGCGGGCGCGGTCGGGGAAAGGCGTTTTTGAGGAACCGTTTTGCCCCGTTTTGGACCCCCCGCGGCGTTTTTGCGTATTAGTAATATAGATGCACTGCACCAAGTTTAAATCACATTAGGATACTGATGAGACCTGTCGAGTTCATTGTCCGTCTCATTGCCAAGTGTAGTGCATCACCAATGCACGAGCTAAAAACATTAATTTTTTTTTTATTAGATGGGTCTACAATATGAGTATTAAGTCGCGAAATTGACGGTTGTTATCACCAAAATGCACTCCTCGTGTCTATGCTAGAAATTAATGACGCACATGTGATCCATTTTGACGCTTTTCATTGGCTACATTCTTGAACCCATTTTGTAGTTCTTCATAAAGAAGGCATGACGGTACTTCAAAGATGACCATGCAGGAACACCATTTAAACCGAGTAAGAAAAAACGGCCGGCTACAAGTCCTCTCCAAGTGACTTGTTAATGAGGAATAATGCCTTGCCAAAGGGCACTATATAGCCAATCAATTCTAACTTAGTCTCGAACACGGGACTCCTCGATTACGAGACCACTGCCCTTTACCACTGAGCCATCACGCCTCTTTTGCTTGTTCCAGTTCAATTACTTGTTTTTGTTGACTGGATTTCTATGTATGAAAATGCTGAGAGCAAGTTCTTGACTTATGAAAAGCGAACGTTTTCTTTTATACGACGTACATGTATACCATTAAAGGGATCCGGTAACTTTGTCTCAGATTCTGAAAACACATTCTGGATTTAGCTCATGATGCAATGATAATTATAAACCTTTAGGTCAGTCAGGAACCCCGTGACTTTTACAAGCCGATCGCCTGTCTGATTATCAAGATATTTATGATTGGAATTACAAATTTTGAAAACCGTTCGCCTGACGGTTTTTATAACACTACAGTCTATTGGGGAAAACGAGTATGGTAAAACCGGTCACTCAAAGATTTTTACTTTTTTGAGGCACTTCTTGATCATTTTGAAGCGCAATTTTTTTAGGGCTTCAATATTACATCATATCACAGACACCGATAACACGTAGGGCCGTGTATCTCAGATTTAACATTGTTAAACGATCCCTTTAAAGGGAAAAGCTCAATGTTCGATAGCCAGGCAAAGATTATACCTGCCAACCTAACACGAGTTAATAACATTGATGATTCTTTATTGAAAACTTTGTCAGTATACAGTCACTCACATTACGCGGTGTATGGTGGGAATTGCATGATACGCTGTCCAGAGATGTTCCATTTTGGTACTGCCATCGGCTCGATCATTGGACTCACCAGAAAACAAACGAAGTTTCACTTTCATTCAGTACTCCACTCTTGCATAACATTTTAATCCGATTTCAATCGTGTTAATGTGCAAAAATTAATATTACGCAGTGAATACTTTAATTTGTCTTAGTTTGGCAACTCCTATTTCGTGAGAGATTCAGATTCATCGCAGTCCATTTGGAATTTAGATCCCAACTAGTCTATTTCATTGCATTTTAAAGAGTATCGTCACTATGAATGAAAGTACGGAACCAGCTTTTTTTGCACATCATCAATTTGCTGGCAAAATAGTGGTCATGGTATGTATCGTAGTGGGTTTCTTAGATCTAACGAATATTTATAGCCAGAGTGATTGTTGAAATGCAAACAAACAATGATGGGCCCCTAAAACATAAAATGTAAGCACTTTGGGTACAGTGTATAAAAAGATCAGTCGGTGACATCTAAATATCAAACTTTACTTAGGAATCCGATTGAAAAACAAAAAGCGAGGTGAACACCATTTGCCTGCTGGATTCGTCTATGTGCTTAACAGTATACTATGATGGGGTTTGTGTTTCCCGCCTTCTCTCATGCCTTCGGAATTGATTAAAAATATTCAACGAATAGGACTACAATCACATGATTATTTGTCCTGTATGATAGAGAGAGAGAGAACATCAGTCTTACAATATTTATGAAATATTGGTTGTAAACTTCTTCAAATTAATTGCTGTTTTTAATCTACTGTCCGGACACAGTGGCCCGAATTCACCCTTCGTGAATTCGGACCATAACGTCTGGGTATAATTAATGGGGATGAGAATCATAGTAATGTGAATGAGCCGAACCATATTTCGTTTGTAATAAAGAAGGCCAAATCAAGAGAGAGAGAGAGAGAGAGAAATAGAGGAAGAGATAAAATGGAGTGTGTGTGCGTGGGTGTGTGTGTGTGCGTGTGAGTTTTATAGATTACTTTGTAATTAGTGAGTCTTCGTCAATTTTTGTTTGTAGAACCCAAAAATGCTGGTTTAACATTCAGTTTCTCTTGACAACGCCAGTGCTGTCGTGAGTGTTTCCAAACACTGCATCGAGTTTAAATCACATTAGGATACTGACGAGACCTGTCGAGTTCATTGTCCGTCTCATTGCTAAGTGTAGTGCATCACTAATGCACGAGCTAACACATTAATTATTTGTTTTATCAGATGGGTCTACAATATGAGTATTAAGTCGAGAAATTGCCGGTTGTTATCACCAATGCACTCCTCGTGTCTATGCTAGAAATTAATGAGGCACACGTGATCCATTTCGACGCTTCTCATTGGCTACATTCTTGAACCCATTTTGTAATTCTTCATCAAGAAGGCTCGACGGTACCTCAAAGATGACCAGGAACATCATTAACAACCGAGTAAGAAAAAACGGCTACAATTCCTCTCCGGGTGACTTGGTAATGAGGAATAGTGCCTCACAAAGGACACTATATAGCCCTTCAATTATAACTTAGTCTCGAACCCGGGAATCCTCGATTACGAGACCACTGCCCTTTACCACTGAGCCATCACGCCTCATTTGCTTGTTCCAGTTTCATTACTTGTTTTTGTTGACTGGATTTCTATGAATGGAAATGCTGAGAGCAAGTTCATGACTTATGAAAAGTGAAGGATTTCTTTCATACGACGTACATAATTTATTCCATTTAAGGGAAACGCCCACCGTTGGATAGCCAAGCAAAGATTATACCTGTCAACCTAACAAGAGTTAATAACCTTGATGATTCTTAATTAAAAACTTTGCCATTACACAGTCAATCACATTACGCGGTGTATGGCGGGAATTGCATGATACGCTGTCCGGAGATGTTCCATTTTGGTACTGCCATCGGCTCGATCATTGGACTTACAGAACACTTTTTAATCCGATTTCAATCGTGTTAATCGTGAATACTTAAATTTGTCTTAGCTTGGCCAGTCCGATTTTGTGAGGGATACAGATTCAGCGCAGTCTATGAATTTGGATCTTCACTAGTCAATATCATTACAATTAACAGAGTATCATCACAATGAATGAAACTACGAAACCAGCTCTTTCTGCAGATCATCAATTTGCTGGCAAAATAGTTGTCATGGTATGTATTACTCCTTTCCTACCTTGCATCGTCATCAGCAACGCCCTGTTAGTGCTAGCAGTTTACAGACATTACAGCCTCCGAACACCAACCAATGCCATTATTGTGAGCCTTGCTATCTCTAATCTCCTCGACGCCCTTGTTGGGATTCCACTATATGTGTATGCAACCGTCTTTAAATTCTATGCATCGTGCTTAGCTGAAGAAAATACTCACTATATTCTACCCTTGAGTGCACTATCTGGTGTTTCGTTTTGTCATATTGTGGCGTTGACTGCAGATCGATTCATAGCTGTTACGAAGCCGTTACGTTATGCCAGCCTGGTGACGTATAGACGCATTGCCATCGTCCTGGGATGTCTTTGGCTTCTTAGTATTTTGATGAACACCGCCCGATCTGTTAGCTTAGCGCATGGATCACATACAAGTCAAGACCAGGAAGAAACGGACTGTGGGGATCCCTTTACTGGGACATTGAACGTAACCTTCACCTGGTTGATAGTTTGTGTGATCGTGATTGCAATGGTTGCGCTGCTTGCCATCAATGCTTTGATTCTTCAGATTGCAGTGAACCAAGCGAGAAAGATTGCGAGTCAAAGAGTGATCATCCAGTTCCAACAGCAGCAACTCCCAGTACAAGATGACCGATTGAAAGCATTAAAGACTATCTCCCTTGTCGTGACAGTCTTCATTATCTTCTGGTTTCCGTTTCCCGTGTTTCTCATATTACGGCTTGTAACGTACCTAACACCTTTTACTAATATGGTATACAACCATTCCTTCCTGGTATTGCATACAATAAGTTTGGTTGTTAATCCTATCATCTACGGCTTCAGAGATCGGGCTTTTCGAAAGGCCTTGCAAAATATATTGCGTCAATTGTGAGAAACATAGTAATCTTTCGAAGTTCGCGTAACCCCTCCGACGCCATTTTAGCGTGTGATCTATCCAGTTTCACATCAAAGGAGCACCGGACTGAGGGTCTGTCAGAAGTAGCCGAAGTAGCAGTAGCTCTAACTTGGTTCATTGCATATGGTTGCCTCAATAGTTGCGAACGCGTACATTTATTCTAAATATTAAGAGCCTTAATTGTCAGCAAGCAATTTCATTGACGATCTTTTAAGGCTTATTAGTTTGCATGCTTCCTCGTTGTTGTAGCAAAGCCATTGGTGCGTGGGCTAGATGAAGTGAAAACGACCAGACTGTGGGGTCTGTTTTTGTTTTCGGGGCTCTGGGGGCTAAACACAACGGCTACGGTCAGACTGACCATCTTTTTATCAATGACTGTATTGGTCTAAGGGGTTAAATGATATGGGAAGAGTAGGGGACTATTTCGGGACAGGCTCCTAGACTATTTACTGAAATTAATATGGTCAACATCGAATAACCGTCGAACCCGAGGCGTCGTTCCGAATCCGTCAATAGGGACTTTTAGATTGAGTGGACGAGAACACGACGAACGCCGACTGATCATGCTTGTCAACGTACTCAACTGCCCAAGTTGACTACAATTAGAAATCTTTTAGATTGCACTCGATGATATACATGCATGCATGTATATATGCATGTGACACCTGTTCTACTCATTTTTACATAATAGCAGGGAAGGGATGTTCCTTTGTCTACCTGAGGAACTGCATATTTTATGCGCACGCGGCATAATAGTACCTTGAGCATGTTTATGTAAAGGCGCTATATAAATATTAATATGTATGTATGTATGTAATAGATTTAGGAAAATCAAGGTTGACGCATTCTCGATCGCCGACTGAGACGACGTGACGCATGCGCAGTGCCTTAAAATACCGTCACACGTTGCAGTCAAAGCTGTCGACGTGCAAATCTAAAAGTCCTTTTTACCAACGCTAATCGGGACTTATGAGGACAATTCGCACATGCATGCCACGCTCCAGAAAGATCAACGCAATGTTTCCAATATTCAATTTGCATTGATCACACGATGCCACTCTCACCTGGCGTGCCCCCCCTCCCCACTCCGAGAACGGACGAACCCCATGCGTGTTACCAAAATGTGCGGTAAAGGGGTACTTTTCGTGCGACAAAGTCCGGCCCGAGAATTGTAAAAAAAGGGGTGTATTAACTTTTCACCCGGAGATTTCTTTAAAAAGGGGGTGTTTTTTCTTTTTTTCTCTCATCTCTTTGGACTCCTGAGAAATTATTCCGAATTTAGGGGGGTACATTGAGCATTTTTCATGATTTAGGGGGTCTTTAAGGCAGGAAAAGCCCGCGAAAGGGGGTTCGGAAATGTTGGCAGTCCTCAGATAGGGGGTGCTTTCGAAAAGAGGGAACAAGCATATGCGTACCCTAAATAACACTGAGTGGGGGGGGGGGGGGGGGGGGGGGCCGGGGTGTTGTGACAAAAAAACCGCTTCAAAAAAGTTGCTGTGTTTTTTGTATTAGCGTGTTAAACAAAGAACTAACCCATATTTACTGAGCGCTGTGCTAGAAGAAACAGAAACCAATGAGAGGCGTATTGCACTTTACCTCGTCTTTAAAAAATTAAAAAACCGCTGCGGTTTTTCCTCGTCATAATAATCTGAACGCGCCTTTTCTTCTCAGTAGGGACTTTTAGATTCATAGATTGCACTCGACGATATACACGCATGCAGGAAGTAACACTATGAACATGACAGACAAAGAAAGAGGACAAAATATACGGTTCCTCATTCTACCCTCAACAATTGCTGTGGTAGAACATCCCTTCACTGCTATTATGTAAAAAATGTGTAGAACAGGTGAATATGCATGTGACACCTGTTCTACACATTTTTACATAATAGCAGGGAAGGGATGTTCCTTTGTTTACCTGAGCAACTGTATATTTTATGCGAAAGCGGCATGTACTGGTACCGTACTAGATTTAGGAAAATCAAGGCTGACGCATTCTCGATCGCCGACTGAGACGACGTGACGTATGCGCAGTGCCTTAAAATGACGTCACACGTTGCAGTCAAAGCTGTCGACGTGCAAATCTAAAAGTCCCTAATGATGCCGCGAGTGCAACGGGTTTCGAAGCTTGGATTAACGCATAGCGTAATTTATGTGCATCCTTAGCACCATCAATATTTACACGATTCATCAAGATGATAAGTGGAAACGATAAATGAGCAATCTAATTTGAATAAGATTTTATGTCAGTGGCAGTCGGCCTGTTTAATCATTGTATAGCAAGGAACAAAGTAATGTGTCAAAGGGATCTGGGCTGAAGTGACGACCAGGTGAAATATATGATCATTCCCCGCAGTCTTGTATCTGAGAATTTTAATACATTATGAGCAAATATTGATGATGATGATGATGAACAGCATTTGTATGGCACCATATATCTGTTTCAAAAATCATTCAAAGGCGCGAGCTCCTCCAATAAAGTTAGCGTTGATATGGTTGAAGGAAGATGTAAAAATATTGGACAGTCAAAACTCCTCCGGGGTTAGAGGAGCATGTATATACTGTAATTGCAGATTCACTTAAAGCATGGAGTTACTAGCCAAGTAACTCCATGCTTAAAGCCATTTATTTAGAATGTTTGATTGTCTGTAGCCTTTGCTTCTGAAGAACCGTCTGTTGGTCACTTCATAAACAGGGCCTTAAATTTGCTCATTTGAATATTCATAGCTTAGTTGCTAAGATTGACGAACTTAGATTACTTCTGAAAAATGCATCATTTGATGTTATTGGTTTAAATGAAACATTTTGCGACTCCATGATTGATGATTCTGAATTGTATATCGATGATTATATTTTATTACGTAGAGACCGTACGAGACATGGTGGTGGTGTGTCTGTATTCATATACAAGAGGTTCAATTATAAAAGAAGGGATGATTTGATTTCATCTACTTTAGAATGCCTTTGGTTTGAATTGCATTATCCAAATAAGTCTCCCATCCTGGTTGGAGAGTTTTACAGACCTCCAAATTCTCACGTTGATTTCTTTGAAGAATTAGACGGAAATTTGGACTCTGCTCTCTCGGAAGATATGAGCTGTATTATTTTAGGTGATTTCAATTGTGATTGTATGCCACACCAACTTGATCTGAATGCTGAAAAGTTAATGTTTTATACAAATATGTACGGGCTAAGTCAGCTAATTGATACTGCCACAATAGTTACTAGTTAATAGATCCATTCGTGCTTCTTAAGATGTCATATGTCATTGATTTTGTAAGTGCGTTCGCATATTGACAGAACGGCAGTAAGCATTGATTATCATCATCACAAATTGCTATTTATTCTTGATGCCATGTCAATATATATAGTTAGGAAAACAAACTGGCCTTTGTGGTCTTCTGTGGGTCTTTTCTTTAACACATTTAATTATATTGTTCGTAGTGGGTTTCTTAGATATAACGAACATTTATAGCCAGAATGATTGTTGAAATGCATACAAACAATGATAAAATCTAAGCACTTTGGGTACAATTTATTTAAAAAAAAGACCACTCGGTGACATCGTCTAAGTATCAAACTTTACTTAGGAATCCGAGTGAAAAACAAAAAACGAGGTAAACACCATTTGCCTATTGGATTTGTCTGTGTGCTTAACGGTATAGTATGATGGGGGTTGTGTGTCCGGATACTTAATAAATATAAAGCCTTCTCTCATGCCTTTGAAATTGATTACAAATATTCATCAAATAGCACTAAAACCCCAAGAATATTTGTCCTGTATAATATTATATAACATCAGTCTTAAAATATTTACGCAATATTGGTTGTAAACTTCTTCAAATTAATTGCTGTTTTGAATCAATTGTCCGGATACAAACCATTTCCGGACACACAACGTCGGGGTATAATTAATGGGGATGAGAATCATAGTAATGTGAATGAGCCGAACCATATTTCGTGTTTAATGAAGAAGGCCAAATCAAGAGAGGAAGAGAGAGAGAGAGAGAGAGAGAGAGGAAGAGATAAAGTGGAGTGTGTGCGCGCGGGTGTGTGTGCGTGAGATATATATATGGATTCCTTTGTAATTAGTGAGTCTTCGTCAATTTTTGTTTGTAGAACCCAAAAATGTTGGTTTAACATTGTTTCTCTTGACAACGTCAGTGCTGTCGTGAGTGTTTCTAAACCTGCTGAAGATTGTATCCAAAGAATACATGTTTGCGAGTGCATTAGTGAATATGCACTGCCACAAGTTTAAATCACATTAGGATACTGAACGATTAGATGGGTCTACAATATGAGTATTACGTCGGGAAATTGACGGTTGTTATCACCACAATGCACTTCCCGTGTCTATGCTAAACATTAATGCACGCACACGTTATCCATTTCGACGCTTCTCAGTGGCTACATTCTTGAACCCATTTTGTAATTCTTCATAAAGAAGGCATGACGGAATTTCAAAGATGACTAGGAACACCATTAACAACCAAGTAAGAAAAAACGGCTTTAAGTCCTCTCCGGGTGACTTAGCAATGTGGAATAATGCCTTACTAAAGGGCACTGTATAGCCCATCAATTATAACTTAGTCTCGAACCCGGGAATCCTCGATTACGTGACTACTGCCCTTTACCACTGAGCCATCTCGCCTCTTTTGCTTGTTCCAGTTTCATTACTTGGTTTTGTTGACTGGATTTCTATGAATGGAAATGCTGAGAGCAAGTTCATGACTCGTGAAAAGCGAAGGTTTTATTTTATACGACGTACATGAATACCATTTTAGGAAAAAGCTCAATGTTGGATAGCCAGGCAAAGATTATACCTGCCAATCTAACAAGAGTTAATAACATTGATGATTCTTAACTGAAAACCTTGGCCAGTATACAGTCACTCACATTACGCGGTGTATGGCGGGAGTTGCATGATACGCTGTCGATAGATGTTCCATGTAGGTATTGCCATCGGCTCGATCATTGGACTAACCAGAAAACAAACAAAGTCGCACTTATATTAAGTACTTCACTCTTCCGTAACATTTTGATCCGATTTCAATCGTGTTTATGTGCAAATATTACGCAGTAAATACATAAATTTGTCCTAGCTTGGTTAGTCCTATTTCGTGAGAGATTCAGATCCATCGCAGTCCATGAATTTGGATCCTCGCTAGTCTATTTCATTGCATTTTAAAGAGTATCATCATAATGAATGGTAGTACGGAACCAGCTCTTTCTGCAGATCATCAATTTGCTGGCAAAATAGTTGTATTACTCCTTTCCTACCTTGCATCGTCGTCAGCAACGCCTTGTTAATTTTTGGTTGTCGGTAGCTTTTGATTCTGAAGAACCGTCTGTTGGTCACTTTATGCTTGCACTATATAATTTTGATGCGTATTGTGCACAAACCTGTTCATTTGCGTTGTATTAAGATAACAAATTCTTGAATTAAGCTGTCATTTGAATCGAATGAAATCTATTCAGGATCATAAGCAGGATCCATTCGTGCTTCCTAAGATGTCATATGTCATTGATTTTTTAAGTGCTTTCGCATATTGAAAGAGCGTCAGTAAGCATTGATTATCATTGACACAAATTGCTATTTATTCTTGATGCCATGTCAATATATATCGTTAGGTATAAAACAAACTGGCCTTTGTGGTCTTCTGTGGGTCTTTGTTTAAACATATTTAATTGTATTGTCGTAGTGGGTTTCTTAGATCTAACAAACATTATATAGCCAGAATGATTGTTGAAATGCAAACAAACAATGATGGACCCCTAAAACATAAAATGTAAGCACTTTGGGTACAGTTTATGAAAAGATCAGTCGTTGAATCGTCTAAATATCAAACTTTACTTAGGAATCCGATTGAAAAACAAAACAAGGGAAACGCTCTCGGCGGTCTCGCCTGCATTACGCAATTCGATATGATGAAAATTTGAGGTTGGAACATTATTTATAGGCAGGGTGGCCCATTAGCAGGCCCCGAAAAATGAAATCCTCTGAATATTATCAGCATTTTGAAGTGAATATTGATTAAGAATCATGAACAGATAACAAAAATTGATTCATTTATTCTCATATTAAGTTGTGAAAACATAATCCAAGTCTACTGACCTAAAATGACCTTTGACCCTGTGACCTGGAATTTGTGTCATATGACTTGTGATACTTGATAACCCTTTGGTACAAGTTTCATGGAATTTGAACAAACACTTTTGAAAATATGCTAAAAATTCAAAATCTTGATGTTGATGCCACAAAAAAGTCTAAATTTGTTGACCTAAAATGACCTTTGACCTTAACTCAGTGACCTGAATTGTACTCACATGATTGGGGATACTTGATTACCCTATAGTCCAAGTTTCATTGACTTAGAACTTATACTTTCAAAATTATATCAAAAATTCAAAAAATTAACCTTAGGTTAAGTTTTTTATGTTGACGCCGCCGCCGCCGCCGCCGTCACCGGAAAAGCGGCGCCTATGTCTCGCTCTTTTGCTACGCAGGCGAGACAAAAACGAGGTGAACACCATTTGCCTGCTGGATTCGTCTGTGTGCTTAACAGTATCATATGATGGGGTTTGTGTGTCCTTAATAAATATAAAGCCTTCTCTCTTGCCTTTGAAATTGATTAAAAATATTCATCAAATAACACTAAACCCACATGACTATTTGTCCTGTATAATATTATATAGCATCAGTCTTAAAATATTTATGAAATATTGGTTATAAACTTATACAAATTAATTGCTGTTTTTAATCAACTGTCCGGATACAGAACATTTCCGGACACACAACGTCTGGGTATAATTAATGGGGATGAGAATCATAATAATGTGAATGAGCCGAACCATATTTCGTGTTTAATGAAGAAGGCTAAATCAAGGGAGAGAGAGAGAGAGAGAGAAAGAGAGATAGAGGAATAAATAAAGTGGAGTGTGTATGCGCGGGTGTCTGTGTGTGTGTGCGTGAGAGAGAGAGAATCTTGAATCTTGAATTTGTTGCACCCAAAAAGCTACGTTGACAGCTGTCCAGGGTGGAGTAATAGTGGTAGTGTGTGAGTGCGTGATGCGTGCAAGTAAAAGAAGCCAGACATTGTGCAGAAGAAGACATGTAAACTGGAGAGTACGAAGAAGTAGGGTGCATCTGGTGAGAACATTAATGTCGGCTTCATGGCTTCCCTCCCTACAGGGCCCTGGTGGGCATGCCCATCATGGCTATGATGGACGGGACTGCGGCGGTCTGAAAACCAGCAATCGAGCTAGATGTTACAGCTACTGCTGGGAGTCTGTTCCATATGGGAATAACTCGGGGGAAAAAACTGTTCTTATAGCAGTCCACTCTGCAGGGAAGCTGGTGAAAAATAAATGGGTGTGTGGTGTGTCCACGTAGCTCTCTCTGGTGCAAGACTGGGTGAATACCAGGTGTAAGTGGGATGTTCACCATGTTCTTGTGGATTTTGAAGAACATTCCACACTGGGCAAAGATTCTTCGTTGTTCAAGAGTATTCCAGGCCAGTAGAGAAATCATGTCTGAGACGCTCGATGTCCTTCTAAAGTCTTGGGTGACAAAACGTGCAGCTTGCCTCTGGATTCCTTCCAGCAAGTTGGTATTACGCCGTTTATGTGGATTCCATGCACATGAGGAGTATTCAAGTTGAGGCCGAACTAGGGTCTTGTATAGGCGGTTTCCCTCACTTTATTGCTGCAGGAGCCGAGATTTCTCCTCAAGATGCCCATGGTTCTGGATGCCTTAGAGCGGAGTGCTTCGACGTGGGTGTTCCAGCGTAGATCATCTCGAACTGTTACACCAAGGTACTTGTATGTCTTCTTCTGTGGGAGTACTTGCTCATTCACTGAGTAGTTGAACAGGTATGGCCGGCGCTTCAAGGTGATGGAGAGGTGAGCACATTTAGAGATGTTAAAGGCCATGCTCCAAGTTTCAGCCCACTGAAACACCTTCTGAAGGTCTTCTTGGAGTCTTTCCTGGTCATCAGGGCCACAGATTGTACGGTAGATGACACTATCGTCAGCAAACAGTCTCATGGAGGAATTGACATTAGTTGTGATGTCATTGACATATAGCAGAAACAGCATAGGGCCGAGGACGGATCCCTGCGGAACCCCTGATAGTACGCTGGAGGGCGGAGAGGCAGAGCCATTGACAGACACTTGTTGAGACCTGCCAGTTAAGAATGCACTGATCCAGTGATGGGTGTTTCCCTGGATTCCGTAGTACGTCAGCTTATGTAGGAGTTTGCGATGTGAAACACGGTCAAACGCCTTGCTAAAGTCCAAAAAGAGCACATCAGTTTGGCGTTTCTCGTTTATTGCTTGAGACCAGTCATCTACAGCCTCGACAAGTTGTGTCTCGCAAGATAATTTCTCCCGAAATCCATGTTGTTTGTCAATAAGGACGTCGTTGTCTGCTAGGTGTTTCGATACATGACTCAGAACAACATGTTCCATCACCTTACAACAGATGCATGTGAGGCTAATCGGCCTGAGATAGAGAGATAGAGAGATCAATATAGATTCCTTTGTAAATTCTGAGTCTTCATCAATTTCTTTGTAGAACCAAATAATGTTGGCTTTACATTCAGTTTCTATTGACAACGTCAGTGCTGTCGTGGGTGTTTCCAAACATGCTGAAAATTGTATACAAATAATACATATTTGCGAATGCGTTATTGAATAATGATGCACTCCATCGAGTTTAAATCACATTAGGATACTGACAAGACCTGTCGAGTTCATTGTCCGTCTCATTGCCAAGTGTAGTGCATCACTTATGCCCGCGCTAAAAACATTAATTATTTGTTTTATCAGATGGGTCTACAATATGAGTATTAAGTCGAAAAATTGCCGGTTGTTATCACCAAAATGCACTCCGCGTGTCTATGCTAGAAATTAATGACGCACACGTGATCCATTTCGACGCTTCTCATTGGCTATATTCTTGAACTCATGACGGTACTTCGAAGATGACCAGGAACACCATTAACAACCGAGTAAGAAAAAACAGGTGCAAGTCCTCTCCGGGTGACTATTGAGGAGTACTGCCTTACCAAAGGGCACTATTTCCATGAATTTGTCTCGAAACCGGGATTAATCGGTTACGAGACCACTGCCATTTACCACTGAGCCATCGCGCCACTTTTAATTGCTTTTAGCAATGCTTGTTCGAATTTAATTACTTGTATTTTTTGACTCGATTTCTATAGATGGAAATACTGAGAGCAAGGTCATGACTTATGAAAAGCAAAGGTTTTTATTTCATACGACGTACATGTATACCATAAAAGGGAACAGCTCAATGTTGGATAGCCAGGCAAATATTATACCTGCAAACCTAACACGAGTTAATAACCTTGATGACTCTTAATTGAAAACCTTTGCCAGTATACGGTCACTCACATTGGGCAGTGTATGGCGGGAATTGCATGATACGATGTCGGAAGATGTTCCATTTTGGTACTGCCATCGGCTCGATCATTGGACTTACCAGAAAACGAACAACCTTGCACTTACATTCAGTTCTTTAAAATGCCATTAACAGATTTTGATTTTGTTAATGTGCAGATATTACCCAGTGAATACTTTTGTCTTAACTAGCTTGGCCAGTCCTATGTCGTGAGAGATTCAGATTCATCGCAGTCCATGAATATGTATCTTTACTAGTCTATCTCATTACATTTTAAAGAGTAGCATCACAATGAATGAGAGTACGGAATCAGCTCTTTTTGCACATCATTAATTTGCTGGCAAAATAGTTGTCATGGTATGTATCACTCCTTTCCTACCTTGCATCGTCGTCAGCAATGCCCTATTAGTGCAAGCAGTTTACAGACATTACAGCCTCCGAACACCAAGAAATGCCATTATTGTGAGCCTTGCTATCTCTAATCTCCTCGACGCTCTGGTTGGGATTCCACTGGATGTGTATGCAACTATCTTTAAATTTGATGCATCGTGCTTTGCTGAAGAAAATACTCCTTACTATAATCTACCCTTGATTGCACTATCTAGTGTTTCGTTTTGTCACATTGTGGTGTTGACTGCAGATCGATTCATAGCTGTTACGAAGCCGTTACGTTATGCCAGCCTGGTGACGTTTAGACGCATTGCCATCATCCTAGGATGTCTTTGGCTTCTTTGTATTTTGTTTAACACCGCCCGATCTGTTAGCTTAGCAAATGGATCACATACAAGTCAAGACCAGAAAGAAAGGGACCGTGGGGCTCCCTTAACTGGGACATTGAACGTAACAATCACCTGGTTGTTATTTTGTGTGATCATGATTGCAATGGTTGCGCTGCTTGCCATCAATGTTTTGATTCTTCACATCGCAGTGAAACAAGCGAGAAAGATTGCGAGTCAAAGAGTGATCATTCAGTTCCAACAGCAGCAACTCCCAGTACAAGATGACCGATTGAAAGCATTTAAAACTATCTCCCTTGTCGTGACAGTCTTCATTATCTTCTGGTTTCCGTTTCCCGTGTTTCTCATATTACGGCTTGTAACGTACCTAACACCTTTTACTAATATGGTATACAACCATTCCTTCCTGGTATTGCATACAATAAGTTTGGTTGTTAATCCTATCATCTACGGCTTCAGAGATCGGGCTTTTCGAAAGGCCTTGCAAAATATATTGCGTCAATTGTGAGAAACATAGTAATCTTTCGAAGTTCGCGTAACCCCTCCGACGCCATTTTAGCGTGTGATCTATCCATTGTCACATGAAAGGAGCACCGTTTTTCCTGGAAGTAGCTGTACATTTATTGCAAATATTAACTTACCATGCATTTTGTAATAATAACCATGTGAGAATCTACAAATTACAAACCTAACTGAGGGCTCCTTCAGAAGTAGCCGAAGTAGCAGTAGCTCTAACTTGGTTCATTGCATATGGTTGCGTTACGAGTTGCAAACGCATTCATACTTTGGATTGCAGTTAAATAGGTGAATACAATCGCAAGTCAACACGTGGCCATTTGGATGCAACAGGAATAGCAACTGCCTGTCCAAGATAACCGAAGTAACTTTACATTTATTGCAAAACCTACAAACTACAAACCTGACTGAGAACCTTTCAGAAATAGCCAAAGTAGCAGTAGCCTAACTTGGTTGATTGCATATGGTTGCTTTAATAGTTGCGAACGCGTTCATAATACTAAATATTAAGAGCCTCGTAGCAAGCATGTTGACGATGTTTTAGGGCTTGCTCGTTTGCATACTTCCTCGTTGGTGTAGCAATGCCCTTTGTGCGTGGGCTAGATGAAGTGAAAACGACCCGACTTTGATAATAAGATGATAAGTGGAAACGATGAATGTTTAATCTGATTTAAATGAGATTTTATGTCAGTGGCAGTCATCCTGTTTGATTATTGTAGCAAGGAACAAGGTAATGTGCCAAATGGATATCTAGGCTAAAATGACGTGAAACATAATTATAATTACCCCCCGCAATTTGTTGCTTGTATCTGTAATTGTTCATAGGTGATGAGCAATATTGGACAGTCATATCTCCTCCGGGGTTAGAGGAGCATGTATGTACTGTAATTGCACATTCAAAGGTCATTTAAAACTATTTTATTTAGAAAGTTTGGTTGTCTTGTACCCTTAGGTTCTGAATAAGCTGTTCTGTTGGTCACTTTATGCTTGCACTCTAAAATTTTGATGCTTATTGTGCACCAACCTGTTCATTTGCGGTGTATTAAGATAACAAATTCTTGAATTAAGCTGTCTTTTAAATCAAATAAAATCTATTCAGGATCATAATCAGGATCCATTCGTGCTTCTTAAGATGTCATGTTTCATTGATTTTGTAAGTGATTTCGCATATTGAAAGAACGTCAGTAAGCAATGATCATAATTGACACAAATTGCTATTTATTCTTGATGCCATGTCAATATATATAGTTAGGAAAACAAAATGGCCTTTGTGGTCTTCTGTGGGTCTTTTCTTTAACATATTTCATTATATTGTTCGTAGTGGGTTTCTTAGATCTATTGAACATTTATAGCAAGAATAATTGTTGAAATGCAAACAAACAATGATGAGCCCCTAAAACATAAAATGTAAGCACTTTGGGTATAGTTTATAAAAATATCAGTCGGTGACATCGTATAAGTATCAAACTTTACTTAGGAATACGATTAAAAAACAAAAAATGAGGTGAACACAATTTGCCTGCTGGATTCGTCTGTGTGCTTAACATAATAGTATGATGGAGTTTGTGTGTCCTTTATAAATATAAAGCCTTCTTTCATGCCTTTGGAATTTATTAAAAATATTCATCAAATAGGACTACAATCACATGATTATTTGTCCTGTATGATATTATATAACATCAGTCTTAAAATATATATGAAATATTGGTTGTAAACTTCTTCAAATTAATTGCTGTTTTTAATCAACTGTCCGGATACAAACCATTTCCGGACACTCAACGTCTGGGTATAATTAATGGGGATGAGAATCATAGTAATGTGAATGAGCCGAACCATATTTCGTGTGTAATGAAGAAGGCTAAATCAAGAGAGAGAGAGAGAGAGACAGAAATAAGAAGAGATCAGATGGAGTGTGTGCGCGTGGGTGTGTGTGTGCGTGTGAGATATATATATATATATATATATATCAATATAGATTACTTCGTAATTAGTGAGTCTTCGTCAATTTTTTTTTGTAGCACGAATCTGTTCTCTTGGTAACGTCAGTGCTGTCGTGAGTGTTTCCAAACATGCTGAAGATTGTATACAAATAATACATGTTTGCGAGTGCATTAGTGAATATGCACTGCAACGAGTTTAAATCATATTAAGATACTGAACAAGCTAAGTCATTAATTATTTGTTTAATTAGATGGGTCTACAATATGAGTATTTCGTCGAGAAATTGACGGTTGTTATCACCAAAATGCACTCCTCGTATCAATGCTAGCCGTCAATGCACGCACACGTGATCCATTTCGACGCTTCTCATTGGCTACATTCTTGAACCCATTTTGTAGTTCTTCATAACGAAGGCATGACGGTACTTCAAAGATGACAAGGAACACCATTAACAAGAGACCACTGCCCTTTACCACTGAGCCATCACGCCTCTTTTGCTTGTTCCAGTTTCTTTACTTGTTTTTGTTGATTTCTATGAATGGAAATGCTTAGAGCTAGTTCATGACTTGTGAAAAGCGAAGGTTTTCTTGTATACGACGTACATGTATACCATTTTAGGGAACAGCTTAATGTCGGATAGCCAGGCAAAGATTATACCTGCAAACCTAACACGAGTTAATAACCTTGATGACTCTTAATTGAAAACTTTGCCAGTATACAGTCACTCACATTACGCGGTGTATGGCGGGAATTCATGCATGCTACGCTGTCCAGAGATGTTCCATGTTAGTACTGCCATCGGCTCGCTCATTGCACTTACCAGAAAACAAATAAAGTTGCACTTATATTCAGTACTTCACTCTTCCGTAACATTTTAATCCGATTTCAATCGTGTTAATGTGCAAATATTACGCAGTGAATATTTAAATTTGTCTTAGTTTGGCCAGTTCGATTTCGTGAGAGATTCAAATTCAGCGCAGACTATGAATTTGGATCTTCACTAGTCAATTTCATTACAATTAAAAGAGTATCATCACAATGAATGAAAGTACGGAACCAGCTCTTTCTGCAGATCATCGATTTGCTGGCAAAATAGTTGTCATGGTATGTATTACTCCTTTCCTACCTTGCATCGTCGTCAGCAACGCCCTGTTAGTGCAAGCAGTTTACAGACATTACAGCCTCCGAACACCAACAAATGCCATTATTGTGAGCCTTGCTATCTCTAATCTCCTCGACGCCCTTGTTGGGATTCCACTGTATGTGTTTGCAACCGTCTTTAAATTCGAAGCATCGTGCTTTGATGATACAGAAGAAAATACTCCTTACTATGCTCTACCCTTGAGTGCACTATCTGGTGTTTCATTTTGTCACATTGTGGCGTTGACTGCAGATCGATTCATAGCTGTTACGAAGCTGTTACGTTATGTCAGCCTGGTGACGTTTAGAAGCATTGCCATCGTCCTGGGATGCCTGTGGCTTCTTTGTATTTTGTTGAACACCGCCCGATCTGTTAGCTTTAGCACATGGATCACATACAAGTCAAGACCAGAAAGAAAGGGACTGTGGGGCTCCTTTAACTGGGACATTAAACGTAACCTTCAACTGGTTGATAGTTTGTGTGATCGTGATTTCAAAGGTTGCGCTGCTTGCCATCAATGCTTTGATTCTTCACATCGCAGTGAAACAAGCGAGAAAGATTGCGAGTCGACGAGGAATCATCCAGTTCCAACAGCAGCAACCCCCAGTACAAGATGACCGATTGAAAGCATTTAAGACTATCTCCCTTGTCGTGACAGTTTTCATTATCTTCTATTTCCCGTTTCCCCTGCACATATTGCGGCTTACAACGCACCTATCTCCCTTTACTCTTATGGTATCCAACCATTCATTTCTGGTATTGCATACAATAAGTTTGGTTGTTAATCCTATCATATACGGCTTCAGAGGTCGGGCTTTTCGAAAGGCCTTTCAAAATACCTTGCGTCAGTTTTAAACGTAGTAATCTTTTGAAGTTCGTCGTAAACCCTCATACGCCATTTTTAGGCAGGTGGCTGAGCGAAATTATCGTTACAGGGCGGATAAAAGCGCCATTTTTTATACAGGGCTTTCTTATGACCTACTGAACGATATTAGCCTAGGAGCCTTCAGTAAAAAAAATGATATAAAGGTGTGAGGGGCGGGGGCGTCATCCCCGAGCCCCTAAGTAATATACCAGGTAAAATAACATTGATTTGTTGTTGTACGAATGTGATTTTGGGTACAGGGCTTTTTAGGACCTTCTGAATGATATTAGGGTTGAAGCCCCCAACAAAACAATTAAATATGTGTGATTTTGGGGCGGGGGCGTCGTACCGGAGCCCCCATATTATATATCACGTAAGATCACATTGATTTGTGGTTATACGACAACCTGTTCTGAACAGGGCTTCCTTAGGACTTACCGAAAGTTATAAGGGTAGGAACCCTTTGCAACAATTTCATATTATGGTGTGGGGGGGGGGGGGGGGGCATCGTCCTCGAGCCCCCAAATAATTAATATCGTAAAATAACAATGATTTTTTTCTTGTACGAATGCAATTTCTTGAACAGGTTTTTGTTAGGACCTGCTGAACGATGTTAGGGTTGGAGCCCCTAACAAAACATTTATACAGTGCGTCCCAGAAAAAACGAAAACGAGAATTATAGATGTTTTATCATAACTTAATCAAATTTTATAATAATTATTGATAAATGACACATATTTGGAAATCTTAGATCCTCCTCTTTCATTTGATGTAACTCGTATAGTTCACATTTCACGCATGAGTGATTAAAATGAATTTGTACCCAGCACCCGTGATTTAGCACTTCATTTTTTAGAGTGTAGGAGCCCTTCAGAATTGTTGAAATCATGGATGCCACAGATTTGCTGGATGTGACATAATTATACAGCTTTGGCTGGCGGCAGGATGAAATCTTCATTCCTGGAAGTCAAACAGGCAAACACCTCTTTCTTGTTGAGTGGGTCACTGAGAAAGTTCATTCAATTGCCTGGTAGTTAGGTCTCACCCAATATCCTGCGCACACCCTTGCATCTCTTTTCTTGGGTAGATTCTTTCAACCTATCTGGAATGTATGTGTCCCACACAACATCCAACCTCATGGCGTCCTGAAGCTGCTTTTCCAGGTAAGGGACAAATTCCTGGTCTGCATACTCATGGAAGGTGCTGACGCTGGTAGTGGGCAGACAGTGTACGATGACGGCACCATCCTTGACTTTGCAGTCATAGGTTGAAGGTGACTCTGATTGACCAGGTTGCTCAAGACATTTTAGCAGGTCTGACTTCGTGCTGGGCAAATGAAGCTTGTTAAAGTCTGAGAGGGAAGGAGTGAAGGACTGTATCTCATGTGCAAAGAACTCTGCCAAGTCACCATCCCGGTTTTGCATAGATATGTACAGCTGGCCGAAGAGTGCCACGTTGTTCGATGCACTTTGATCTTCTTCCCCTGCTTAGATGTTACCTTACGTTTAGGTTTACTGATTAGTGCTAGAGAACTCCTCTTGATTAGGTCATGGGTGGAGTGGCTGCGCACACCAAGCACAATCTTGAGAAAGTTCTTGTACTGTTTCCTGCCTGTATCATCCAATGTGTCCTACCCCTGATGAGTCTCTTGCTTCTGGTCAGTGCATGCATACTGATGCCAAGATAGACGATTCACATACAGATAGTGAACCTCATTCAACTTGATGAGGAGAGTTCCAGAGTCCACATATTTCTCAATGTAGTTGGTCAGCTCCACAAATGCCCGAGACTTATTCGTTTTTTCATCAGCAGCCCATTGTATATAGATTTATGGTTCAATAATTACTTTGGTGAAACTGCTTATAGATTTCACTTGTAGTGTTGCAATTTATCAAAAATTGGATTCTAGTTTTTTTAATGGCCTCTGCACAAATATTTCGTAACCATTTTTAACTTTCTTTGATTCTCAGGAATGAGTGGAAATATGTAACAAATGTCGGCTAACTTTAAATTCTGTATTTTACATGATTTTTCGAAAATTCCGAAGGGCTCCTAGGCTATGATTAGTTGATAGTAACGCTTAGCCACCTGACATGAGCGTGTTCTGTTATTGAGACTAATTACTGGCAATTCACAACATTCTACCACCAGAGTATGCAAAGTATTAAGGTGGAAAGAAAAATCAACGCGGGGCTCCGGAACAACGCCCCGACCCTCTTCACACTTATGTGATTGTTTTGCCGGGGGCTCCTTCCTTAATATCGTTCAATAGATCCTAAGAGAGCCCAGTGCCAAAAACAGGCTGTCATATAACCGAACGAGCCTTTACTTCTCAATGATGGCGCGAGTGCAACGGGCTTCAGAGCTCGGATTAACGCATAACGTAATTTATGTGCATCTTGAGCACCATGTACACGATTCATCAAGATGATAAGTGGAAACGATAAATGAGCAATCTGATCTGAATAAGATTTTATGTCACTGGCAGTCAGCCTGTTTAATTAGTGTAGCAAGAAACAAAGTAATGTGTCAAAGGGATATCGAGGCTTAAATGACATGAAACATAATTATAATCATCCCCCGCAATCTGGTGCTTGTATATGTGATTATAGGTAATGAGCAAATATTGGACATTCATATCTCCTCCGGGGTTAGAGGAACATGTATGTACTGTAATTGCACATTTAAGGATCAATTAAAGCCATTTTTATTAGAATTGTTGTCTGTAGCTTTTGATTATGAATAAACTTCTGTAGGTCACTTTATGCTTGCACTCTATAATTTTGATGCTTATACTGCACAAACCCGTTCATTGGATGGATTAAGATATTAAATTGATGAATTAAGCTTTCATTTTAATGTGACATAATATATAACCCAGTCACACCGCCATTCCGACTCCGAACTGATCGTTTCATTGCCAATGTGGTAATGTAATTCAATGTGTATTAATCAAGCTGTTTCGTGACTGTATATTCACCATTGACACATAATCATAATTGTGACATGCAAAATGAACTGTGTAATTCAATCAAAATGTCAAAAATCCAATTCTTTACTGTACCCACAGAAAGATAATAAAACTTTGTGACCTACTGAAGAGAATTTTTCTCAGTGTTTCATCATTTTTGTTTAAAAATCTCTATGATAATTGTAACATTCCAATTTTATTTGTAGTAACTAGTATGTACAGCACATAGTGACTTTACATTATGACGTAACGTCATTTTGAGCCTTCCAAAGTAGTTTCGAAATGATTAGCCTTTAAATAGCTCCCAGTTTTATACCACATGAAAATATCAAGGTATTATTGGTTTCAATTTCTAGCATATGTAAAATTCTAAATGCGGACATGATCACACTCCATGATCTGACTACGATCCGAATTTAATAGACTTTGTAACAGCATCTCATATAAACATTCAAAAATGTACAATCTTAATCACCGAGGATCTGGAAAATCATAACGATTAACAAAATCTCAATTTCAAGGGATTTTATGCTTCCTTGGAGGGGGAAAGGCTAAATCGGCTCATAATTGTAATGACGTCGGACCAATAGGCCTACAGCGATTGTCTAAGATTTGAAGCCGATTCCGCTTGTATTCTGACAATAGTTGAATGCACTGAATTTTCGGTTTTTAGTATTCTTGTCAATGTTTAGAACCTAAATCAGGAGAATAGTAAATATAACCACACTTTCTACAAAATTAGGATCGCAGTAGTTTGCATCGAGCTTTAGAAGTCAATTAAGGACGATTTCAAATTGCCTATAACGGGTATAAATCATGTTCGGTTATTTTAATGGGTGACTCGCAAGCTATTGAATTTGCCTAAGCTGGATTTTTGAAATTCTTTGCGATGGTGCTAATTAACCAATGTATAAGACCCTAGTTTATATTGTATTAATACACTGGTATTGCTGTATAAGAACAGTAATTTCCCAGCAGGTTTACTTCGCAGCTCCACGACCATTAGATAAAAACAATAAGCTTAGTTCATAACATCAACATATTTCAATATTCCTTCGATGTCTAAACTAATGAAATATCTGAAAATATTCAATGTGCAATTCTTTTTTTTTTAAACGATAATCAGAAGTGTGCATCTGCACCTTGAACCTGTTGGACGCAGCTCGAAATATTTCGAGGAATGCGTTGCGAACTCTCTGTCTCTACGATGACAAATGAAGAAAATACATCTCAGCACTTGGACTTGTTTGACGCAGTTAGAGATATTTCGAGGAGAGCGTTGCAAACTCCTTGTCTATATGACGATATATAAAGGGATCAAATCGTAGCTTTTGAACGAAACTCTCTGTCTCTACGATGAGCTGTAGATGATATATGAATGGAATGAATCTTGGCTCTTGAAGTTAACGGACGTAGTTTGAAATATTCCGGGGAAACCGCTAATAAACTCTCTGGTAGCGATGATATATGAATGGAATACATTTTAGCACTTGAATTTGTTTGACGCAGCTCGAAATATTTCGAGGAAGGTGTTGCGGAACTCCCTATCTCTATGATGATGGATTGAGTGCGGCAGCAATAGCTACAGCTACCAGGAAACAAAGGTTTAGATAGACCATTGATGCTTTGTCCGCTAACGGCGTTAAATGAAGAGTGAAGAACACGATATATGGAGACCAAGAGAATACGAGGACTCCGACTATGATGCCGGTAGTCTTAACCGCTTTGAGCCTGCGCTCCACCGCTGCCGGTGCGACGTGGTTATTTTGACCGTTGCTTGTTTGAATCGCTATGGCTCTCGCCTGCTTGACAGCGATCTGCATTATGTGGAGGTTAGATACGACTATCAAGAACAGTGAAATGACCAAAAATGAATCGATGGCCAAGCAGAAGGCTACGAACCCGAAGCTATAGCGCGGTTCTCCTCTACCGCGGTTGGCATTTGGAACTTCGTTTAGGTCAATGTAACCGCGTAATACGAGAAAGATCAGACTTGAGGTCCAAATGGACGCTATCGCGTAACCAACGCGTTTTGGAGTAACCAATGCGGGATATTCAAGCGGTTTTGTTACTGCGACGTACCGGTCTACGGTAAGGGCAACAATGTGGAGGAGTGTACTCGAACACAAAGTGAAAAGTGGTAACGTTAGCAAGTCCGCCATGATAGGGTACCACTTCTTTTGCGAGAATGCTGCTGGGTAGGAGTTAAGAGCAATAGCCAAACTTGTCCCCATATCATTCACTGCTAGACTTGTTAGGATATAGTTCGTCGGCGTTCGTAGATTGTAGTTTTTGTAAACGGCCAAGACGACGAACAAATTCCCAATGATGATGAACGGTGCCAGCACAGCGATAATTGTCAACATCAGCGTAAAGAAAAGCCCACTGTCGTGCAGGTTTTGGGAATAGGTTAAATTCATCATTTGACCTTATTCTTTCCTAGTAAAACAATCAACTCTCCTTCTGTCCTTCTCGAATGATGATAATTATATTCATAATTTAGCGCTTCTCTTTCTGAAGTAAGCCAGTAGAATGCTCAGAAAACTTTTCCGTTGTCCGTCGCGAATCAAAATGTCTCGTGAATATTTCTGATGGCAAACTTGTTCCCGATCGATTTTCGCGCCAGACTTGACCGATAGTTCACTCAGGCGCCGACATGGGCAGTCTGTTCGCTACGCATAAATAAATCAATCGTGCGGTAGCTGTGTATGTGTATCTGGTTCATTGGATAAATATCAATCTTACATCCGTGTGACCATTCAAGCTATCATCTGATGACGTACATGTCCGCGAGAAAATATAGACAAGGATGCGTAAGAGCCGTGTCCCATTCTGGAGTGCGGGTTGCTGAAACTCTTTAAACATATTTAATACCTCAGAAATATATCTTTCTTTTGCTCAATATCCCCTACCTTTCGACTTAAAGAGCTGAAGCAGTTCCTGAAATCATATTTTAGACAAATACAACTAAATTAAGTCAACATTTTCAGAACTCGTCCCCTTCTTTTGTTAATCCTGGATCAGTCAAGATGTCAATTTCACGAATTGCGAAAACACAAAATCTCCTGAATAAAGTAGGGGTCTGTCCTTCACGTGTCTTTCACATATTTTGTCTGATTCCGAAAATTAATGATACTGGATCATGAACCTGTCGGAAATGTTTTGATGATGGAGCGAGGGCATTAGCAGCATATACGTGCTACAACACGAAATGATCCATGCTCCTTCCCCTTCCCTCTGTAAATTAGTACAAGAAAGTTGATCTTTGATCGGCGCTTGTCAGAATGCTTAGTGGGCGCATTTCAAAAGTAATTATACCTGCGTCAATCATTTTTTTATTTTGAAAAACCGAAGTTTAGTTTATGTAGTTCCTTACTGTAACAAAATTGCGCATTAATATAAGAATACATAATACTTTGACTTTCTCGTGTCTTTCATACATGTTTTTATCGAGACCTTGCGATAGAAGGTTTTTTAATATGTAAAAACCGTAACAAAAGCAGTGTCAGTCAATCCATTCCAGTTATTAAAAATCAATCCTAGAACTTCATTAGATGTCATTGCATATCCGTCCTATAGTCTCGCTTTCTCAGTCTTTTCCACTTTCCTCATTTGAGAAAAATATTGATACTAGCAATATCTCATTTTACGTTCGTAATATAGGTCCAAAGGTCTTATTTATTCATAGTGAAAAGTTGTTCGTTCGCTGACTACCAGAGGGGCATTAAATCATAATGTGCAGTGTGTGCGCGTGGGTGTGTATGTGCGTGAGGAGGAGATTATTTTGTAGAACCAAATAATTTTAGTTCTACATCCAGTTTCTCTTGACTACGTCAGTGCCGTCATGAGTGTTTCCAACCATGCTGAAGATTGTTCTTCATAAATAAGGCATGAAGGCACTTCAAAGATGACCAGGTAAATCTTTAAAAACCGAGTTAGAAAAAAAACACCTGTGGACCGACGGCTTTAAGTCCTCTCCGGCTGACGTGGTAATGTGGAATAATGCCTTGCAAATATCAACTTATTCTAGAACCCGAGATACTTCACGGATACGAGACCACTGCCCTACCACTAAAGCCATCGCGCTTCTTTAATAACTTTTGGCATTGCTCGTTCCAGTTTCATTACTTGGTTTTGTTGACTGGCTATGAATGAAAATGCTGAGAGCAAGTTCGTGACTTTTAAAAGCGTAGATATTCTTTCATACGACATACATAATTGGATTCCATTTTAATTTAGGGAACAGCTCAATGGTGGATAGCCAGGCAGAGATTATATCCAACAACCTGGCACGAGTTGATAACCGTGGTGACTCTTAATTGAACACTTTGTCAGTATACGGTCACTCACATTATGCGGTGTATGGCAGGAATTGCATGAAACGCTGTCCGGAGATTTTCCATTTTGGTTCTGCCATCGGCTTGGTCATTGGACTTACCAGAAAACAAACAACCTTGCACTAACATTTAGTTCTTTAAAATGCCATTAACAGATTTTAGTCTTGTTAATGTGCAGATATAACTCAGTGAATACTTTTGTCTTAATTAGCTTGGCCAGTCCTGTTTCGTGAGACATTCATATTCATCGCAATCCATGAATTTGGATCTCATCTAGCTAGTCTATTTAATTGCATTTTAAAGAGTATCATCACAATGAATGAAAGTACGGAATCAGCTCTTTTTGCACATCATCAATTTGCTGGCAAAATAGTTGTCATGGTATGTATTACTCCTTTCTTACCTTGCATCGTCGTCGGCAACGCCCTGTTAGTGTTAGCAGTTTACAGACAGTACAGCCTCCGAACACCAACAAATGCCATTATTGTGAGCCTCGCTATCTCTAATCTCCTCGACGCCCTTGTTGGGATTCCACTGTATGTGTATGCAACAGTCTTTAAATTCGATGCATGGTGCTTCGCTGAAGAAAATACTCCTTACTATACTCTACCCTTGAATGCACTATCTGGTGTTTCGTTTTGTCACATTATGGCGTTGACTGCAGATCGATTCATAGCTGTTACGAAGCCGTTACGTTATGCAAGCCTGGTGACGTATAGACGCATTGCCATCGTCCTGGGATGTCTTTGGCTTCTTAGTATTTTGATGAACACCGCCCGATCTGTTAGCTTAGCGCATGGATCACATACAAGTCAAGACCAGGAAGAAACGGACTGTGGGGCTCCCTTTACTGGGACATTGAACGTAACCTTCACCTGGTTGATATTTTGTGTGATCGTAAGTTCAATGGTTGCGCTGCTTGCCATCAATGCTTTAATTCTTTGCATCGCAGTGAAACAAGCGAGAAAGATTGCGAGCCAAAGAGTGATCATCCAGTTCCAACAGCAGCAACTCCCAGTACAAGATGACCGATTGAAAGCATTTAAGACTATCTCCCTTGTCGTGACGGTCTTCATTATCTTCTGGTTTCCGTTTCCCCTGTATCTCATATTACGGCTTACAACGTACCTATCACCTTTTACTCTTATGGTATACCACTATTCCTTCCTAGTATTGCATACAATAAGTTTGGTTGTTTATCCTATCATCTACGGCTTCAGAGATCGGGCTTTTCGAAAGGCCTTTCAAAATATATTGCGTCAATTGTGAGAAACATAGTAATCTTTCGAAGTTCGCGTAACCCCTCCGACGCCATTTTAGCGTGTGATAAATTCATTGTCGCATCAAAGGAGCACCATTTGTCCTGGAAGTAACTTGACATTATTGCAAAACGCTAATTGACCGTGCATGTTGTAATAATAACCATGTGAGAACCTACAAACTACAAACATAACTGAGGGCTCCTTCAGAAGTAGCCGAAGTAGCAGTAGCTCTAACTTGGTTCGTCGTATATTGTTTCGTTACGAGTTACACACGCATTCATACTTCGGAATTGCAGTTAAGCAGGTGAATACAATCGCAAGTCAACACGTGGCCATTCGGATGCAACAGGAACAGCAACTGCCTGTCCAAGATAACCGAAGTAACTTTACATTTATTGCAAAACATTTATTCATTTTAGCGTGAGAGCCTACCAACTACAAACCTGACTGAGGGCCTGTCAGAAGTAGCCGAATTGCATATGGTTGCCTTAATAGCAAACGCATTCATAATTCTAAATATTAAGATCCTTGTCAGCAAGCAATGAAATTGACGATGTTTTAGGGCTTACTCGTTTGCATGCTTCCTCGTTGGTGTAGCAAAGCCCTTGGTGCGTGGGCTAGATGAAGTGGAAACGACCCGACTTTGGGGTCTGTTTTGGTTTTCGGGGCTCTGGGGGCTACACACAACGGCTCCGGCCAGGCTGACAATCTTTTTATCAATGACTGTATTGGTCTTAGGGGTTAAATGCTATGGGTAGAGTAGGGTGAGTATTTCGGAACAGGCTTCTAGACCATTTACTGAAATTAATATGGTAAATATTGAATACCCGTCGCACCTGAGGCGTCATTCCGAATGCGTCATTACCGACGCTAATCGGGACTTATGAGAACAATTTGCACATGCATGCCACGCGCCAGAAAGATCAACGCAATGTTTCCACTGTTCAATTTGCATTGATCACACGATGTCACTCTCACGTAGATTGACAAAATAAACCGCCTCAAAAAAGCTGCTGCGTTATTTTGTATTAAAGTGTAAAACAAAGGACTTACGCGTGTTTACTGAGCACTGTGCTAGAAGATACAGAAACCAATGAGAGGCGTATGACACTTTACCTCGTCTTTAAAAAAAAAACGCCGCGGTTTTGCCGCGTCATAATGATCAGGGGGTGCTTCACAAAGCATTTTTTCAATGACAAATGGCAAAATCTGATAACCAATCAGAAGCATGGATTTCAGTAGCTTATAACAACCAGAACGTCAATGACGTAGCGCTCATCCGCATCTCGCAACAACAAATATCGTAAATTTTATGTGGTACACTTTTGAACTGGTCAAAATTTTGTGTAGAAGTTTAGTGTTCCAAATTTAGCTCTACCAGATAAGGCAAACCAAATCAAAATTGGTCAAGAAATGAGGGAGAAGAAGCAAATTTTGTTATTTTTGGAAAAAATTTGCATAAAGTACCATAATTAATTAATGGAGAACAATTTCAAAATTCTGTGTAGAAGTTTAGTGTACCAAAGTTAGCTTTAAGATATACAAAATCAAAATCGGTCGAAATATGAAGGAGAAGAAGCATTTTTTGTGATTTTTAAATTATATTTGGAATAAATTTGCATAAATTACCATAATTAATCAATGGAGCAAAATCTCAAAATTCTGTGTAGAAGTTTAGTGTTCCAAATTTAGCTCTACCAGATAAGGCAAACTAAATCAAAATCGGTCAAGAAATGAGGGAGAAGAAGCAATTTTTGTTATTTTTGGAATAAATTTGCATAAATTACCATAATTAATTAATGGCGATTAATTTCAAAATTCTGTGTAGAAGTTTAGTGTACCAAATTTAGCTCTACCAGATAAAGCAAACAGAATCAAAATCGGTTGAGAAATGAAGGAGAAGAAGCATTTTTTGTGATTTCGAATAAATTTGCATAAATTAGCATAGATAATGAATTTCACGATTCTGTGTAGAAGTTTTAAATCCCCCTCCTATGAAACAATCAGAATCAAAATCGGTTGAAAAATAACGAAGAAGAAGCATTTTGGACGGAAGGACGGACGACGGACGCCACGGCATGACATAAGCTCATCGGGCCCTTCGGACCGGATGAGCTAAAAACTGTCATTTGTCACTAATGACAAGTTTTGTGAAACGCCCCCATGAACGAGCCTTTACTTCTCAATGATGGCGCGAGTGCAACGGGTTTCGAAGCTTGGATTAACGCATAACGTAATTTATATGCATCCTGAGCACCATCAATATTTACACGATTCATCAAGATGATAAATGAGCAATCTGATCTGAATAAGATTTTATGTCACTGGCAGTTAGCCTCAGGCGCGTAGCCAGGGGGAGGGGGGGGGGGGGCGGTGGGGGCGGTCGCCCCCCCCCCCCAAAAAAAAAAAAAAACGCCGGCCAAAAAAAAAAAAGAGAGAGAAAGAGAAGAAACAAAGTAAGAGGACGTAGGAAGAAAGAGGGAAAAGGAGTCGAGAACGGTACAACGAATCGTCTTCTTTCTCTAATAATTTAATGAAACGTGAAAGCTTCCGCTGAGTTCAAATTAAGGATTAAGAGTCGCGAAAGGTACAACGAATCGTCTTCTTTCTCTAATAATTTATTGAAACGTCAAAGCTTCGCGCGAGAGGGGGGGGGGGGGGGGAACAGAAATCAGACAAGGATTAAGAAGTCGAGAACGGTACTTTGAGTCGTCTTCTTTCTCTAATAATTTAATGAAACGTCAAAGCTTCGCGCGAGAGGGGGGGGGGGGGAACAGAAATCAGACAAGGATTAAGAAGTCGAGAAGGTACTTTGAGTCGTCTTCTTTCTCTAATAATTTAATGAAACTTCAAAGTTTTGCGCGGGAGGGGAGGAAACTGAATTCAGATGATAAGGATTAAGAGTCGAGAACGGTACATCGAATCATCTTCTTTCTCTAATAAATTAATGAAACGTCAAAGCTTTCGCATTTCGCGCGGGAGGGGGACTGAATTCAAACAAGGATTACGAGTCGAGAAAGGTACAACGAATCGTCTTCTTTGTCTAATAATACGTAAATGCTTCCGCGCTATGCGCAGGAGGGGCGGACTGAATTCAGACATAGATTACGAGTCGAGAAAGGTACAACGAAACGTCTTCTTTCAAAGCTTCCGCGCTTCGCGGAAAATCCCCCCTCCCTGCACCCACCCCCCTAGGGAGCGCGCTTCGCGCGCTCTGAAAGTGATTCGCACGCTTCGCGTGCTCACTACCGCCCCCCCCTAAAATAAAATCCTGGCTACGCGCTTGGTTAGCCTGTTTGATTATTGTCACAAGAAACAAAGTAATGTGTCAAAGGGATATCTGGGCTGAAGTGACGTCCAGGTGAAATGTATGATCATTCGCCGGTGTCTTGTATCTGAGAATTGTAATACATTTTGAGCAAATATTGATGATGATGATGATTCACATCATTTGTATGGCGCCATATATCTGTTCGAAAAACATTCAAAGGCGCGAGCTCCTCCAATTACGTTAGTATTTAAATGTCTGAAGGAAGATGTAAAAATATTAAACAGTCATAACTCCTCCGGGGTTAGAGGAGCATGTATGTACTGTAATTGCACATGCAAAGGTCAGTTAAATGCATTTATTTAGAACTTTTGGTTGTCTGTAGCCTTTGTTTCTGAATTACCTTCTGTTGGTCACTTTATGCTTGGACTATATAATTTCAATGCTTGTTGTGCAATAACCCGTTCATTTGCGTTGTATTAAGATAATACATTAATGAATTAAGCTGTCATTTTAATCTGACATAATATATACCCCAGTCACACCGCCACTCCGACTCCAAACTGATCGCTTCCTTTGCCATTGTGGTAATGTAATCCAAAATATATTAAGCAGTCTCTTGTTGGTCACGTCATTGTGACTGAAGCTCGAATTTTATACTCACTGTTAACACTTGACCCATAATCATCATTGTGAAATGCCAAATGAGCTAAGAATCTTTTTTCCCCCTTTTTTTCCCTTCCACAGGGTTTTTTATTTTCAAAAAAAATTCCGTCATATACAGTATATCCAAATATTATATACAAAATAATTAAAGAAATAATTTCCATACATAATGGCTTTCCACAGATAATAATCATCACGGCCGAAAACTTTGTGGCAGATAAAGACAAACATGTATTAATCTTAATCTAAATGTCAAAGAACCTATTCTTTAACTGTACCCACAGAAAAATAATAAAACCTCGTGACCTACTAAAGAATTTTTTTCTCAGTGTTTCACTTTCATGTTTAAAAAATATATCTATCATGGCAATTTCAACATTCCGATGTTATATGTAGTATGCATAGCACATTGTAGCTTAACGTCCTTCTGCACCTTCCAAAGTAGTTTCGAAATAATTAGCCTTTATATAGCTCCCAGTGTCAAACCATTTGAAAATATGAAGGTTTTATTGGTTTCAATTTCTGGCTTTTGTTAAATTTTAAGCTCGGCTCACACTCCATGAGCTGACTACGATCTGATTATGAAAGAGTATGTGACAGCATCTTTATAAAAATTCAAACATTTGAAATCGTAACGACAGAGGATATGGAAAGTCATAATGATTAACAAAATCTCAATTTTAAGGGATTTTATGCTTCCTTGGATTTGGAAAAGCTAAATCGGCCCATAATCGTGATGACGTCAGACCAATACCGCTTTTATTCTGACAAAAGTTAAATGCACTAAACTTCCGTTTGTTAATATTCTTATCATTAACAACATGGACAGCAGAAATCCAGATTTACACCGAAATTGTTTAGTTTTCAGGTTCTGGATTTCTCTTTTACTTTTCTTCAAGGCTATGTGAAAGATACCAGTAGCCAGAATTAATTACAAATTTATCATTACCCTTTAAGTGAGGGTTCTGCCTAATATTAAAATATTTCATGAATTGCAAAGTTATCAAATTTTTAAATTACACATGAATTGTTAATGTGTTACAATGGCATAATAATAAAACAGGCCTTCAATCATTTTGTTTTGGTAATTTTTTTTTTATTTGTAAAGCAAGACATTCAGTATTGAAAAATAAGCATAGTAAAGCAAATGGCATGATAATTTCAGATATACAAACAAATAAAGATAATTACAAGACTTATGACTCTTATTACTATAGCAACATTAATTGGTTGAGATAATGTTACATCTATCAACTGAGCACTAAATGGTATAAGCGTTATACCAAACAACAGGGCACTGAGTGGTATAAGCGTTATACCAACCTACAAGGCACTAAATGGTATAAGCGTTATACCAACCTACAGGGCACTAAATGGTATAAGCGTTATACCAATCTACAGGGCACTGAGTGGTATAAGCGTTATACCAATCTACAAGGCGCTAAATGGTATAAGCGTTATACCAACCTACAGGGCACTAAATGGTACAAGCGTTATACCAACCTACAGGGCACTAAATGGTATAAGCGTTATACCAATCTACAAGGCACTAAATGGTATAAGCGTTATACCAACCTACAGGGCACTAAATGGTATAAGCGTTATACCAACCTACAAGGCACTAAATGGTATAAGCGTTATACCAACCTACAGGGCACTAAATGGTATAAGCGTTATACCAACCTACAGGGCACTAAATGGTATAAGCGTTATACCAACCTACAGGGCACTAAATGGTATAAGCGTTATACCAATCTACAGGGCACTGAGTGGTATAAGCGTTATACCAACCTACAGGGCAGTAAGTGGTATAACGCTTATACCATTTAGTGCTCTGTAGATTGGTATAACGCCTATACCATTTAGCGCCTTGTAGATTGGTATAACGCTTATACCACTCAGTGCCCTGTAGATTGGTATAACGCTTATACCATTTAGTGCCCTGTAGATTGGTATAACGCTTATACCATTTATCGCCCTGTAGATTGGTATAACGCTTATACCATTTATCGCCCTGTAGATTGGTATAACGCTTATACCATTTAGTGCTCTGTAGATTGGTATAACGCTTATACCATTTATCGCCCTGTAGATTGGTATAACGCTTATACCACTCAGTGCCCCATTTAGTGTTCTGTAGGTTGTAATAACGTTTGAACCAATTTAGTAACCTGTAAGTTGTTTTAACGCTTATAGAGGACATTAAATGGTATAAATGTTATACCAACCAACTGGGCACTAAATGGTACAACTGTATATTGACAAATTAAATACAAATTATGCCATCAACTTATAACCTATACATTTCAAAATCCTTGGCTACCGGCTATCAAAATAACAGAAATATGCAAGTACAATTTAAAAAACTGATTAAAGATCAAAGATTTAGCAATTACAAACTAAAAAACTGATTAAAGATCAAAGATTTAGCAATAACAAACTAAAAGACTGATTAAAGATAAAAAGTTATGATGTACAATCCAATACGGTCAAGGCACTAACTCAGGCCTTCTCAACTAGTTTATTAGAAGCGCCAAAACAAAAATGAATTGAGGTTGAAGTGCCAACCTGTATGTCTGGTGACTGTGTTACGAGGGAGCGTAGCGACCGAGCCGATACCGGTTGGGGTCCAGGGGGCGAAGCTCCCGGAAGCTAGTGGATTTTAGGGCTTTTTTGAGGCCAAGATGTGGCATTTTAACACCTTTTTGTTCCATAAAACATCAATCATAATTTCATATTGATGTGAATTAATTAGTACAATTCCTGACTAAAATCTACACTGGAAGTTAATTTATATGTAGTTATTTTGGTGCAATAAACACGGAAAATGTCAAAATGAAGTGAAAATCAAAGAAACAAAATGGCTTGCTTACATTTTGGGCTCAACTTCGACTGCGACTTTTTGATTTTTCTGAGTTTTTTTATTTTAAAATAAATTGTTTTAATGTTGTTCTTTCTTTAATTTTTAATTTTTAATTGTTATTAATTTTTTGGAACAGCCGCGCGCCACTCTGACTGACCGCAAGCGCCACGAGTGGCGCGCGCGCCGCCAGTTGAGAAGGCCTGCACTAACTGGTATAAGCATGTGTCACAGGTTATCTAGATTACTGTATTAGTTTATTGTATGGATTGCCAGACTCACAAATTTCCAAGTTGCAGCGGGTCCAAAATACAAAAAACAACAACAAGTGCACGACTAATTTGCAGCCTCCCATCTCTCAAATAACCCCACTTCTAAAGGAACTACACTGGTTGCCAGTTCGCCAGAGAATTATTTAAAATTTTAATGACAGGTTACAAAGCTCTAAATGGTCAAACTCCTAGTTTCGTTACTGAATTGTTGCAAATCAAGTCTCAAACTCATGGTCGTAACCTTTGTAGTACACAAGACACATTTTTGTTGCAAATGCCCCCATATAAAACCAAAGTAACCCTCAGAGACCGGTCATTTCTTTGTTCTGCCCCTAGATTATGGAATAGATTACCTCTAGAAATAAGGAAAGCCCCATCATTAGATAATTTTAAATCAAGACTGAAAACTCAAAACTCACTTGTTCATATATTATGTATAGCACAGCATTTAGGAGCTCTCACAGCACAGTAGAATATATCCACATAGTTATTGCGCTTTACAAATGAATATATTATTATCTTTTATTATTATAAGGTACGTGGTATCATGGCACTATTCTACAACAAAACAACAATTGAGCATTAGCTGGTACATGTATAAGCATTATTCGAATTAACTGGGCACTAACTGGTAGTCTCAAATATTTGGATGCTCCTGTGGATGTATTATAAGCACAATAAAAATTAGCCCCTAAAACACCTTCTGCTTTTGAGAAAAATTGAATATAACAATTTACTGGTGCTCCCGGTACGGCCGTACATTAGGAGCTGCGACGATGAAAAACTCAAAATATGTAGTTGTGATATATAATTTATAACTCGGGGGGGGGGGGGGGAGAAAAGAAAAGAAAAAAATCTGGGAAAAAAATTAAGCAAGGGGAACGCTCTCGGCGGTCTCGCCTGCATTACGCAATTCGATATGATGAAAAATTGAGGTTGGGACATTATTTATAGGCAGGGTGGCCTATGAGCAGGGCCCCCCCCCCAAAAAAAAATCTTCTGAATACAATCAGCATTTTGAATCGAGTATTGGCTAAGAATCATCAGAAAAATTATTTACTATAATTTGTTCCAAGATTGATAACTTTAATGGAATATGAACAAATAATAAAAAAATATTTATTCTCATATTAAGTTGTGAAAACATAATCCAAGTCTACTGATTAAAATGACCTTTGACCTGGACTTTGTGACCTGGAATTCGCGTCATATCATTTGTGATACTTGATAACCCTTGTGTACAAGTTTCATGGAATTTGAACAAACACTTGAAATTATGCTAAAAATTCAAAATTTTGAGGTATATACCACAACAAAGTCTAAGTTTGCAGACCTCAAATTACATTTGACCTTGACTTTGTTACCTAAAAGACAAATCAAATGATTGGGGATACTGGATAACCCTTTAGTCTAAGAATCATTGAATAAGAACCTATACTTTCAAAATTATATTTCAAATTCAAAAACTTAACCCGAGGTTAAGTTTTCGATGATGATGCCACAACATAGTCCAAGTCTGTTGACCTGTAATGACCTTTGACCTTGACTTTGTGACCTGAAATTCTACTCACATGATTGGGGATACTTGATTACCATTTGATCCAAGTTTCATTGAATAAGAACTTATACTTTCAAAATTATACTAAAATTTCAAAAACTTAACCTGAGGTTAAGTTTTTGATGTTGACGCTGTCGCCGTCACCAGAAAAGTGGCGCCTACACTGTATGTCTTGCTTGCTTTTTGCTACGCAGGCGAGACAAAAATCTGGTAATTATCAGGCCTGATTAACTATTCACTAAATAAATATTCATCATCAATTCTCAATAGTTCGGAGTCTGTGATTTCTGTGCTTTCATTATCAACTCCTCCCTCCATGTTGCGTTGCTCCGTCTCTCCTTCCTCTTGTTGCTCCATCTCTCCTTCCTCTTGTTGCTCCGTCTCTCCTTCCTCTTGTTGCTCCGTCTCTCCTTCCTCTTGTTGCTCCATCTCTCCTTCCTCTTGTTGCTCCGTCTCTCCTTCCTCTTGTTGCTCCGTCTCTCCTTCCTCTTGTTGCTCCGTCTCTCCTTCCTCTTGTTGCTCCGTCTCTCCTTCCTCTTGTTGCTCCGTCTCTCCTTCCTCTTGTTGCTCCATCTCTCCTTCCTCTTGTTGCTCCGTCTCTCCTTCCTCTTGTTGCTCCGTCTCTCCTTCTTCTCTCTCTCCTTCCTCTGAATCCTCCCTGAATACCTGTCCAAACCTCTGCATTGATGTGGCTTGCCGTGCAAGTTCACCTGTACAGAAATAGATGGGGCCAACCATTTTAATAAATTTTACTACAGATACTTTTAGGTTGTTCTTAAAGATTTGGCAGTTTGGGCTGGAACATCATTACTAACCTGATTTGCATAATAAGCACAAGATGGTTTAATTGTAACACCTTAATTAAGGTTTTTAAGAATGCATGAGGGGACTGACTCATAGCTTCATCACAACTTATTTTAAATAAATATGTTAGTCATGTCAAGTGAAGTGTATAGAATACTATGGTAATTTAAATTTCTTGAAAAATTCACTCATTTGCATATTTATGGTAATTTATGCAAATAAGATCATAAATTCACAATTTTACCCATAAATCAAATATTATATATATTTAGCATTCTTTTTCACTACACATATTCGTTAGACCTTTTGGAATAATAATACAACACAAAAATTGGAAGAACCAGGTAAATTCTTATGTTGTCTGTTGTTTTTTATAATTTCTTTGTTTTTTAACTCATGTATTTCATAGTTTTTGTTATTTTATTTTATTTTTAACTCTAGTTCAACTGTTTTGACCCCAAAACAAACCCCTAAACTTTAAACAAGTCCAAAAAACCAATGTTTTATCTCTTTTTAGGAAAAATTATATTTCCATATGTTCTGTACACAAATCACAAAAATGATTGATTTTCGGGCTGACAATCAGAGACAAAAGGTCATGTGACTTTGTAACTATATGTCCGATTAAAAAAAAAATTGTTTTAAAGATACGTAAGACTCGAAAGAACTCGAAAAGTCATGAAAGGAAAACTTTTTTTCTGCCGCGGTTTGGGAGTAGTCGCTAAATTACTACAGGGGGGGGGGGGGGGGGGCTCAAATTGACCCCCCCCCCATTTTTGTGAATATTTATTAGCTTTTTTCAGAAGAAAAGGGGGGGGGGAGTGTGCACCCCCCCTCCCCCATGCTTCCTCCCCTGGATCTGCCCCAACAAAACACATTTACCATCTCCTATTTCTGACAAGGAGTTAATTTTAATCATCACACCCTCCAAAAAAGAGGTGATTATGATTGTTTTGTTTTAATTAATTGAATGGAGGGCTACATACTATCAGGTCAATATTGAACAATTTAAAGAAGTCCCATTTTCAGAATTGTTTAGGGGGGATGAATAATAAAAGCAAACACTTGCAATCTGTTAAGCATTATAAGGTTATTTACCATTATTGTTCATGTCATCGACGACAGTATCTCCTGAATTTGTTAAACTCTCTATAAAAAAGTTTGCCAGCTCCTTGGGGTCTTTTATGAATAACACCGTCTGGTGTAGGGGTTTCGCGGACACCACCACTGCAAACTTCACCGTACCAAATGACTGATTGTCTGTCAAAGAAAAAAGAAGAAAAAAAACAAAATTTACTTTAAAAATCTCTAGTTCCATGCAATTAAAGATTGAAACTAGAAAATGAGACGTTCTGGTGTACAACTATATAAGTGGCAACTAATCCTGATACTATTTGGAGGTTTCAAAGGGTCAGATTAGAATAGAATTGACCCCAGTCATATCTGTATGTTCACTGTATGTAGAAATTTGGAGAAACTAAACAGTGAAATTGTGAGCAACTTTTGATTTACCAACCTACAGGTTCAGAATTTTTTCAGAAGAAATATAAAATTAGCAACTTGAACCATCTCTGTTATTCCCCATAATTAGAAATGATTTTACCAATCCAAATATTGATCAAATCTTAAACTTTGCTTAACCTGTTAATCAAGTATATTAGCAGTATTATATACAGCTTTCTCGGCAACCTTCGCTAATGGATCAATACAAATCAAAATATTTTTGCCAAGAAATGAAATTCATTCAAAAAACTAATTGCGAGTTGTATGTGGGGGTCTGGGCCAGACTGGTGGAAATCTGGAGCTTTAACCCATTTTTTCAAATGGTAACCCTGAGTACTGGTACAATATTTTAATGATGTGGGTTTCTGAAGTCATGCATGATGTGGGGTATTACAACATTTAAGTGCGTACAAAGAACAAAGACTAAAGACTAGCCTGATAATTAACTGCTTAAGTTGAGCAATTAAGTTGAGCCAATTGCACTCCTGATAGTCTGTTTGGCACAACGTTTTGTATGGACATCTAAATGAATGTATCACGTGTGGAAAAATCTCTTTGGTAAATCTGTACCTAGGATAACCATACCTTCAATTTCTGTAGTGTCTTGGTTGATTATTGTAATTGTCTGAACTCGTAGAACTTCCCCTAGTGCTGTGACAGTTTTTGCAGCAGCAGTGACATCTCCACAAACAAACACACTGGCCTTGGCGATAGGGGAACTCATAACTTGTATGGTCTGTAGGTAGACAAAAATAAAGATATTATATATATGAAATGAATGAAAATACAAGAATGTTTACATTTACTTAACTATTAGTTTGAGTATTTTATTCTCTTGACTTTAGTTGGTAAAATATACTAGTAGTTCAAGTATCTTCAACCTGACTTTCAAAATATAACGGAGCCATCCATCCGTACATTGCTAGACATACATATACTTATATGTAGTTTCATTTGAAACCAACAACGGTTTTCAGGTTATTGCAGTAACAAGATAATTTAGCATTTACCTGTAACCTCTGACCCTTTGAACTCAAAAGTTGATTAAGGTAAATCCTTAAATAGTCATATATATAACAAGTGTCATTAAGATAACTCTATTCATTAGTTCTCAAGTTATCACTAAGTAACATTATATTTTGGTACAAGTACTTTTATCTAAGACCTTTGACCTCTTGACTGAGAACAATTATTAGGTCATTCTTACATGATCATACAAACACATGTCAAGTTTCATTATGATACTTATATTGCATTTGAAGTTTTTTTCGGAGTAACAAGTGTTTGAGCATAAGTAAAAATGACATATGACTTTGGACCTTTGACCTCTTAAACAAGAAATTTGTTCAGGCACTTCATGTGAGCATGCATATCCACACACCAAGTTTCATTTGTATGATTTTCATATCTATTCTTTTAGTCCCATACTAAAATAATCCGTAACTATCCTTTTTTGGCTGTTCACACCTCAAATTGTAATCCTGTACCAACCGACTTAGCACGTGTGAAGATATATCATCGCTTTCACACCTAAAGTTTGTTATACTGGAGTAACATTTGTGTATCAAAACCACGCTGATATGTTAATTCATATTGTATTGTCATTTGATTGGCCGATGCCAGTTCCCTCCATTTGTAGCAATGAGCGAGCTGTTTAGTATCTTTCTCATGTTCAGACCTAACGACTAAGCACTTCAGTTATAGAATATCCACCTATTGTGGGCTAACTCCGTTTTTTACCAGGGCCAGAAAAGTCCCAGAATATTGCGGTGCTAGCCCACCTATGAAAAAAAGGAGTATAAAAGTGAGTTGGGCCAGAGTTAGCACAGGACTTTAGGTGATACTAAGAGAGGCCTTAATACCACCAAATTTGAGCCCTGAAAATACAAATACCTCAATTCATTCATTTGCACAGTAATATTAATTACCGGTATGCACAGATGGTATATGGAGGGACAAAAAAGGCAAACAAACCTGTACTGATGTGCTCATGAAAAGAGCAGGTGACCCCATCACCTTTGTCTGCCTGGCACTCAGGGAATGTGCTGTAAAACAATCAGGAACCCGATTTCTCTTGAATTTTAAGCCTGCACATGGAACAAAAAATGGAAAAAACAAACTTAAAGAGTAGCACAATCTCTTGGAAATCTTTAGGGCAGATATTTAATGTGCGGGTGATCATGAACATTTTTTTAGTAGTAGTAGGGTGCATTAACTAAATTTGTAAAATATGGTACATCACAGGGTTAATTTCCTTTACGATTGAAAAAGATCCATGAATAAAAAGAAAATAGAAAAAGCTGTACCAAATAGTGCAGCACTTTAGTCATTAGTTACGTAAGGTGTTATTGTCAAAACATCTGTTACATTCACCTTAAAGGACAAGTCCACTCGAAAAATAACTCACTTTCAATAAAAGCAGAAAAATCAGACAAACCAATCAAAAAAAGTTTGAGCAAAATTGGATAACTAATAAGAAAGTTATGAATTTTTGAAAAAGTATGTAAAACTATGGAACAATGAGAATCACAACACAAATTGCCAAGATGGTTATCAGTTTGTGACGTCATGTCCTCACAACTTATCAATTGCTTTATATAGTTTAATCCCATTAATTTACCTTTTTATCCCCCAAAACTTGATTTCCCCATGCCTTTGCCCATGTTATATGATTTGTATCATATTGCGTGCATGACATTTCCCAGAATTTCTTATGAATTTTGAAGAATTGATACTATTTTCTGAATATTGTATTTCATATTTATTGATTTTTATTTAAATAGTTTATCAAAATTCAATTTTTCATGATTTAACTGGACAAAAATTACTCTTTATTTGTGCACCCACACAAAAACATATTACTAACAATCTAACTTGGATGCTGGTGTGAAGAAATAAGATTCTTAGGGTGAAACTAGGAAATTTATATTATCAATATAAAGAAAATAATTAGTGGATAGTGAGGACCATACGTCACAGACTCATGAGTGAGTTGCCAATTTGTGTAGTGATTTTCAAAGTTTTTCATGTCATTACAAATTCATAACTTTCTTATTAGTTATCCGATTTTGCTCAAACTTTTTTTGATTGGTTTGTCTGATTTTTCTGGTTCTATTGAAAGTAAGTTATTTTTGGAGTGGACTTGGGCTTTAACACATATGGGGCATATGCTAGCAGTGTCTCGGCACCTGAAAAGTGAATTATGTCTATTTTAATTTTTTTTAAATTGGAAGCACTGTCATGTACTCCTTCAAGGGGTATAGGTTCCCGTTCGATCACCTTAAAGATAGTGTGTCCCTTTCGCACGCTGACAATATAAAGTTGTGTAAATGTGATGGTACAAAAGAAATTATACCAACTAAAAAAGAATTTCTCATAATCTGAAACAAAATCTTGGATTTAGCTCATGCTGCGTAAGAAAAACATATGCCTGCCAATCAAGGCCTCAAAATAATTGGCTTAAGTCTGGTAGGGAGCTGTCTTTAGGGTAAAATACTTAGCCAAAAGTTTGAATTGAATACCGAAATTGGCTAAGCATTTATCAAAGCCAAATACTAATTAAGCTTAAATTTTGTACTTAATTATTGACTTGAATACAGGCCCTGATCTCTAATTATGTTATTATTTCCCTTTAATTTTGAATACATGTACAGTCAAACCTGTTTTAAAGCTCACATTACCAAAAAAAATCACTAAAACTTTATATTTGTAGAGCAGTTTGCATGTTACTGAATCTCTTTAGGAAGACCACGTGTCCATAAAGGCCACTTTTGCCAGCTTCCTCAGGAAGATTGTTTGGCAAGTTTGACTGTACTGTGAATCCTCAACAATGTGTTACTCACTGTTGAATACTGAATATATTCTCAATAGTGGTATTCTTGTCCCTAATTTATTGTTTCAGCAGCAGTGAGAGGCAGAAATACTACAAGCACATTCAAAAAGCGAAGGCAAGCCCAGACAAATATATGAGCATCATCATCGATGGGATGGATCAACACTGCACAGCAATACCGCAACTACACCCAACACCCAAAGCCCTGAGCTACACAGACCAACTCAACACACACATCACTGGCGCTATTGTACATGGCAGAGGTCAACACACTTACATCGACATCAAAGAATACCCTCATGACAGCAACCTCACCATCAACATCATCCTCAACATTCTCATCCGCTACACCGACTCCCTTCCACCAACTTTGTATCTCCAATTAGACAACAAGTACAGCAAGGGAGAACAAGAATCGACACGTCTTTGCCTTTCTCTCTCTCTTAGTGGAGCTCAATATCTTCAAAAAGGTGAACAAATCCCTTTAAATAATCACTACATATTCTTTAAACCTAGGCTAATTGCAATTTCCTTTTTCAAGTTACCTGGTGCACATCTTGGCAATAATGCCAATACTTTGACAATGTCATTAAAATTATAAGGAAACCAAAAGCTAGCTGCCTTCTCTTTTGTTTTTAAAGCCATAGGGTACTTGAATAAAGGGTGTTTCTCTTTTCGCCTTCTTTAAGATTTTTTTCTTCAACCTGGTGAATCTCACACACAAAACCAATGATGAATGATTAAGCTACTAATTAGCTGGACCTAAAAGATTTAACGAAAGAAGCAATATTTTTATGCCTTGTATTTAAAAATAGCTTGTGATTGCATTATCATGAGAACCGATACCATCAAACTCAAGACATGTATAGGTATCTTGTAGAGCCAATAAACTGATTTGATTTTAGCGTCATGAGGTCAAAGGTCATGGGGTTCATTATGCATGCTTATAAATAGCTTGTGAACGCATTATCATAAGAGCCGACAGATGGATTACTATCAAACTTAGGACAAGTATTTATCTTGCAGAGCCAGGTGTATAAAAAATTAGCTTAATCACGATATTCTGGGAACCTGTTAATGTATTACAAACAAACTTTTTAAAATTGCTTTTTTTAAATTTATACCTGTTAGTTTAAAATTAGATTCCTCTAAAACTTGACCATAAACATTGTTAATATCTTAACTCTTTTTTTACAAGTTTATACTACAGTACAATACAGTATAAGTAATTGAATTGCATTCCATAACTGATGCGGAATCTGCTATTCAGTTATGTACATCTTCAAGACTTCACGTATAACATTCAGTCATTTCAGTTGTAAAAACGGTAAACATGTTGTTGTTTTTTGTGATGAGCGACACTAAAATCTTTCCTTGTTCTTGGATAGAAACAAACATTTATGCTAGTTTTTACATTTTATGAACAAACTGAATACATAATTACCAATAATAAAAAATCTAATATTAATGTTTTTTTTCTATCTAATCTATCTTCCTGAAATGCAGATCAAGGTTGGCCTCTTAATGGTTGGACACACACACGAAGATGTAGATCAGTTCTTTTCTCGAATCTCTACCCACCTTAAAAAACACAGCATCACGACATTTCCCAAACTACTAAAAGCCATCCCTGCCTCATTCAACACTCACACTATGACAACTGCCCAGCGAATTCTTCACATCTTTGATGTCCGCGACTGGCTTCTGCCCCACCAACATAGTATGGCCTATCACAGCAAGCCACACATATTCAAGTTCACACTAGATCAAGCCGGGAAAGCCACACTCCAAACGAAAGACTGGTCAACATCTCCACATTGGAGCGACACAACAGGCCTGACCCACATTCTGTCATCGCTCCCAGATGGACAACCCAGGCTGGTGAAGAAGTCTTTTACAGACATTGACATTCCACAAATCGAGAGAGGGGCAGAGAAGCTGCGACCATATTTCCAGCCAGGGGACATTGAGGCTTGGAGGTCACTTTGTGAGCTCCTAACCTTAGAGGAAGAGGAATGTGAAGGTAAAAAGATTCATGCTGATGTTTGTCACGATGTTTGTCACAAGTTTTAGATTTCAGGGAGGGAAGAGAGGATCTTTGTCCCTCCTTCGAACATAAGGATGACACAAAAATCGCTGCCACTGTTGGGGGATACATTCGCAGTGCGCCACAACACAGATTGCAATATTTCTAGTTGTATGTGTATTTTGTATACTACTTAATTTCTTTGATTAATTTTTAGGGATTTATATCTGATATTTATTAATGCACTATATAGTGAACAGTAAACTTATGTTATTAATTTTCTTGAATACATGCTCTTCTTTGTTCATCTACAGAAGACGATGCAACAGTGAGGTGGCCCATTTGCGACTTGCTGCTAGCGGTCAGTCAACCAGTGAATGCTCCACAGCAGGAAGTGCATGCTGACATCACAGAGGATGAACCATACAGACAGGTATTTTTCTATCATGCAGAAATAAACTAGGATATTATCACATGAACACCTAGCTTAATACTGTTAAAGTTTCATTTTTCAATTATAGAATATTATTATACTATAGAAGTGCTCAACTTCATTATTACATTGTTTCTTATGCAACCTAAAACACATTCCACTTTTGCAACCTCAAATGTTGATTTGTGGGCCCCTGAACCCCTAAAAAATGCAAGAAGGAATGCATTAGGAACAATACTAATCTTAGTTCAAGAAATTACAGATCTCCAATGTAAATACAAATGAAAACAAAAACCTCTATATATGGCACTGTCGGAGACATTATGTCTTTGTGTTGTCCTTTTGTTAATGCAATAACTTTAGACCAGATTAGGAGAGCATCAACAAACTTGGTATGCATGGCTATGTCAGGATGATATGATTAAGTTTTGGGGTAGATAGATCATTGGTCAATGTTCATGAAACAATTATATGATAGAACCGAAAGAGATATCTCAATTAAATTGGGTATCTTTAAATGCAGGTTACTGTTGAAGGGAACTGGTAGCATTGTTGAAGGTTGATGACAAAAAATGCTTAATTTTCATATGAAATGTTACTTGTTATATTCCTACTACTGTACAAACCCTCTAACATGCAAAGATTCCTGAAAAACCCACAAACCACAACCATATACTTTTCTTTGAAAGTGGGATATGTAAAATCCCCCTGTCAATTTTCAAATTGTTTTTACTTGTAAATATGACATAAACAATTGCTTTCAAAATCGTTCATGACTCAAATGTTTAAAATGGTATAAAGAGTCTATACATTGCTTTGTAACAATTTGCATTAACCTTGATTTTAGTTTTATTAAAGTAATGTAGTTGGCAGAATTTATCAATAAATCAGATCAGTTTTCACTAAAACTCAGATTGTCTTCGATTGTACAGAAGCATTGAATTCACTACCTTAGCAGTATTTTTCATTCATCTAAACAAAGTTACCATGTCCCTTTAAAATTAATATACAGGGAATGTTTAATCATGACAAGTCTGAGGCAATTGTGTCATATACGGGAAAACCTTTATCTCAACTGCACGCAGTTGATTTTTTCTACAAGTTGTAACTACCTTCCGATTATTTAAAGATACATGTATGGATACTTGGTTTATGCTTGTCTGTTTGCTCAGGTTCATCTTGGACCCAAAGGGAGGAAGGAGAGGAGGACAGAAATACGGGAGGGAGATATGGTGGCCACCTACATCGAGGCGTATAGCACACACTGGCCACAGATAGGACGTGTGGACAAGGTCACAGAGGATGGCCTTGTACTAGAATGGTTTACAGGGACATTGACAACAAAATGGAAGAAGATGATGGTTGCTGTCACAGGACAGCGTGGCCGGAAGCAGGTTTGGGTTGAGACCCTTCCAAGGGATAGTGTAATTCTCCTTCCTTTCACTCTGACCGCTGGAGACAAACTGCCACTTCAGATAGTGAATGGGTTGAGGGAGAAACATTGGGATTATTTTGAGTAGGTTTCTGCTTTATTTTGAGGGGTATTAGGTCTAGTTAAAGCCCTTCTATAGTGTTGGACCCCCACAAATTTGATGGCAATAATCCACATAGTGTGCATACTGACATAGGGGTTTCATTTAACGCACAATTCTGCAAGGATTTTCAAGACAATAGTGATTGTAAAGACAAATAATAGAAATAAAGGAATTTTAGTTTTTCTATTGTAAGCATACAAATCAAATTCATTTTTTCTTCAATAATCTTGTTTAAACAGATTTGTTCTAAAATAATCACTATGATGATATTGATTTCATTATTGCTACAGAAAAGAATGAACTTTAGTACATTAAATTTGAGGTACATGTGTGTAACATATGTGATAATTTGTTCGCCTTGAAACTGCACTGAAATATTTTTTTTGGCTCAAATTTTTATCTAGTATATATTAGAGCAGAGACAGAGGATATTCCTTGTCAACTGTTAATTTAAAACAACATTTTTCCTGTATGAGTATTAATTTATCTCCAAAAGTTTTGCACGTGGGATGTAGCTTTTAAATATACTTGGAATGTATACTTCTACAGAAAGAAAAACATTAGCGAAAATCAGTGATGTCAGTTTACAGGTTGCTTTTAAAGATAATACAACGTGTTAGCATGGGGTCATGGATTTGGTTAAAAATTATATAATTGAAGCATTTATGATCGTTATCACAGTCCAAAACAAGGCTGAATTGCTTAAAATCTCAATAATAATCTGATTATGCTGTATAGTGTCATATGTAGATCAATATCACTTTGGCTTTAAAACAATGATTTGTTTAACTATACTGGATATATATACTGGATAGAATTTACACTTTTGTTACTGTATCAAGAATTCTACATGATATCTGAAAGCATGTTGGTTAACATAACACTTATACCATTTAGTGCCCTGTAGAATGGTATAACGCTTATACCATTTAGTGCCCTGTAGGTTGGTATAACGCTTATACCATTTAGTGCCTTGTAGATTGGTATAACGCTTATACCATTTAGTGCCCTGTAGGTTGGTATAACGCTTATACCATTTAGTGCCCTGTAGAATGGTATAACGCTTATACCATTTAGTGCCCATAACGCTTATACCATTTAGTGCCTTGTAGATTGGTATAACGCTTATACCATTTAGTGCCCTGTAGGTTGGTATAACGCTTATACCATTTAGTGCCCTGTACGTTGGTATAACGCTTATACCATTTAGTGCCCTGTAGAATGGTATAACGCTTATACCATTTAGTGCTCTGTAGAATGGTATAACGCTTATACCATTTAGTGCCCTGTAGAATGGTATAACGCTTATACCATTTAGTGCTCTGTAGGTTGGTATAACGCTTATACCATTTAGTGCCCTGTATAGGTTGGTATAACGCTTATACCATTTAGTGCTCTGTAGGTTGGTATAACGCTTATACCATTTAGTGCCCTGTAGGTTGGTATAACGCTTATACCATTTAGTGCTCTGTAGGTTGGTATAACGCTTATACCATTTAGTGCTTTGTAGATTGGTATAACGCTTATACCATTTAGTGCCCTGTAGAATGGTATAACGCTTATACCATTTAGTGCCCTGTAGGTTGGTATAACGCTTATACCATTTAGTGCTCTGTAGGTTGGTATAACGCTTATACCATTTAGTGCTCTGTAGATTGGTATAACGCTTATACCATTTAGTGCCCTGTAGAATGGTATTATCTTTTTTATTCATTATTATGTTGATAAGGAATGAATATGACATTTGTAAATATGTTACCTGTCAATTATCTTTTTTATTCATTATTATTTTGATAAGGAATGAATATGACATTTGTAAATATGTTACCTGTCAATTATCTTTTTTATTCATTATTATTTTGATAAGGAATGAATATGACATTTGTAAATATGTTACCTGTCAGTTGGTGATTTAAACAATAAAATAAAAATAAAATGCATCCCTGTATGAATACAATTTTCTGGTTTGTTTTAATTGCTTTGTGTTTTAAGATGAGGTACAAGCAAGGAAAGAGAGTGAATGCATGGTCATGTAGAGAGGTTGAGATGAATTTTATTTTCTTCTTGCAAAAGATAGGAAATAAAAAGGAACATTTACCTTTGTTTCTACCAATTAATAACAGAGATTTGTGACTTGATGGTTAATAAAAGATCAAATAAACAAGGATTTAATAGCATTTTCTGTATTTTTATACAGTCCAAAAATGAAGAAATAGTCCAGAATGGAATAATTTGTTGTTCATTGTTTAAAACTTAAATCAGGAGGAAAGTAGTTGTTTAGATCGCCACATCTAATATTACCACCCTTTCTACGAAAATCGGATCGCAGGAGGAACATGTAGTGTGCAACGCTTTATAAGTCAATTAAAGAAATTTCAAATTGCCTAAGGGATAGAAATCACGTTTAAATATTTGAATAGGTGACGCACATGCTATTGGAATTGCCTAAGATTGATTTTTGAAAATCTTTGCGATGGTGCATAATTATTAACCTATTGGTTTACCGCGGTAAGACTATAGTATATATTTCAGTTATACACTGTGAGTATTTTTGTATAAGAACAGTAATGTCCCTGCAGGTTTAGTACGTACTCTGCGATATTCAGTTAAAAAAACGTCGCAGCTCCACGACCATCCGATGAAAAACAATAAGCTTTAATAGTTCATAACATCAACATATTTCAATATTCCATTTATGTCTAAAACTTAAATACATGGTTCTCAAAATATTAAATGAGAAATTCTTTTTTTTCCAAAAATTAATTCAGAAGTGTGAATCTGCATCTTTTAAGATATTTAAAATGTAGTTATTGTAGCAGTTGTTCTTACAGATTGAGCCTGCACAAGATCTTGGTGCTTGAACCTGTTGGACACAGCTCGAAATACTTCCGAAGTTGAACGCTGCGAACTCTGTCTTTGTGATGATAATTATGAAGGGATATTAGCTCTTGAACGAAACTCTCTGTCTCTGCGATGATATATGAAGGGAATAAATCTTAGCTCTTGAACTTGATGGATGCAGCTCGAAATATTTCGGGGAACCGTCACGAAACTCTCTGTCTCTGCGATGATATATGAAGGGAATACATCTTAGCACTTAAACTTGTTTGACGCAGCTCGAAATATTTCGAGGAAGGCGTTGCGGAACTCCCTATCTCTATGATGATATATGAAAGGATTGAGTGCGGCAGCAATAGCTACTGCTACCAGGAAACAAACATTTAGATAGGCCACAGAGGCTTCGTCCGCTAGCGGTGTTACCTGAAGAGCGAAGAACACGATGTATGGAGACCAAGATGACACAAGGACACCGACTATGATGCCAGTTGTCTTGACCGCTTTGAGCCTGCACTCCACCGCTGCCGGTGTGACGCGGTTATTTTGATCGTGGATTGTTTGATTCGCTATGGCTCTTGCTTGCTTGACAGCGATTTGCATTATGCGGAGGTTAGAGAAGACTATCACCAACAGTGTGAGGACCAAAAATGAGATGATGACCAAGCTGTATGTGAACCTGAGGCTATTGTGCGGTTCTCTACCGTGGTAAATGTAAATGTAACCGCGTAATACGATACAGATCAGGCTAAGTATCCAAATGGTAGCTATCGCGTAACCAACGCGTTTCGGAGTAACCAATGCAGGATATTTAAGCGGTTTTGTTACTGCAATATACCGGTCTACAGTAAGGACAACAATATGGAGCAGTGTACTCGAAGACGAAGTGAAAAGTGGTAAACTCAGCAATTCCGCCATGAAGTTAGGGTACCAGGTCTTTTGCGAGAATACGGCTGGGTAGCAGTCAAGAGCAAGAGCCACACTTGTCACCATATTATTTACTGCTAGACTTGTTAAGATATAGTTCGTCGGCGTTCGTAGATTGTAGTTTTTGTAAACGGCCAAGACGACAAACAAATTCCCAATAATGATGAACGGCGCCAGCACAGCCATAATTGTCAACATAAGCGCAAACAAAAGCTCACTGTCGTGCAGGTTTTCGGAATAGGTGGAATTCATCATTCTTACCTTATTCTTTCTCGGTTTAACAATCTACTTTAGCTCCTTCTATCCTTCTCGAATAATGATACGATATAATTATATTTGTTATTTAGCGCCTCGCTTTCGGATGTAAGCCGGTCTAATGCCCAGAAAACTTTTCCGCTGTCTGTCGCGAATCAAACGCCAGACTCGACACACTCCGGTGTCTTAACAGATATTTCTCGTAGGCACCGACATGGGCAGTCTCTTCGCTAAGCATAAATAAATAAATCTTGCGGTATGCTGGTTCCTGGTTAGGTATAAATCTTAAATCCGTGTGACCTTCACAAAATTATCATCTGATGATGTACATGTCCGCGAGAAATTATAGACAAGGATGTGTAAGGGCCATGTCCCAATCTGGAGTGCGGGTTGCTGAAAATCTTGAAATATATAAATATCTCAGAGATAGATCTTTCTTTTGCTCGACTAAAATAGCTGTTTCTGAAATCATATTCCAAACAAAAACAAACAAAAATTAAGTCAACATTTTCAGAACTCGTCCCCCTGATTTTGAAAATCCGGATCAGTCCTTACGAGGTAACTGAAGTCAAGATGTAAAGTTCGTGAATTGCGAAAACACAACATCTCATGAATAAAGTAAAGATCCGTCCTTCCTGCGTCTTTTACAGATTTTGTCTGATTCCGATAATGATACTGAACCTGCCGGAAATGTTTCGATGATGACCGGAGCTAGGGTATTGACATCATATACGTGCTACAACACGAAATGATCCACGCTCCCTCTCCTTCCCTCTGTAAATTAGTACCAGAAAGCTGCGCTCGTCAGCATGGGCGCACTTCAAAAGTTGTTATACCTGCGTCATATCATAGATCGATCCTTTTGATTTTGAAAAGCCGAAGTTTAGTTAATGTAGTTCCTTACAGTAACAAAATCGCGCATTAATATAAGAATACACAATACTTTGACTTTATCGTGTAGTTCATTCATGTTTAATCGAGAACATGCGATAGAAGGTTTTAAATTAAAAGTAGAAACCGTAACAAAAGCAGTGTCAGTCAATCCATTCCAGTTATTAGAAATCAACCCTAGAATTTCATTAGATGTCATTGCATATCCGTCCTATAGTCTCGCTTTTCCACAGTCTTTTCACTTTCCTCATTTGAGAAAAATTTGATGCCAGCAATATCGCATTTCACGTACATATTATAGGTCCAAAGGCTTTATTGTAATTACAATTTTAAGCGACAGCCTGGTAATTATGAAGGTTTTGATAATACTTGTAACTCTATCCTCATAAAAAAAACTTGGAAATCGGGGAAGGGTGGCACAATCGCCTCGTGCCCCCCTTTTTTTTAAAGGAATGTAGTATACATTTTTTTTTTTGGTGGGGGGGGGGGGGGGTGGGATGGGTACAAGTACAACTAATTTAACTAGAGGGGGTACAATAACGCACACACAAAAGCTTATTAATATAAGTGAAATTAGAAGGGATATTGATCAAAGAATAAATAACATCAGAAACATTACATAGATTCATAGTGAAAAGTTGATTTGTAGTGGTTCAACTACATGTCGTTCGCTGAAACCAGAGGGGCATAACCTCAATAGGTGGAGTGTGTGCGCGTGGGTGTGTGTGTGAGAAGGAGATATTTATATTAATATGGAGTATACTTTGTAGTTACTGAGTGTCCGTAAATTATTTTGTAGAACCAAATAAATTTAGTTCTACATCCAATTTCTCTTGACCTCGTCAGTGCTGTCGTGCGTGTTTCCAAACATGCTGAAGATTGTTCTGCGTAAAGAAGGCATGAAGGCACTTCAAAGATAACCAGGTAAATCTTTAAAAATCGAGTTAGAAAAAAACACCTGTGGACCGACGGCTTTAAGTCCTCTCCGGCTGACTTGGTAATGAGGAATAATGCCTTACAAAAAGGGCACTGTAGTGCATTAACTTAGTCTTGAACCCGGGACTTCTCGGTTACGAGACCACTGCCCTACAACTAAGCCATCGCGCTTCTTTAATAACTTTTGACATTGCTTATTCCAGTTTCATTTCTTGTTTTTGTTGACTGGATTTCTATGTATGAAAATGCTGAGAGCAAGTTCGTGACTTATGAAAAGCGTACGTTTTTTTCTTCATACGACGTACATAATTTATTCCATTTAAGGGAAACGCCTACCGTTGGATAGCCAGGCAGAGATTATATCTGACAACCTGACACGCGTCAATAACCGTGGTGACTCTTAATTGAACACTTTGTCAGTATACAATCACTCACATTACGCGGTGTATGGCGGGAATTGCATGATACGCTGTCGGGAGATGTTCCATTTTGGTACTGCCATCGGCTCGGTCATTGGACAAACGAACAACCTTGCACTTACATTCGGCTCTTTAATATGCCATTAACAGATTTTGATTTTGTTAATGTGCAGATATTACCCAGTGAATAATTAGTGTCTTAATTGGCTTGGTCAGTCCTATTTCGTGAGAGATTCAGATTCATCGCAGTCCATGAATATGGATAATGATTAGTCTACATTTCATTTCATTTTAAAGAGTATCATCACAATGAATGAAAGTACGGAACCAGCTCTTTTTGCACATCATCAATTTGCCAGCAAAATAGTTGTCTTGGTATGTATTACTCCTTTCCTACCTTGCATCGTCGTCAGCAACGCCCTGTTAGTGTTAGCAGTTTACAGACATTACAGCCTCCGAACACCAACCAATGCCATTATTATGAGCCTCGCTATCTCTAATCTCCTCGACGCCCTTGTTGGGATTCCACTATATGTGTATGCAACCGTCTTTAAATTCGATGCATCGTGCTTGGCTGAAGAAAATACTCTTTACTATACTCTACCCTTGAGTGCACTATCTGGTGTTTCATTTTTTCACATTGTGGCGTTGACTGCAGATCGATTCATAGCTGTTACGAAGCCGTTACGTTATGCCAGCCTGGTGACGTTTAGACACATTGCCATTGTCTTGGGATGTCTTTGGCTTCTTAGTATTTTGTTGAACACCGCCCGATCTGTTTTCTTAGCGCATGGATCACATACAAGTCACGACCAGAAAGTAACGGACTGTGGGGCGCCCTTAACTGGGACATTGAACGTAACCTTCACCTGGTTGATAGTTTGTGTGATCGTGATTTCAATGGTTGCGCTGCTTGCCATCAATGCTTTGATTCTTCACATCGCAGTGAAACAAGCGAGAAAGATTGCGAGTCAAAGAGTCATCATCCAGTTCCAACAGCAGCAACTCCCAGTACAAGATGACCGATTGAAAGCATTTAAGACTATCTCCCTTGTCGTGACAGTCTTCATTATCTTCTGGTTTCCGTTTCCCCTAGTTCTCATATTACAGCTTATAACGTACCAATCACCTTTTATTCTCATGGTATACAACAATTCCTTCCTGGTATTGCACACAATAAGTTTGGTTGTTAATCCTATCATTTACGGCTTCAGAGATCGGGCTTTTCGAAAGGCCTTTTAAAATATATTGCGTCAATTGTGAATAACGTAATAAACTTCGAAGTTCGTCGTAACCCCTCCGACGCCATTTTAGCGTGTGATCTATCCAGTTTCACATCAAAGGAGCACAATTTGTCCTGGAAGTAACTTAACATTATTGCAAAACGTTAATTTACCGTGCATGTTGTAATCATAACCATGTGAGAACCTAAAAACTACAAACCTGACTGATGGCCTGTCAGAAGTAGCCGAAGTAGCAGTAGCTCTAACTTGGTTCATCGGATGTGGTTGCGTTACGAGTTGTGAATGCGTTCATAATTCTAAATATTAAGAGCCTTGTCAGCAAACAATTAAATTGACGATGTTTTTAGGGCTTGGTGCGTGGGCTAGATGAAGTGAAAATGACCCAACTTTGGGGTCTGATTTTGTTTTCGGGGCTCATGGGGCTAAACACAACGGCTACGACCAGGCTGAAAATCTTTTTATCAATGACTGTATTGGTCTAAGGGGTTAACTGTTATGGGTAGAGTGGGGTGACTATTTCGGGACAGGGTCCTTGACTATTTACAGAAAATTAAATTTGGTCAATCAGAATGCGTCATTACCGACGCTAATCGGGACTTATGAGGACAATTTGCACATACATGCCACGCTCCAGAAAGATCAACGCAATGTTTCCAATGTTCAATCTGCATTGATCACACGATGTCACTCTCACCTGGCGTGACAAAATAAACCGCCTCAAAAAAGCTGCTGCGTCTTTTTTAAAATTAACGTGTAAAACAAGGGACTTATGCATATTCACTAATCGCTTTGCTAGAAGATGCAGAAAACAATGCGAGGCGTATGATAAAGCTTTACCTCGTCTTTATTGTCACTAATGACAAGTTTTGTGAAAGCCCCCCCCCCCCCTGAACGAGCCTTTACTTCTCAATGATGCCGAGAGTGCAACGGGCTTCAGAGCTTTGATTAACGCATAACGTAATTTATGTGCATCCTGCGCACCATCAATATACAGTGTGAGTCAAACAACAGTTTACACGTAAGAAATTGCTATTTTTTTAAAGATAATCTATGAACAGTAAATTATTATACATTTGATAACAAAGTGTTTTATCCCGAATCATTTAGTATCATTTTGTGTGGTATGTGTTCACGCTTGGATGAACAGGAGGCATTGTTTGCAAGAGTGCAAAAATCGACTTGCGCCAAAGTTGCTGATGTGATGATTGAATAAAACAATTGGGATTCGGGTATTAATGCGGTCTTTGCAGATCCAAATAACATCCCCAACAAAATTAATCATGCCACACATATCGAACATCAAATATCAACGAACATTTGTGCGCGTATGTGTTTGTTCGTGTGACTTTGCTTCTGCAAAACTCATATGTAATGCATTTCATTTAATACATTCAATTTATTCTCTCACTCTGCTAATTCCAACATAATACTTACCCTAGGCCTCACTTTGGCGAAAGTAGATTGTTTGCACTCTCGCGAACAATGCCTCCTGTTCATCCAAGCGTGAAAACATACCACACAAAAATGATACCAAATGATTTGGGATAAAACACTCTTTCATAAGATGTATAATAATTTACTGTTCATAGATGATTTCTAAAATAATTGGCAACTTTCTAGGTGTAAACTTTTTTTTTACTAAAACGGTATACACGATTCATTAAGTGGAAACGATAAATGAGCAATCTTAAGTGAATAAGATTTTATGTCAGCGGCAGTCAGCCTGTTTGATTATTGTAGCAGGGAACAATGTAATGTTTGAAATGGATATCTAGGCTGAAATGACGTAAAACATAATTATAATCATCCCCGCAATCTGGTGCTTGTATCTGTGATTGTTCATAGGTAATGAGCAAATATTGGACAGCCATAACTCCTTCGGGGTCAGAGGAGCATGTATGTACTGTAATTGCACATTCATAGGTCAATTTAAGCCATTTTATTTAGAATTTTTGTTGTCTGTACCCTTTGTTTCTGAATAACCTGTTCCAATAGTCACTTTATGCTTGCACCCTTTAATTTTGATGCTTATTGTGCACAAATCTGTTCATTTGCGTTGTATTAAGATAACAAATTCTTGAATTGAGCTGTCATTTTAATCGAATGAAAACTATTTAGGATCATAATCAGGATCCATTCGTGCTTCTTAAGATGTCATATGTCATTGATTTTTTAAGTGTGTTCGTATATTGAAAGAACGTCAGTAAGCATTGATTATCATTGACACAAATTGCTATTTATTCTTGATGCCATGTCAATATATATAGTTAGGAAAACAAAATGGCCTTTGTGGTCTTCTGTGGGTCTTTTCTTTAACATATTTCATTAAATTGTTCGTAGTGGGTTTCTTAGATATAACGAACATTTATAGCCAGAATGATTGTTGAAATGCAAACAAACAATGATGGGCCCCTAAAACATAAAATGTAAGCACTTTGGGTACAGTTTATAAAAAGATCAGTTGGTGACATCGTGTAAGTATCAAACTTTACTTAGGAATCCGATTGAAAAACAAAAAACGAGGTGAACACCATTTGCCTACTGGATTCGTCTGTGTGCTTAACAGTATAGTATTATGGGGGTTTGTGTGTCCATAATAAATATAAAGCCTTCTCTCATGCCTTTGGAATTGATTAAAAATATTCATCAAATCGGACTACAACCACATGAATATTTGTCCTGTATGATATTATATAACATCAGTCTTAAAATAATTATGAAATATTGGTTGTAAACTTCTTCAAATTAATTGCTGTTTTTAATCAACTGTCCGGACACAGAGGCCCGAATTCACCCTTTGTTAATTCGGGCCACAACGTCTGGGTATAATTAATGGGGATGAGAATCATAGTAATGTGAATGAACCGAACCATATTTCGTGTGTAATGAAGAAGGCCAAATCAAGAAAGAAAGAGAGAGAGAGAGAGATAGAGGAAGAGATCAGATGGAGTGTGTGCGCGTGGGTGTGTGTGCGTGTGTGAGAGAGATATATATCAATATAGATTACTTTGTAATTAGTGAGTCTTCGTCAATTTTTTTGGTAGAACGAATTTTTGTTGGTTTTATATTCAGTTTCTCTTGACAACGTCAGTGCTGTCGTGAGTGTTTCCAAACATGCTGAAGATTGTATACAAATAATACATGTTTGCGAGTGCCTTATTGAACAAGTATGCACTGCATCGAGTTAAAATCACATTAGGATACTGACTAAACCTGTCGAGTTCATTGTTCGTCTCATTGCTAAGTGTAGTGCATCACTAATGCACGAGCTAACAAATTAATTATTTGTTTTATCAGATGGGTCTACAATATGAGTATTAAGTGGAGAAATTGCCTGTTGTTATCACCACAATGCACTCCTCGTGTCTATGCTAGAAATTAATGACGCACAAGTGATCCATTTCGACGCTTCTCATTGGCTACATTCTTGAACCCATTTTGTAATTCTTCATTAAGAAGGCTTGACGGTACTTCAAAGATGACCAGGAACACCATTAACAACCGAGTAAGAAAAAACGGCTTTAAGTACTCTCCGGGTGACTTAGCGATGAGGAATAATGCCTTACCAAAGGGCACTATATAGCCCATCAATTATAACTTAGTCTCGAACCAGGGAATCCCCGATTACGAGACCACAGCCCTTTACCACTGAGCCATCGCGCCTCTGTTGCTTGTTCCATTTTCATTTCTTGTTTTTGTTGACTGGATTTCTATGTATGAAAATGCTGAGAGCAAGTTCGTGACTTATGAAAAGCGTAGGTTTTCTTTTATACGACGTACATTTATACCATTTTAGGGAACATCTCAATGTTGGATAGCCAGGCAGAGATATATGACAACCTAACACGAGCTAATAACCGTGGTGACTCTTAATTGAACACTTTGTCAGTATACAGTCACTCACATTACGCGGTGTATGGCGGGAGTTGCATGATACGCTGTCCAGAGACGTTCCATGTTGGTACTGCTATCGGTCCGGTCATTGAACTTACCAGAAAACAAACAAAGTTGCACTTATATTAATAGAGTGATCACACTGCCTGTGCACACAGTCTGCCCCATGGAAACACACACACACAACAGCAGTCAGTTGGTAGAAATAGCAATTTTCGTAAATTTATTTTTAAAAAACTGAACAATATTTTTAAATTTTTATTTCACATATCTTTCAAGCATACCTTTAACTACAATTTTGTGTAGTTTCATTGTTATAGGCATGTGGGAAATATGTTAAATTATTAATTAGAATATTGTCTTTTCAGCCATGTGAGACATGGCCCGCTGATCGCCCATTGACTGTTATTCTGCGTGGTGAAAATGCACCTCAATGTATAAAACTCCCCTACAAAAATGCAATATCCTCATGTGTTTCACTCATTAAATCAATTTGTTGTTTACACTTGAGGTAGCCACAACTGTACTGGGATCACCAAATTTTGTTTTTTTCTAAAATTCAGTCCCTGTGGAATGTTATGGCCTGTTGAATGGTTTCTCAGAAAATCGTCATAAATCCTCAAATCTGACATTTTTTTAAAAGAAAATTATACTGTGATGTAGCTGAAAGTCTGCAAATTCTTATCATTTGATGGGTTTTTCTGAATAATTTGTGAAACAAATGAGGAAATAGCTGTAACGGTGATCCAAGTAATTTCCATCGCCATATTTTATTGGCATTGCAAAAATATTTGGAATATAATGTTAATATTTGGTGTAAATATGATCTATAAAATAATATATGATTTTAAAAAATGCCAACAAAATGAACAGTTTGACATTCCTATATATATAATTAGCTGAAATGACCTAATTTGCATATTTCATAAATATTCATAATTTTTTTTTTCTTCATAAAAAATATATTTCCATACCTGTCTGATATACATAGGTTTCATTGATGTATCATGTTCGGTTTTGATTTGATTATATATGCGCATATTAATTAGGCGGACTTAGTTATTTTCACAACTTTTTCATATCTGCAGATTCGCAAAAATGGCAAAAATTACTTATTTTGTTTGCTTCTGTTTTCAAAACGGTAATAGATATATGATTTTTCTTTTTTGTATTTTTTACCACAAAGATGATATTTTAGTATCTGATAATTTAATTTATTATTTGTGTCCAAGAAAGTGATGAATAAAGTTGTCAACTTTGTCGAATTTTGCCATTTTTGCCAATTTGACCATTTCTCGCAGGTTTTTCGGTAATTTTGCGATATAAAAAAAATGGTATAAAATCACAACGCATTGACCGATTTCAATCCTGTTTTTTGTTTTTTGAAGCTTTTATAAAGCTTGATCATTTGCAATCATCAGATAACATGTGTTTGTTGTACTTATTTTTGGTGTGATATACCTAATATTAAGTACTTCACTCTTCCGTGACATTTTAATCCGATTTCAATCGTGTTAATGTGCAAATATTACGCAGTGAATACTTAAATTTGTCTTCGCTTGGCTCGTCCTATTTCGTGAGAGATACAGAATCAGCGCAGTCCATGAATTTGGATCTTCACTAGTCTATTTCATTACAATTAAAAGAGTATCATCACAATGAATGAAAGTACGGGATCAGCTCTTTCTGCAGATCATCAATTTGCTGGCAAAAAAGTTGTCATGGTATGTATTACTCCTTTCGTACTTTGCATCGTCGTCAGCAACGCCCTGTTAGTGCTACCAGTTTACAGACATTACAGCCTCCGAAAACCAACAAATGCCATTATTGTGAGCCTTGCTATCTCTAATCTCCTCGACGCCCTCGTTGGGATTCCACTGGATGTGTATGCAACCGTCTTTAAATTCGATGCATCGAGCTTCGCTGAAGAAAATACTCCTTACTATGCTCTACCCTTGTATGCACTATCTGGTGTTTCGTTTTGTCACATTGTGGCGTTGACTGCAGATCGATTCATAGCTGTTACGAAGCCGTTACGTTATGCCAGCCTGGTGACGTTTAGACGCATTGCCATCGTCCTGGGATGTCTTTGGCCTCTCAATATATTGTTGAACACCGCCCGATCTGTTTTCTTAGCGCATGGATCACATACAAGTCAAGACCAGAATGAAAGGGACTGTGGGGCTCCCTTAACTGGGACATTGAACGTAACCTTCACCTGGTTGATAGTTTGTGTGATCGTGATTGCAATGGTTGCGCTGCTTGCCATCAATACTTTGATTCTTCACATCGCAGTGAAACAAGCGAGAAAGATTGCGAGTCAAAGAGTCATCATCCAGTTCCAACAGCAGCAACTCCCAGTACACGATGACCGATTGAAAGCATTAAAGACTATCTCCCTTGTCGTGACAGTCTTCATTATCTACTGGTTTCCGTTTCCCATGTTTCTCATATTACGGCTTATAACGTACCTATCACCTTTTACTATCATGGTATACAACCATTCCTTCCTGGTATTGCATATAATAAGTTTGGTTGTTAATCCTATCATCTACGGCTTCAGAGATCGGGCCTTACGAAACGCCTTTCGAAATATCTTGCGTCAATTGTGAATCAATTGTAATCTTTTGTCGTAACCCCACTGACGCAATTTTAGCGTGTGATCTATCCATTGTCACATAAAAGGAGCACCTTAATGAGGGCCTGTCAGAAGTAGCCGAATTAGCAGTAGCTCTAACTTGGTTCATGGTATATGGTTGCCATAATAGTTGCGAACGCGTTCATTATACTAAATATTAAGAGCCTTAAGTCAGCAAGCAATGGAATTGGCGATGCTTTAGGGCTTACTAGTTTGCATGTTTCCTCGGTGTTGTAGCAAAGCCCTTGGTGCGTGGGCTAGATGAAGTGAGAACGACCCGACTTTAGGGTCTGATTTTGGTATCGGGGCTAATGGGGATAAACACAACGGCTACTACCAGGCTGATAATCTTTTTATCAATGACTGTATTTGTGCAATGACCAAACTAAAAGTCATCTAGACAGACAAAAACATCGCCATCAGCTCCAAGATCAGACTGATGCGCTCCCTGGTCATGTCCATATTTTTGTTTGCATGTGAAACGTGGACCATAACAGCAGACATTGGAAGAAGGATACAGGCACTGGAGATGAGATAATTCCGCAAACTCCTCGGTATCTCGTATAGAGATAACATAACCAATGAGGTAGTGAAAAACAGGATTGAAAACGCCATCGGGCCGTATGAAGACCTCGTGATTTCAGTAAAAAGACGTAAACTGAAGTGGTACGGGCACGTCACACGATCATTTGGACTGACCAAGACTATCGTACATGGAACAGTATATGGGGGAAGACGAAGAGGCAGACAGAAGAAACGATGGGAAGACAACATTAACGAATGAATTGGCCTTGACTGGAACATCATACGGCGGAAAGCTGAGAACCGCGAGGAATGGAGGAAGCTGGTTGTAAAATTTACAGTGGGGCCCCAATGGTCAGCCAGACTACGGGACAGATGAGATGAGAGTATTGGTCTAAGAGTTTAAATGTCACGGGTAGAGTAGGGTGACTATTTCTGGACAGGCTTCTAAACTATTTACTGCATTGAATATGGTCAATATTGAATACCCGTCGCACCCGAGGCGTCATGCCGAATGCGTCATAACCAACCCTAATCGGGAATTATGAGGACAATTTGCACATGGATGCCACGCGCCAAAAGATCAACGCAATGTTGCCACTCTTCAATTTGCACGGTCATGCAAGCCACGCGCCAGAAAGATCAACGCAATGTTTCCACTGTTCAATTTGCACATGCATGCCACGCGCCAGAAAGATCAACGCAATGTTTTCACTGTTCAATTTGTACATGCATGCCACGCGCCAGAAAGATCAACGCAATGTTTCCACTGTTCAATTTGCACATGCATGCCACGCGCCAGAAAGATCAACGCAATGTTTCCACCGTTCAATTTGCACATGCATGCCACGCGCCAGAAAGATCAACGCAATGTTTTCACTGTTAATTTTGTACATGCATGCTACGCGCCAGAAAGAACAACGCAATGTTTTCACTGTTCAATTTGTACATGCATGCCACGCGCCAGAAAGATCAACGCAATGTTTTTACTGTTCAATTTGCACATGCATGCCACGTGCCAGAAAGATCAACGCAATGTTTCCACTGTTCAATTTGCACATGCATGCCACGCGCCAGAAAGATCAACGCAATGTTTCCACTGTTCGATTTGCACATGCATGCCACGCGCCAGAAAGATCAACGCAATGTTTCCACTATTCAAATTGCATTGATCACACGATGTCACTCTCATCTGGCGTGACAAAATAAACCGCTTCAAAAAAGCTGCTGCGTTTTTTCTATTAGCGTGTTAAACGAAGAACTTACGCGTAGCTACTGAGCGCTGTGCTAGAAGATACAGAAACCAATGAGAGGCGTATGACACTTTACCTAGTCTTTTCTTTAAACCGCCACGGTTTTGCCGCGTCATAATGATCAGGGGGGTGTTTCACAAAGCCTTTTTTTCCATGACAAATGGCAAAAATCTGTGACAAATCTGCTGATAACTAATCAGAAGCAAGGATTTCAGTAGCTTATAACAAAAACTGTCATTTGTCACTAATGACAAGTTTTGTGAAACGCCCCCCTGAACGAGCCTTTACTTCTCAACGATGCAGCGAGTGCAACGGGCTTCAGAGCTTGGATTAACGCATAACGTAATTCATGTGCAACCTGAGCACCACCATTATATACACGATTCATCGAGATGATAAGTGGAAACGATAAATGAACAATCTGATCTGAATAAGATTTGATGTCAGTGGCAGTCAGCCTGTTTGATTATTGTCGCAAGAAACAAAGAAATGTGTCAAAGGGATATCTGGGCTGAAGTGACGTCCAGGTGAAATGTATGATCATTCGCCGTAGTCTTGTATCTTAGAATTGTAATACAGTTTGAGCAAATATTGATGATGATGACGATTCACACCATTTGTACAGCGCCATATATCTGTTTCGAAAAACATTCAAAGGCGCGAGCTCCTCCAATAAAGGTAGCATTTAAATGTCTGAAGGAAGATGTGAAAATATTGGACAGTCATAACTCCTCCGGGGTTAGAGGAGCTTGTATGTACTGTAATTGTACATTCAAAAGTCAATAAAAGCCATTTTATTTAGAGTTTTTGGTTGTCTGTAGCCTTTTATTCTGAAGAACCTTCTGTTGGTCACTTCATGCTTGGACTATATAATTCCAATGCTTAATGTTCGCAAACCCGTTCATTTGCGTTGGATTAAAGATACTAAATTGATGAATGAAGCTGTCATTTTAATGTGACATAATATACCCCAGTCACACCGGCACTGCGACTCCAAACCTATCGCTTCCTTGCCAATGTGTTTTGCGTGATATAAATAAACTTAAAAGAAGCGACTTCCCAGCCCTCTATTCCAGCAGTCTTTCTTTGCTTTGTGTTTGTTTGTTTGTTTGTTTACCTCAACAGATTAAGCGTTTTGAAAGAAAAAACAATGAACATGAAATGACTAAGTATTTTATCATTATTATTATTATTGTTTTAAATAATGAAATGTATGAAAGAGTTTTTTCTGTGTAGCAATTGATGTTAATTAAGAATTATACTTTTGAATTGTATTTTGAATTTTCTGAATGTGATGTCAAGTCAGTATGATGTAAATAGCATGAGTTTGATAATATATACTGCCTCTGGTATTGAGAAAATAAAAACACCTTATCAATATTTTAAAACAATGGTGGTAATGTAATTCAATGTATATTAATCAGTCTCTTGTTGGTCACGTCATTGTGACTGAGGCTCGAATGTGTATATTAACTGTTGACACTTGATCCATAATCATCATTGTGAAATGCCAAATGAACTATGAATCTTAATCTAAATGTCGAAGAACCCATTCTTTACTGCATGTACCCACAGAAAAAAAAAAAACCTCGTGACCTACTAAATAATTTTTTCTCCGTGTTTTATCTTTAATAAAAAAAAAATCTCTATCATGGTAATTATAACATTCAGATTTTATTTGTAGTATTCACAACACATTATCACTTTACATTATAACTTTACGTCCTTCTGCGCCTTCCAAAGTAGTTTCGAAATAATTAGCCTTTATACACATGTAGCTCCCAGTGTCGTACCATTTGAAAATAGCAAGTTTTTTTGGTTTCAATTTCTGGCTTTTGTTAAATTGTAAATGCAATAACGAACATGATCTCCGAGGCATTTTAAGCGCGACGCACACTCCATGAGCTGACTACCCAGATAGCAACATATCTGAGGCCCATCTGGGTTTTCTATGGGCTAACTAGAGCACACGTGGCCCATACAAAAACCAGATGTATACCAGATGGGCCTTCCCACCCAGAACCCACAAGCACCAACGCATATGGGCCCCATATGGGCCCGATGTGGGTTTTTGGTGGTGAAAATCGCACGTCGAGCATCGGCTAGGCCCAGCTAAAAACCAGGTGTTTACCAGATGGGCCTTCCCACCCAGAACCCATAAGTACCAACATATATGGGCCCCATGTGGGCCCCATGTTGTTTTTTGGTGGTGAAAATTGCACGTCGATCATCGTCTGGGCCCAGCTAAAATCCAGATGTATACCAGATGGGCCTTCCCACCAAGAACCCACAGGTATATGGAGCCCATATTGCCCATATAAAAAACAGATTTATACCAGATGGGCCTTCCCACCCAGAACCCACAAGTACCAACATATATGGGCCCCATGTGGGCCCCATGTCGGTTTTTTGTGGTGAAAAGCGTACATCAAGCATCGGCTGGACCCAGCTAAAAACAGATGTATACCAGATGGGCCCTCCCACCCAAAACCCACAAGTATATGGAGCCCACGTGGCCCATAAAAAACATGTTGGCATTCCCACCCAGAACCCACATGTATATCAACACATGTGGGCCCCATGTAGGCCCCATGTGGGTTTTTTGGTGGTGAAAATCACACATCGACCATCGGCCGGTCCCAGCTAAAAACCAGATGTATACCAGATGGGCCTTCCCACCCAAAACCCACAAATATACCCAGAATTTGCATAATGAATACGGGGTGCGTGCACATCTATGTTTTTATACAATTTATCTGAATTTACAGGATATTTCTTAGTTACTGATGATTTAGTTATATGCAATTCATTTCGAAAATACCACAAAATGTAAATTGCTAATTATTAGGACATTTCACTACTGTGTATAATTTACATTTAATTAAACATGAATTAGGTTAAACACTATTATGAACTAAAACAAATTCAATAAAATACAATTATATGGAAATATGGCATTCACAGCAATTTAACCAAGTCTTCTTAATACCAATGCCTTTACATTGGAATTTTTAGACGATGTGTTGTTGCCAATGGCAAAATTATTTAGTACAAGTGCTACATAACTTACTAATTAAGTCTTTTAACTGAAGTTTTCAACTGGTTGAAAGTTGTGCTAAATGTTACAACTAGTTCAGTTAGACCAGTTAAATCCAACTGGTAACTCTGGAAATTGAAATGGGATAACTGAATTCAACTGGGTAAAAATAGAACCCATTTAAACAGTATGAAGCCCATTTAGAACCCATCGGCCCATGTGGAACCATGTCAAACCCACTTGGCCCATATGAATCCCATATAAAACCCGCTTATAGCCCATGTGGGGCCAATATAGAACCCACTTGACCCATATGAAGCCCATTTAGAACCCTCGTGGCCCATATGGGCCCCATATAAAACGCACTTGGCCCTTATATAGAAACCTGGGTTTTATGTGGTAAGTCCCACATGAAACTTACTTGGCCCATCTGATGCCCGATTGGTAACCCTTGTGCATATTGCTGGGCCAATTGTGGGGCCCATCTTGGGCCTATCTATAACCCGGGTGCAGATTGCTGGGCCCCACAATGGGCCCATCTGGGCCCCATATACCAGCCCAGTTTTAACCAGATAAAACTCAGATGGGCCCCTCAACATTTTGCTATCAGGGCACGATCCGATTTTGAAAGACTTTGTGACAGTATCTTATACATACAAATTCAAACATTTAACATCTTAATGGCCTTGATCATTTGAGTAATATTATGATTAGCAACATCTCTAATTCGAGGGATTTTATGCGCCCTTGGAGGGAAAAGCTAAATCGGCTCATAATCGTAATGACGTCAGACCAATATATAGCGATTGTCTACGATTTGAAGCCGATTCCGCTTTTATTCTGACAAGAGTTAAATGCACTAAACCTTCGGTTGTTAATATTCTTATCATTGTTTAGAACTTAAATCAGGAGGATAGCAGTTGTTTAGATCGCCACAACTTATATAACCGCCCTTTCTACGAAAAAAGAACAACAGGAGTAACATGTAGTGTGCAACGCTTTAGAAGTTCATAAAGGACAATTGTCAAATTGCCTAAGGGATAGCAATCACGTTTAGATATTTCAATAGGTGACGCACATGCTATTGGAATTGCCTAAGCTTGATTTTTGAAAATCTTTGCGATGGTGCATATTAACCTATGTGTTTACCGCGGTAAGACTATAGTATATATTGCAGTAATACAATGTGAGTATCTTTGTATAAGAACAGAAGTTCATAAAGGACAATTGTCAAATTGCCTAAGGGATAGCAATCACGTTTAGATATTTCAATAGGTGACGCACATGCTATTGGAATTGCCTAAGCTTGATTTTTGAAAATCTTTGCGATGGTGCATATTAACCTATGTGTTTACCGCGGTAAGACTATAGTATATATTGCAGTAATACAATGTGAGTATCTTTGTATAAGAACAGTAATGTCCCTGCAGGTTTAGTACGTTTTCTGCGATATTCAGTTTAAAAAAACGTCACAGCTCCACGACCATCCGATGAAAAACAATAAGCTTTAATAGTTCATAACATCAACATATTTCAATATTCCATTTAGGTCTAAAACTTAAATACATGGTTCTGAAAATATTCAATGAGCGATTCTTAAAAAAAAAAAAATGAAATCAGAAGTGTGAATCTGTATCTTTTAAGATATTTAAAATGTAGTTATTATAGCAGTAGTTCTTAAAGATTGAGCCTGCACAAGATCTTGGCGCTTGAACATGTTAGACGCAGCTCGATATACTTCTGAAGTTGAGCGCTGCGAAACTCTGTCTATGTGATGAAAATTATGAAGGGATTAAATCTTAGCTCTTGAACGAAAATCTCTGTCTCTACGATGATATATGAAGGGAATAAATCTTAGCACTTGAACTTGTTTGACGCAGCTCGAAATATTTCGAGGAAACTGTTACGAAACTCTCTGTCTCTACGATGATATATGAAAGCAATACATCTTAGCACTTAAACTTGTTTGACGTACATGTAGCTTGAAATATTTCGAGGAAACTGTTACGGAACTCTCTGTCTCTGCGATGATATATGAAGGGAATACATCTTAGAACTTGAACTTGTTTGACGCAGCTCGAAATATTTCGAGGAAGGTGTTGCGGAACTCTCTATCTCTATGATGATATATGAAGGGATTGAGTGCGGCAGCAATAGCTACTGCTACCAGAAAACAAAGATTTAGATAGACCATAGAGGCTTCGTCCGCTAGCGGCGTTACCTGAAGAATGAAGAACACGATGTATGGAGACCAAAAGAACACAATAACTCCGACTATGATGCCAGTTGTCTTGACCGCTTTGAGCCTGCTCCCCACCGCTGCCGGTGCGACGCGGTTATTTTGATCGTGGATTGTTTGATTCGCTATGGCTCTTGCCTGCTTGACAGCGATCTGCATTATGCGGAGGTTAGAGACGACTATCACCAACAGTGTAAGGAACAAAATTGAGACGATGACCAAGCTGAATGTTACGAACCCGAGGCTATAGTGCGAATCTCTACCGGGGTTGGCATTTGGAACTTCGTTTAGGTCTATGTAACCGCGTAATACGAGAAGGATCAGGCTAAGTATCCAAATGGTTGCTATCGCGTAACCAACGCGTTTCGGAGTAACTAATGTAAGATATTTAAGCGGTTTTGTTACTGCAATATACCGGTCTACGGTAAGGGCAACAATGTGGAGCAGTGTACTCGAACACAAAGTGAAACTTGGTAACCATAAGGCCGCCATGTTAGGGTACCAGGTCTCTTGCTTGAATACGGCTGGGTAGCAGGCAAGAGCAAGAGCCACACTTGACACCATATCATTTACTGCGAGACTTGTTAGGATATAGTTCGTCGGCGTTCGTAGATTGTAGTTTTTGTAAACGGCCAAGACGACGAACAAATTCCCAATGATAATAAATGGCGCCAGCACAGCCATAATTGTCAACATCAGCGCAAAGAAAAGCCCACTGTCGTGCAGGTTTTGGGAATAGGTGAAATTCATCATTCTTACCTTATTCTTTCTTGGTAAAACAATCTACCCTAGCTCCTTCGATCCTTTTCGAATTATGATACGATATATTATATTTGTTATTTAGCGCCTCGCTTTCGGATGTAAGCCGGTCGAATGCCCAGAAAACTTTTCCGCTGTCCGTCGCGAATCAAACGCCAGACTCGACACACACCAGTGTCTTAACAGATAGTTCTCGTAGGCACCGACATGGGCAGTCTGTTCGGTACGCATAAATAAATAAATATTGCGGTATGCTGGCTCCCTAGTTAGGTATCTATCTTAAATCCGTGTGACCTTCAAAAAATTATCATCTGATGAAGTACATGTCCGCGAGAAAATATAGACAAGGATGCGTAAGGGCCGTGTCCTATTCTGGAGTGCGGGTTGCTAAAATCTTAAAATATAGATAGATCTTTCGTTTGCTCAATATCCCCTACCCTTCGACTGAAAGAGCTGTTCAATGAAGAAGGCCAAATCAAGAGAGAGAGAGACAGAGAGAGGAAGAGATCAGATGGAGTGTGTGCGCGTGAGTGTGTGTGTGTGCGTGTGAGGGAGAGATATATAACAATATAGATTACTTTGTAATTAGTGAGTCTTCGTCAATTTTTTTTGTAAAACCAAAAAATGTTGGTTTTACATTCAGTTTCTCTTGACAACGTCATGCATAGTGCTGTCGTGAGTGTTTCCAAACATGCTTAAGATTGTATACAAATAATACATGTTTGCGAGTGCATTGGTGAATATGCACTGCAACGAGTTTTAAATCATATTAAGATACTGAACGAGCTAAAACATTAATTATTTGTTGTATTAGATGGGTCTACAATATGAGTATGACGTCGGGAAATTGACGGTTATTATCACCATAATGCACTCCTCGTGTCTATGCTAAACATAAATGCACACACACGTGATCCATTTCGACGTTTCTCATTGGCTACATTCTTGAACCCATCTCGTAGTTCTTCATAAAGAAGGCTTGACCACGAACACCATTAACAACCGAGTAAGAAAAAACGGCTACAAGTCCTCTCCCGGTGACTTAGTATTGAGGAATAGTGCCCTACCAAATGGCACAATATAGTCCAGCAATTATAACTTAGTCTCGAACCCGGGAATCCTCGATTACGAGACCACTGCTCTTTACCACTGAGCCATCACGCCTCTTTTGCTTGTTCCAGTTTTTTTACTTGTTTTTGTTGACTGGATCGCAGTCCATTTGCAATTTGGATCCCAACTAGTCTATTTCATTGCATTTTAAAGAGTATCGTCACTATGAATGAAAGTACGGAACAAGCTCTTTCTGCAGGTCATCAATTTGCTGGCAAAATAGTTGTCATGGTATGTATTACTCCTTTCCTACCTTGCATCGTCGTGCTAGCAGTTTACAGACATTACAGCCTCCGAACACCAACAAATGCCATTATTGTGAGCCTTGCGATCTCTAATCTCCTCGACGCCCTTGTTGGGATTCCACTGGATATGTATGCCACCGTCTTGAAATTCGATGCATTGTGCTTCGCTGAAGAAAATACTCCTTACTATGCTCTACCCTTGTATGCACTATCTGGTGTTTCGTTTTGTCACATTGTGGCGTTGACTGCAGATCGATTCATAGCTGTTACGAAGCCGTTACGTTATGCCAGCCTGGTGACGTTTAGACGCATTGCCATCGTCCTGGGATGCCTTTGGCTTCTTAGTATTTTGTTGAACACCGCCCGATCTGTTGGCTTAGCGCACGGATCACATACTAATCAAGACCAGAAAGAAAGGGACTGTGGGGAGCCCTTAACTGGATATTGAACGTAACCGTCACCTGGTTGATATTTTGTGTGATCGTGATTCCAATGGTTGCGCTGCTTGCCATCAATGCTTTGATTCTTCACATCGCAGTAAAACAAGCGAGAAAGATTGCGAGTCAAAGAGTGATCATTCAGTTTCAACAACAGGAACTCCCAGTACAAGATGTCCGATTGAAAGCATTTAAGACTATCTCCCTTGTCGTGACAGTCTTCATTATCTTCTGGTTTCCGATTCCCCTGTATTTCATACTATGGCTTACAACGTACCTATCACCTTTTACTATTATGTTATACAATAATTCCTTCCTGGTGTTGCATACAATAAGTTTGGTTGTTAATCCTATCATCTACGGCTTCAGAGATCGGGCCTTTCGAAACGCCTTTCAAAAAATCTTGCGTCAATTGTGAATAAAATAGTAATCTTCCGTCGTAACCCCTCTGACGCCATTTTAGTGTGTGATCTATCCATTGTCACATCAAAGGAGCACCTTTTGCTCTGGAAGTAACTGTACATGATTGCAAAACGTTATACCGTGCATGTCGTAATAATAACCATGTGAGAACCTACGAACTACAAACTACTAACTGAGGGCTCCTTCAGAAGTAGCAGAAGTAGCCGAAGTAGCAGTAGCTCTAACTTGGTTCATCGCATATGGTTTCGTTACGAGTTACAAACGCATTCATACTTCGGATTGCAGTTAAGCAGGTGAATACAATCGCAAGTCAACACGTGGCAATTTGGATGCAACAGGAACAGCAACTGCCTGTCCAAGATAACCGAAGTAACTTTACATTTATTGCAAAACATTAATTCCTTTTAGCATGAGAACCTAAAAACTACAAACCTAACTGATGGCCTGTCATAAGTAGCCGAAGTAGCAGTAGCTCTAACTTGGTTCATTGCATATGGTTGCCTTGGTAGTTGCGAACGCGTTCATAATTCTAAATGTTAAGAGCCTCGCAGCAAGCAATGGAATTTACGATGTTTTAGGGCTTTCTCGTTTGCATGCTTCCTCGTTGTTGCAGCAAAACCCTTGGTACGTGGGCTAGATGAAGTGAAAACGACCCGACTTTGGGGTCTGTTTTTGTTTTCGGGGCTCATGGGGCTAAACCCAACGGCTACGGCCAGGCTGATAATCTTTTTTAAATATTTTTTTTATCATAGTCTAAGGGGTTAAATGTTATGTGTAGAGTAGGGTGACCATTTCGGGACAGGGTCCTAGACTACTTACTGAAATTAATATGGTCAATATTGAATACCCGTCGCACCGTTGCGCCCGAGGCGTCATTCCGAATGCGTCATTACCCACGCTAATCGGGGCTTTTGAGGACAATTTCCACATGCATGCCGCGCTCCAGAAAGATCAACGCAATGCCATGAAGTACAAGCATTTTACAGTAAAATATGTTAAGTCCAGTGCAAGCAAAAACCTTGATATATCGTAAGAATATTAGCGACTTTTTTTTCTCCGGAGACACGTCTCTGAAATAAAGAGAATAATGTTTGTTGTTGTTGCTTGCCAGGACTCTTTGTGACCTGTATCTTTACAGCCTACCCTCTCCAGTTAGAAAATGCCTGGATCCGCCGCTGGTTGAATGGTTGAAAATGTTCACGATTTTGACAGACTATTGGGATAACCAGGATATCTTCATCATTGAAACAAATTAATGTAGTTCAGTTCTTCCCGCGAAAGTTTGCTCAGACCATGATCCCGCTAGCGTTGCTCAAATCTTCTTTTTCGATTGATTGAGATTGATGAAATTTAATTTGTTATTCCTGGCTCATTTTTCCTGATTCGCTCTGTATAGAGCTACAAAAAAAATATAAAAAAAATAAAGAAAGCACAGATCAGAAAAATAACATAATTATACTCATCATAGTGAATAGTTGATTGTTAGTGGTTCAACTACATGTCGTTCGCTGAAAACAGAGGGGCATTACCTCATAAGGTGGAGTGTGTGCGTTTGTGTGTGTGTATGTGTGTGTGCGTTCGTGTGTGTGTGAGCTAAGTTTGAGCTAAGGGAATTAAGGTCTATCGACTGGATAGATATTCATTTAGGGTTGTCCGGTAATTCCCCAAGAATAAAGATATTTTAAATTAATACAAGCATTTTTGCAATGAAATAATGGATATAAAGATGCAGGGGAAAGTCCGGAATATTGTCTTTGGGGGAGTTTCAAAAAGAACTGTTGGAATTTATGGAAGAAGAAAAGAATATTGCAGGGAGGGCAGGTAAATTGGCCTTACATTTACAGAAGTGGGAAAAGTGAAGTTTTCATGAACTTTAAACACTTGGCTATTGTGGCTATTGGAGCCTCGTTAAAATGATTTTTTTTTAAATGTTTGAATAGATTGTTTCTGTTTGTCTGTCACTCCTATTTGGGGGTATTGAAGATGCGAAGGTCAAGGGTTCGAATCCCGACACGGCACTAATATCCTTTGGCAATATATTAACCTGCACGTGCTACTCTCCACCCAGGTGTCAAATGGGTACCCGGTAGGATGCGACCGTCATTCTTGGTCAAACAGTTTTTGAGCGTCATGTAACGCCTGGCTGGAATGCTCCTCAGGGAGTGGAGATTGTGCACACGTTGTGTGCAGGCAAGCACTGAATCCAATGACCGGGGTAATAGTATATTTGTAAAGCGCTGAGAGACATTTGTATTAAGCGCTACAGTACACGTCGAAAATCTCCGCAACACGATTACACGATATATTTTTCGGAATACACGGTTTACACGATTCACCTGAATCGTGTAACTGTGTAATCGTGTAAATTTACACGATTGAAGATTGTCGCTCTGAATCGTGTAATCGTGTAAATAATAAAGTGCATTGGTGGGATGATTCGACCAGATGCAACAAACGTGTAACTGTGTAATCGTGTAAATTTACACGATTGAAGACTGTCGCTCTGAATCGTGTAATCGTGTAAATAGTTATAATGGTTATAAGGGCATTGGAAGGATGATTCGACCAGCTGCAACAATCTGCTAATCGTGTCTTGCTTTCACCACTCGCTTAAACCAAGTAATTGCTTTTTACACCACTTGCCTACATCAGGTAATTACTGTACTTTATATTCGTGTATAAACCTCATCACTTTCTACTAACCTGCACCATGAGACAAGGTAGGAAAACGTCAGAAAGAAGAAGACATGATAGATGAAAAGTACAGGAAAAAAGATAGCTACGAGGAGAAGGGAACATTATAAAAGGAAAATGAAGGTTGAAATGGCACGATAAAGATAAGAAAAACTTTGCAAGAGAGAAAAAAGGAAAACGAAAAAAAATTTGATCGGAAGAAAAGAAGGGCGAAACATATAGTGAAAGAAATAGAAATGAGAAGTAGAAAGGCTTTGAAACGGAGAGGGAAAGAGAAAAATAAAAAAGATAAGAGTGGAACACAATGAAAGAAAGAGAGGCGAGAAAGATAAAGGGGGCAGTAGAAAGATATTGAGAGAAAGAGAGAGAATGAGAAAGAGAGAGAGAGAGAGAGAGAGAGGGATGAAAAAAGCATTAGTGGAAAGAAAAGGGGCACTGATCAGATTTTAATAGGGGCATTAATCGGAGTTGATGGGGGCATTTATCAAAAGTGAAGAGGAGCACTTCTCGTACCTAAAGAGGGATAATACTTAATTGAGATTACAAAGGACACTTATGAGAATTGAAAATGGACACTTATTGTAAAGGAAAATAGGAACTCGTCGAAGGAAAAGGGGCGCGTGTCAAAAAAAAAGAAAAAAAAGAGTGTCAAAATGAAAGGGGCACTTTTCAGAGTTGAAAAGGGGAAGGGGCACTTTTACAAATGAATACGGGCACTTGTCAAAGTAAAATGGGGATTTTTCCTACGTATAAAGGGGCACTTTGGGGATTCTTGAAAAAGTGGGGGGTGGGCACTGTACCGCTAGCTAAACGTAACGCAAAGCCAGTTGGCCATTCACTTATTATATTCATTCTCGTCTTGCTACCGCTTCCTGTACTCTGTAGCCAGTTGTTGTTGTTGTTGTTTGGTATTATCGGCGTTTCATTCTTTTTTAGAAAATTTACGCCTTTCACTTTATTTCTTTTTTTTTTCTTCTATTTTTTGGTACTATTTGTAAATTCATACTCTTCTCTTTTTTTTTTGGATAAGTGGCTTAGATCCGAACGTAATACCTATTGTTCAGGAGATCCTATGTTCAAAGGGGGTTCCCCTGAACAATAGGTATTATGTAAGCATCTCTGTCTGTAGCTAGGACAACGCCCCCGGCGAGGGTCAATGGCAGGCCACATTCAGAGTAAGCTTCTTTTGTATGTGACAGGAAGTGTGCTATTAAGTCTTGACCGTAGTTCTTCATACATGTAGCTGAATGCAATTTTGTTAAATGTAATTTACGAAAAAGAGGAAAGCCAAAAAATGGAAAGCCAAAATAGTAATGATCTTGACATAAAAGGGGAAGGGGCACTTTTAAAAATTAATAGGAGCACTCATCAAAGTAAAAGGGGAATTTTCCTATCTACAAAGGGGCACTTCTTACAAGGTTGAAAGGGCACGTTTTCTATGTAAAAAGAAGCACTTGTGGGGTACTTGAAAAATCGTGGGGGGGAGGGGTGCTGTACCGCTAGCTAAATGTAACACAAGGACAGTTGGCCACTCACTTTTTCTAGTCATTGTCGGCTTGCACCGTAAATTTTACATCTAAAAAAAAGGAAAAAAAGACGGGCCCCCACCCCTGGGAAAAAAAGGTCTGAAAAAAGATTACCACAAGTTTACCTTTTTATTTTTCGCTCAAGGGGGGGGGGGGGGGGGGGTTGTTGAGTAAAACAAAAATAGTGCTCACTACCCCCACCCCACACACTTATGCGCCGCTGAATATTTTTTCATGAATTGGGCCCCCCATCCCTCACCACCGGCTGGATCCGCCCCTGTCGTGTAACCAGTGGCTTAGATCCTTAGGGGAGACCGGGGACAATATTATTGTAACACCTTTTTCCAATTCTGAAATAAAATTCTGACATTTCAACTTTATTATAGTTATATAGGCTACTTGCTTAAAGGTATATGAAATGAAAGATGCATTTCTTGGCTTGAAATATGACTAGGTTTGAGTTAAGTGAAACAAGTTATTATCAAGTCATTATCATATCAATACCGGTAGTCAAGTGTTACAATTGCCCCACAACACGAGGTAATTGTAACACACCTATGGGGCAATCCTAACCAAATACAGTTGTACCTACAAATCATATATCCCTCAGAAAAATAGATTTGTTTTCTTCTTTTCTTCCCCAAAGATTATGCGCTGGATAGATTTTCATCAATTAAACAATATTTTAAAGAACCCCAATAAAAAAAAAAAAAAAAAAATAATGTCTATGACATATGCTTGACTCATCTACATTATATTTTTTCCAGTTACGTGGGGAGAATTATACTAGTTATAACGTTGTTACATTTGCCCCCTAGGAGGGCGGCCATACTTTTTAATTTTTGTATCCTAGCATTAAATTTCGTCCTTGAAAGGTGAGAACCTACAAACTACAAACCTGACTGAGGGCCTGTCAGAAGTAGCCGAAGTAGCAGTAGCTCTAACTTTGTTGATTGCATATGGTTGCCTCAATAGCTGCGAACGCGTTCATAGTTCTAAATATTAAGAGCCTTGTCATCAAGCAATTACATTGACGATGTTTTAGGGCTGACTCGTTTGCATGCTTCCTCGTTGTTGTAGCAAAGCCCTTGGTGCGTGGGCTAGATGAAGTGAAAACGACCCGACTTTTAGGTTTGTTTTATTTTTCGGGGCTCATGGGGCTAAACCCAACGGCTAGAACCAGGCTGACAATCTTTTTATCAATGTATTGGTCTAAGTCAATTTGATGGGTTAAATGTTATGGGTAGAAATACTATTCCGGGACAGGATCCTAGACTATTTACTGAAACTAATGTGGGCATATTGAATACCCATCGCACTCTAGGCGTCGTTCCGAGTGCTTCATTACCGACGCTAATCGGGACTAATGAGGACAATTTGCACATGCATGCCACGCTCCAGAAAGATCAACGCAATGTTTCCACTGTTCAATTTGCATTGATGACACGATGTCACTCTCACCTGGTGTGACAAAATAAACCGCCTCAAAAAAAGCTGCTGCGTCTTTTTTTTATTAACGTGTAAAACAAAGGACTTACGCGTATTTACTGAGCGCTGTGCCAGAAAAGATACAGAAAAAAATGAGAGGCGTATGACACTTAACCCCGCGGTTTTGCCGTGACATAATTATCTGAACGAGCCTTTACTTCTCAATAGGGTCTTTTAGATTTACACGTCGACATAGTAGATTGCTATGTGTGACGTCCTTTTAAGGCCAGTGGTTAAAAGGACGTCACACATAGCAGTCCACGCAAATCTAAAAGTCCCTAAAGATGCAGCGAGTGCAACGGGCTTCAGCGCTTGGATTAACGTATAACGTAATTTATGTGCATCCTTAAGGCCCTTTTACACTTTCACGGATCGCATCACGAATCATCCCGGATCGTCGCTCCGGGATCATCCGTGTTATCTCCGGCATTACCGTGTATACACCTGGGAGGCATCCGGCGTGATCCTTGGCGTACCGGCATATCCGGGGAAAAAATTAAGCTTGCTTAATTTTTCATCCCGGAGTTCACGGATGAAACAATCCGTCCTCTTCCCTGTAGGCACAGTGTACCTCCGTGTAGCCGCCGAATACATCCGGGACAGTCCGTGTAGACACCGGGAGGTCCGTATCAACACCGGTTTCATCCGGGTTTGAAATTCCGTATATCAAATGAGCGCCTACAAGCTCAAGTCACCCGTCAACATTCCGGAGATATCCCAATAGACAACGTACACCTCCGTGTAAGGACCGTAAAAGTACCCAGTAGCCTCCGTGCTCTTCCTTGAAATCCGTGTTAGCTCCGTATGCGTTTCCGGCGTGGTCCGCGTTGCTACCTTGTCTGTCCGTGGAGACACCGTACTTGCCCGTGTATACACCCAGTTCGGAACGTATCCACACCGGCATCGAGAAGAAATCGTGGTGACGCACGCCGGAACACCCCGGATTAAGATCCGGGAGGATCCGTGATGCGATCCTTGAAAGTGTAAAAGGGCCTTAGCACCGTCAATATTTACACGATTCATCAAGATGATAAGTGGAAATGATAAATGAGCAATCTGATTTGAATAAGATTTTATGTCAGTGGCAGTCAGCCTGTTTGATTATTGTAGCAAGAAACAAAATAATGTGTCAACTGGATATCTATATATGCTAAAATGACGTTAAACATAATTATAATCATAGGGATATCTGGCCTAAAGTGACGTTAAACATAATTATAATCATAGAGATATCTGGCCTAAAGTGACGTTAAGGTGAAACGTATAATCATTCCCCGCAGTCTTGTATCTGGGAATTTTAATACACTGTGAGCAAATATTGATGATGATGATGAATCACAGCATTTGTATGGTGCCATATGTCGTGTTTCATAAAAACATTCAAAGTCTCGAGCTCCTCTAATTAAGTTAGCAGTTAAATGTCTGAAGGAAGATGTGAAAATATTGGACAGTCATAACTCCTCCGGGGTTAGAGGAGCATGTATGTACAGTAATTGCACATTCGAAGGTCAATTAAGCCATTTTATTTAGAATTTGTGTTGTTTGTAGCCTTTGATTCGGAAGAACCGTTTGGTCACTTTATGCTTGCATTATATAATTTTGATGCTAATTGTGCACAAACCTGTTCATTTGCGTTGTATAATAAGATAACAAATTCTTGAATTAAGCTGTCATTTTAATCGAATGAAATCTATTCAGGATCATATTCAGGATCCACTCGTGTTTGTTAAGATGTCATGTGTCATTGATTTTTTAAGTGCGTTCGCATATTGAATGAACGTCAGTAAGCATTGATTATCATTGACACAAATTGCTATTTATTCTTGATGCCATGTCAATATATATAGTTAGGTAAACAAACGGGACTTTGTGGTCTTCTGTGGGTCTTTTCTTTAACATATTTCATTATATTGTTCGTAGTGGGTTTCTTAGATCTAACAAACATATATAGCCAGAATGATTGTTGAAATGCAAAAAAACAATGATGGGCCCCTAAAACATAACATGTAAGCACTTTGGGTACAGTTTATAAAAAGATCAGTCGTTGACATCGTCTTAATATCAAACTTTACTTAGGAATCCGATTGCAAAACAAAAAACGAGGTGAACACCATTTGCCTGCTGGATTCGTCTGTGTGCTTAACAGTATAGTATGATGGGGTTTGTGTGTCCGGATACTTAATCGATATAAAGCCTTCTCTCATGTCTTTGAAATTGATTAAAAATATTCATCAAATAGGACTACAACCACATGAATATTTGTCCTGTATGATATTATATAACAGTCTTAAAATATTTATGAAATATTGGTTGTAAACTTCTTCAAATTAATTGCTGTTTTTAATCAACTGTCCGGATGCAAACCATTTCCGGACACAGTGGCCCGAATTCACAAAGGAGATATGTCGACAAACCTCCTTTGTGAATTCAGGCCACAACGTCTGGGTATAATTAATGGGGATGAGAATCATAGTAATGTGAATGAGCCGAACCATATTTCGTGTGTAATGAAGAAGGCCAAGTCAAGAGAGAGAGAGAGAGAGAGAGAAAGAGAGATAGAGGAAGAGATAAAGTGGAGTGTGTGTGTGTGCGCAGGTGTGTGTGTGTTCGTGTGAGAGAGAGAGAAAGATCAATATAGATTCCTTTGTAATTAGTGAGTCTTCGTCAATTTTTTTTTTTGTAGAACGAAAAAATGTTGGTTTAACAGTCAGTTTTTCTTGACAACGTCAGTGCTGTCGTGAGTGTTTTCAAACATGCTGAAGATTGTATACAAATAATACATGTTTGCGAGTGCATTAGCGAATATCCACTGCAACGAGTTTAAATCACATTAGGATACTAAACGAGCTAAAATCATTAATTATTTGTTTTATTAGATGGGTCTACAATATGAGTATTACGTCGAGAAATTGACGGTTGTTATCACCAAAATGCACTCCTCGTGTCTATGCTAAACGTCAATGCACACACACGTGATCCATTTCGACGCTTCTCATTGGCTACATTCTTGAACCCATTTTGTAGTTCTTCATAAAGAAGGCTTGACGGTACTTCAAAGATGACCCTATACACCATTTACAACCTAGTAAGAAAAAACGGCTTTAAGTCCTCTCCGGGTGACTTGGTAATGAGAAATAATGCCTTACCAAAGGGCACTATGTAGCCCATCAATTATAACTTAGTCTCGAACCCGCGACTTCTCGGTTGAGAGACCACTGCCCTTTACCACTGAGCCATCGCGCCTCTTTTAATTACTTTTGGCATTGCTTGTTCCAGTTTAATTACTTGTTTTTGTTGACTGGATTTCTATGGATGGAAATGCTCAGAGCAAATTCATGACTTATGAAAAGTGAAGGTTTTCTTTCATACGACGTACATGTATACGATTTAAGGGAACAGCTCAATGTTGGATAGCCAGGCAGAGATATTACCTGACAACCTATCGCGAGTTAATAACCTTGATCCATGACTCTTAATTGAAAACTTTGCCAGTATACAGTTACTCACATTACGCGGTGTATGGCGGGAATCGCATGATACGCTGTCGATAGATGTTCCATTTCGGTACTGCCATATCGGCTCGATCATTGGACTAACCAGAAAACAAATAAGGTTGCACTTACATTTAGTACTTCACTCTTCCAAAACATTTTAATCCGATTTCAATCGTGTTAATGTGCAAATATTTACGCAGTGAATACTTTCATTTGTCTTAGCTTGGCTAGTACTATTTCGTGAGAGATTCAGATCCATCTTAGTCCATGAATCTGGATCTTCACTAGTCTATTTCATTACAATTTAAAGAGTAGCATCACAATGAATGAAAGTACGGAATCAGCTCTTTTTGCACATCATCAATTTGCTAGCAAAATAGTGGTCATGGTATGTATTACTCCTTTGCTACCTTGCATCGTTGTCAGCAACGCCCTGCTAGTGCTAGCAGTTTACAGAAACTACAGCCTCCGAACACCAACAAATGCCATTATTGTGAGCCTTGCTATCTCTAATCTCCTCGACGCCCTTGTTGGGATTCCACTATATGTGTATGCAACCGTCTTTAAATTCGATGCATCGTGCTTCGCTGAAGAAAATTCTCCTTACTATAATCTACCCCTGAGTGCACTATCTGGTGTTTCGTTTTGTCACATTGTGGCGTTGACTGCAGATCGATTCATAGCTGTTACGAAGCCGTTACGTTATGCCAGCCTGGTGACGTTTAGACGCATTGCCATCGTCCTGGGATTTCTTTGGCTTCTTAGTATTTTTTCTAACACCGCCCGATCTGTTAGCTTAGCGCATGGATCACATACAAGTCAAGACCAGAAAGAAAGGGACTGCGGGGCGCCCTTAACTGGGACGACGAACGTAACCTTCACCTGTTTGTTATTTTGTGTGATCGTGATTTCAATGGTTGCGCTTCTTGCCATCAATGCTTTGATTCTTCACATCGCACTGAAACAAGCGAGAAAGATTGCGAGTCAAAGAGTGATCATTCAGTTCCAACAGCAGCAACTCCCAGTACAAGATGACCGATTGAAAGCATTTAAGACTATCTCCCTTGTCGTCGCAGTCTTCATTATTTTCTGGTTTCCGTTTCCCCTGTTTTTCATATTACGGCTTACAACGCACCTATCATCTTTTACTATTATGGTATACAAGAATTCCTTCCTGGTGTTAAATACTATAAGTTTGGTTGTTTATCCTATCATCTACGGCTTCAGAGATCGGGCTTTTCGAAAGGCCTTTCACAAAATCTTGCGTCAATTGTGAATAACGTAGTTATCTTTCGAAGTTCATCCTAACCCCTCTGACGCCAGTTTAGCGTGTGATCTATCCAGTTTCACATTATAAAAGGAGCACCTTTTGTTCTGGAAGTAACTTTACATTTATTGCCAAACATTGATTTACTTTAGCTTGAGAACCTACAGACCTGGCTGAGGGCCTGTCAGAAGTAGCCCAATTAGCAGTAGCTCGAACTTGGTTCATTGCATATGGTTGCCATAATAAGAGCCTTAAGTCAGCAAGCGATGGAATTGACGATGTTTTAGGGCTTACTAGTTTGCATGCTTCCTCGGTGTTGTAGCCAAGCCCTTGGGCTAGATTAAGTGAAAACGACCCGACTTTGGGGTCCTTTTTTGTTTTCGGGGCACTGGGGGCTAAACACAACGGCTACGGCCAGGCTGACCACTTTTTTTAAATTTTTATATCAATGACTGTAAATAAGGGGTTAATGTTATAGGTAGAGTAGGGTGACTATTTCGGGACAGGCTTCTAGACCATTAACTGAAATAAATATGGTCAATATTGAATACCCGTCGCACCGTCGCGTCCGAGGCGTCATTCCGAATGCGTCATTACCGACGCTAATCGGGGCTTATGAGGACAATTTGCACAATCATGCCACCCGCCAGAAAGATCAACGCAATGTTTCCACTGTTCAATTTGCATTGGTCACACGATGTCATTCTCAACTGGCGCGACAAAATAAACGGCCTCAAAAAAGCTGCTGCGTTTTTTTTTTTATTAACGTGTGCAACAAAGGACTTACGCGTATTTACTGAGCGCTGTGCTAGAAGATACAAAAAAAATGAAAGGCGTATGGCACTTTATCTCGTCTTAAAAAAAAAACCCGCTGCTGTTTTGCCTCGTCATAAGTATCTGAACGAGCCTTTACTTTGCAATAGGGACTTTTAGATTGAGTGGACGAGAACGGTGTGAACGTCCACAGATCATGTGTGTCCATGGGAAACCGTTTTAACGTTTATTCCTATTTCTTGATATCAAGAATTGGATTCTTGATATCAAGAAATGATTTTCTGTTGTAAAGCAATGGCAATTCTTGATATCAAGAAATGATTTTATGTTGTAAAACAATGGTAATTCTTGATATCAAGAAATAGGAAAAAATATTAAAACGGGTTGCCATGGACACACATGATGAGTGGACGTTCTCGCCGTTCTCGCCCACTCAATCTAAAAGTCCCTATTAAAGCCGCGAGTTCAACGGGCTTCAAAGCTTGAATTACCGCATAACGTAATTTATGTGCATCCTTAGCACCATCAATATTTACACGATTCATCAAGATGATAAGTGGAAACGATAAGCAATCTGATTTGAATAAGATTTAATGTCAGTGGCAGTCGGCCTGTTTAATTATTGTAGCAAGGAACAAAGTAATATGTCAAAGGGATATCTGGCCTAAAGTGACGTTAAGGTGAAACGTATAACCATTCCCCGCGGTCTTGTATCTGAGAATTGTAATATATTATGGGCAAATATTGATGATGATGATGATTCACAGCATTTGTATGGCGCCAGCTCCTCCAATAAAGTTAGCATTTAAATGTTTGAAAGAAGATGTGAAGATAGTGGACAGTCATAACTCCTCCGGGGTTAGAGGAGCATGTATGTACTGTAATTGTACATTCAAAAGTCAATTAAATCCATTTTATTTAGAGTTTATGGTTGTATGTAGCCTTTTATTCTAAAGAACCTTCTGTTGGTCACTTTATGCTTGGACTATATAATTCCAATGCTTTATGTGCGCAAACCCGTTCATTTGCGTTGGATTAAAGATACTAAATTGATGAATGAAGCTGTCATTTTAATGTGACATAATATACCCCAGTCACACCGGCACTGCGACACCAAACCTATCGCTTCCTTGCCAATGTGTTTTGCGTAATATAAATAAACTTAAAAGAAGCGACTTCCCAGCCCTCTATCCCAGCAGTCTTTCTTTGCTTTGTGTTTTTTTTTCCTTTTTTCATCTGTATCTCTCTCTCTCTCTCTCTGGGGGAGTTTTTCTCTTTTCAGAGGTAGTACTGTATTTAAAAAAAAAAAAAAATTTGACAGACTATGATATTTCATGTACAAACATTTATTTATTTACTTCAACAGATTAAGCGTTTTGAAAGAAAAAATAATGAACATGAAATGACTAAGTATTTTATCATTATTATTATTGTTTCAAATGAATAAGGAAATGTATGAAAGAGTTTTTTGTATGTAGCAATTGATGTTAATTAAGAATTATACTTTTTAATTGTATTTTGAATTTTCTGAATGTGATGTCAAGTCAGTATGATGTAAATTGCATGATTTTGATAATAAATACTGCCTCTGGTATTGAGAAAATACAAACACCGTATCAATATTTTAAAACAATGTTGGTAATGTAATTCAATGTATATTTAGCAGTCTCTTGTTGGTCACGTCATTGTGACTGAAGCTCGAATTTTTATATTCACTGTTGACACTTGACCCATAATCATCATAGTGAAATGCCAAATGAACTATGAATCTTGATCTAAATGTCAAAGAACCCATTCTCTAATGCATGTACCCAAAGAAAAATAATAAAACCTCGTGACCTACTAAAGAATTTTTTTCTCAGTGTTTTATCTTTAATAAAAAAAAAATCTCTATCATGGTAATTATAACATTCAGATTATATTTGTAGTATGCACAACACATTAGCACTTTACATTATAACTTAACGTCCTTTTGCGCCTTCCAAATTAGTTTCGAAATAATTAGCCTTTATACACATGTAGCTCCCAGTGTCGTACCATTTGAAAATATCAAGGTTGTATTGGTTTTAATTCTGGCTTTTGTAGAATTGTAAATGCAATAACGAACATGATCTCCGAGGCATTCTAAGCGCGGCGCACACTCCATGATCTGACTACGATCCGAATTTGAAAGACTTTAATTTTGTAACAGCATTTTATATAAACATTCATACAATTAAGATCTTAATGACCTTGGATCTGGAAAGTCGTAATAATCGTAATGACGTCAGACCAATAGGCCTATACAGCGATTGTCTACGATTTGAAGGCCGATTCCGCTTTTATTCTGACAAGAGTTAAATGCACTACAATTCCTGTTGATAATATTCTTATCATTGTTTAGAACTTAAATCAGGAGGATAGTAGATGCTTAGATTGCCACATCCAATACAACCACCCTTTCTACGGAATTCGGATCGCAGGAGGATTATGTAGTTTGCACCGAGCTTTAGAAGTCAATTAAGGACAATTTCAAATTGCCTATAGATCATGTTCGACCATTTCAATAGGTGGCGCACAGGCTATTGAATATCAGGGATGCCAGTTTTCAGGCAAAAGCCTGAATTTAGGCCCTAGCGATCTATTTTCAGGCCATAGTTTAGGTCTGTTTGTGTACAAAATAGCTCATTCTAGGTGATTTTGAGGCCCTCTGACCAATTTTAATTGGCATCCCTGCTTGGAATTTGCGCTAAGCTGGATTTTTGAAATCTTTGCGATGGTGCTAATTAACCAATGTGTTTACCGCGATGAGACCATCGTATATATTGCATTAATACACTGGGAGTATCGCTGTATTAGAACAGTAATTTCCCAGCAGGTTTACTTCGCAGCTCCACGACCATTCGATAAAACAAATATGCTTAGTTCATAACATCAACATATTTCTATATTCCTTCGATGTCTAAACTAATTAAATATCCGAAAATATTCAATGTGCAATTCTTATTTTTTTAAATGATAATCAGAAGTGTGCATCTGCATCTTGAACCTGTTGGACGCAGCTCAAAATACTTCTGAGTTGAGCGCTGCGAAACTCTCTGTCTCTATGACGATATACAAAGATATTTAATTTGAGGTCTTGAAGTTAATGGACGCAGCTCGAAATATTTCGAGGAATGCGTTGCGAACTCTCTGTCTCTACGATGACATATGAAGAAAATACATCTTAGCACTTGGACTTGTTTGACGCAGTTAGAAATATTTCGAGGAAAGCATTGCGAACTCCCTGTCTATATGACGATATACAAAGGGATCAAATCGTAGCTTTTGAACGAAACTCTCTGTCTCTACGATGAGATTTAGATGATATATGAATGGAATGAATCTTGGCTCTTGAAGTTAACGGACGTAGTTTGAATATTTCGGGGAAACCGTTAATAAACTCTCTAAAAGCGATGATATATGAAGGGAATAAATTTTAGCACTTGAATTTGTTTGACGCAGCTCGAAATATTTCGAGGAAGGTGTTGCGGAACTCCCTATCTCTATGATGATATATAAAGGGATTGAGTGCGGCAGCAATAGCTACTGCTATCGGGAAACAAAGATTTAGATACACCATTGATGCTCTGTCCGCTAGCGGCGTTACCTGAAGAGTGAAGAACACGATATATGGAGACCAAAATAACACAAGGACACCGACTATGATGCCAGTTGTCTTGACCGCTTTGAGCCTGCGCTCCACCGCTGCCGGTGCGACGCGGTTATTTTGATCGTGGATTGTTTGAATCGCTATGGCTCTTGCTTGCTTGACAGCGATCTGCATTATGCGGAGGTTAGAGACGACTATCACCAACAGTGTAAGGACTAAAATTGAGACGATGACCAAGCAGAAGGCTACGAACCCGAAGCTATAGCGCGGTTCTCCTCTATCGCGGTTGGCATTAGGAACTTCGTTTAGGTCAATGTAACCGCGTAATACGAGAGAGATTAGACTTGAGGTCCATATGGACGCTATCGCGTAACCAACGCGTTTTGGAGTAACCAATGCGGGATATTCAAGCGGTTTTGTTACTGCGACGTACCGGTCTACGGTAAGGGCAATAATGTGGAGGTGTGTACTAGAACACAAAAATAAAAGTAGTAACGTTAGGAAGTCCACCATGATAGGGTACCACTTCTTTTGCGAGAATGCGGCTGGGTAGGAGTAAAGAGCAAGAGCCACATTTGTCCCCATATCATTTACTGCTAGACTTGTTAGGATATAGTTCGTCGGCGTTCGTAGATTGTAGTTATTGTAAATAGCCAAGACGACGAACAAATTCCCAATGATGATGAACGGTGCCAGCACAGCTATAATTGTCAACATCAGCGCAAAGAAAAGCCCACTGTCGTGCAGGTTTTGGGAATTGGTGAAATTCATCATTTTACCTTAATCTTTCTTGGTAAAACAGTCTTCTCTAGCTCATTCTTTCCTTCTCTAATGATAATAATAATATTTATTATTTAGCGCCTCTCTTTCTGATGTAAGCCAGTCGAATGCTCAGAAAAACTTTCCGCTGTCCGTCGCGAATCATGAATGTCACGTGATTACTTGTTCCCGATCGATTTTCGTGCCAGACATTTAGACACGTCACCAGACTCGACACACACCAGTGGCAGTGCCTTAACCGATAGTTCACGCAGGCACCAACATGGGCAGTCTGTTCGCTACACGTAAATATATAAAGCTTGCAGTATGCTGGGTATCTGTATCTTGTTCACTGGATAAGTACCAATCTTTCATCCGTGTGACCTTTAAAACGATCATCTGATGACGTACATGTTCGCGAGAAAATATAAACAAGGATGCTTAAGGGGCGTGTCCCATTCTGGAGTGCGGGTTGCTGAAACTCTTGAAATATATAGATACCTCTGATATATTTCTTTCTTTTGCTCAATATCCCCTACCCATCGACTTAAAGGGCTGAAGCAGTTCCTGACATCATATTCCAGACAAACAAAAATAAATTAATTCAATTTTTTTTGAACTCTTCCCCTTCTTTTGGAAATCCTGGATCAATCCTGAGTGACTATAGTCAATTTCATGAATTGCGAAAACACAAAATCTCCTGAATTAAGTAGGGGTCTGTCCTTCACGCGTCTTTCACATTTTTTTCCTGATTCCGATAATTATTGATACTGAACCTGTCGGAAATGTTTTGATGATGGAGCGAGGGCATTGGCAGCATACAATTCGTTCGTGCTACGTACACGAAATGATCCACGCTTCATCTCTTTCCCGTTTTTAAATTAGTACCAGAAAGTTGATCTTTGATCGCTTGTCAGCATGCTAAGTGGGCGCATTTTAGAAGTAATTATACCTGCGTCATATATCACAGTTCAATCATTTTTATTTTGAAAAGCCGAAGTTTAGTTTATGTAGTTCCTTACAGTAACAAAATTGCGCATTAATATAAGACAACACAATACTTTGACTTTCTCGTGTCTTTCATACATGTTTTTATCGAGACCTTGCGATAGAAGGTTTTTTAATATGTAGAAACCGTAACAAAAGCAGTGTCAGTCACTCCATTCCAGTTATTAGATATCAATCCTAGAATTTCATTAAGATGTCATTGCATATCCGTTCTATAGTCTCGCTTTTTCACAGTCTTTTCCACTTTCCTCATTTGAGAAAAATATTGATACTATTAATATTTCATTTTACGTTCGTATTATAGGTACAGAGGTCTTAGCTATTCATAGTGAAAATTTGATTTTGAGTGGTTGAACTACCTGTCGTTCGCTGAAACCAGAGGAGCATTACCTCAATAGGTGGAGTGTGTGCGCGTGGGTGTGTATGTGTGCATGTGTGTGCGCGCGGGTGTGTGCGGGCGAGTGCGTTGTGTGTTTGCGTGAGAAGGAGATATTTATATTAATATGGAGTATGCTTTCTACTTCTACTTCTACGACGATACTCAGCAGGATCCAGTCAGGATGTAGTGCTGAGGAATAAACTATCTAGTTCTTTGTTGTTACTAAGTCTTCGTCAATTATTTTGTAGAACCAAATAATTTTAATTCTACATCCAGTTTCTCTTGACCAAGTCAGTGCTGTCGTGAGTGTTTCCAACCATACTGAAGATTGTTCTTCATAAAGAAGGCATGAAGGCACTTCAAAGATGACCATGTAAATCTTTAAAAATCGATTTAGAAAAAAAAACACCTGTGGACCGACGGCTTTAAGTCCTCTCCAGCTGACTTGGTAATGAGGAATAATGCCTTAAAAAAGGGCACTGTAGTGCATTAACTTAGTCCTGAACCCGGAACATCTCGGTTACGAAACCACTGCCCTACCAAAGCCATCGCGCTTCTTTAAAAACTTTTGACATTGCTTATTCCAGTTTCATTTCTTGTTTTTTCTATGTATGAAAATGCTGAGAGCAAGTTCGTGACGAATAAAAAGCGTAGGTTTTCTTTTATACGACATACATGTATACCATTTTAGGGAACAGCTCAATGTTGGAAAGCCAGGCAGAGAATATATCTGACAACCTGACACGAGTTAATAACCGTGGTGACTCTTAATTGAACACTTCGTCAGTATACAGTCACTCACATTACGCGGTGTATATGGCGGGAATTGCATGATACGCTTTTGGTGCTGCCATCGGCTCGATCATTGGACAAACGAACAACCATTGCACTTACAATTTGTTCTTTAAAATGGCATTAACATATTCTTATCGTGGTAATCAGCAGATATTACCCAGTGCATACTTTTGTCAGCTTGGCCAGTCCTGTTTCGTGAGACATTCAGATTCATCGCAATCCATGAATTTGGATCTCAACTAGCTAGTCTATTGCATTGCAATTTAAAGAGTATCATCACAATGAATGAAAGTACGGAACCAGCTCTTTCTGCAGGACATCAATTTGCTGGCAAAATAGTTGTCATGGTATGTATTACTCCTTTCCTACCTTGCATCGTCGTCAGCAACGCCCTGTTAGTGCTAGCAGTTTACAGAAATTACAGCCTCCGAACACCAACAAATGCCATTATTGTGAGCCTTGCTATCTCTAATCTCCTCGACGCCCTTGTTGGGATTCCACTGAGTGTGTATGCAAACGTCTTTAAATTCGAAGCATCGTGCTTCGCAAAAGAAAATACTCCTTACTATAATCTACCCTTGATTGCACTATCTGGTGTTTCATTTTGTCACATTGCGGCGTTGACTGCAGATCGATTCATAGCTGTTACGAAGCCGTTACGTTATGCCAGCCTGGTGAAGTTTAGACGCATTGCCATCGTCCTAGGATGTCTTTGGTTTCTTTGTATTTTGTTTAACACCGCCCGATCTGCTGGCTTAGCGCATGAATCACATACAAGTCAAGACCAGAAAAAGAGGGACTGTGGGGCCCCCTTAACTGGGACATTGAAGGTAACCTTCACCTGGTTTTTATTTTGTGTGATCGTGATTTCAATGGTTGCGCTGCTTGCCATCAATGCTTTGATTCTTCACATCGCAGTGAAACAAGCGAGAAAGATTGCGAGTCAAAGAGTGATCATTCAGTTCCAACAGCAGCAACTCCCAGTACAAGATGACCGATTGAAAGCATTTAAGACTATATCTCTTGTCGTGACAGTCTTCATTATCTTATATTGCACGTTTCCCCTGCTCATATTGCGGCTTACAACGCACATATCTCCCTTATATCTTATGGTATACAACTATTCATTTCTGGTATTGCATACAATAAGTTTGGTTGTTAATCCTATCATCTACGGCTTCAGAGATCGGGCTTTTCGAAAGTCCTTTCAAAATATCTTGCGTCAGTTTTGAATAACGTAGTAATCTTTCGAAGGTCGTCGTCACCCCTCTGACGCCATTTTAGCGTGTGATCTATCCATTATCACCTCCAAGGAGCACCATATGTCCTGGAAGTAACTTAACATTATTGCAAAACGTTAATTTACCGTGCATGTCGTAATCATAACCATGTCAGAACCTAAAAACTACAAACCTAACTGAGGGCTCCTTCAAAAGTAGCCGAACTAGCAGTAGCTCTAAATTGGTTCATCGCAAATGGTTTTGTTACGAGTTACAAACGCATTCATACTTCGGATTGCAGTTAAGCAGGTGAATACAATCGCAAGTCAACACGTGGCCATTTGGATGCAACAGGAAAAGCAACTGCCTGTCCAAGATAACCGAAGTAACTTTACATTTATTGCAAAACATTAATTAATTTTAGCGTAAGAACGTACAAACCTGAAGTTTGGTTGTTAATCCTATCATCTACGGCTTCAGAGATTGGGCTTTTCGAAAGGCCTTTCAAAATATATTGCGTCAATTGTGAATAACGTAGTAATCTTTCGAAGTTCGTCGTAACCCCTCTGATGCCATTTTAGCGTGTGATCCATCCAGTTTCATATCAACGGAGCACCTTTTGTCCTGGAAGTAACTTTACATTTATTGCCAAACATTAATTCAATTTAGCGTGAGAACCTACAAACTACAAACCTGACTGATGGCCTGTCAGAAGTAGCCGAAGTAGCAGTAGCTCTAACTTGGTTCATTGCATATGGTTGCCTTAATAGTTGCGAACGCGTTCATAATTCTAAATATTAAGAGCCTTGTCAGCAAGCAATGGAATTGACGATGATTTAGAGTTATCTCGTTTGCATGCTTCCTCGTTGTTGCAGCAAAGCCCTTGGTACGTGGGCTAGATGAAGTGAAAATGACCCGACTTTGGGGTCTGTTTTTGTTTTCGGGGCTCATGGGGCTAAACCCAACGGCTACAGCCAGGCTGATAATCTTTTTTTATTTATTTTTTATTATCAATGACTGTATTGGTCCAAGGGGTTAAATGTTATGTGTAGAGTAGGGTGACCATTTCGGGACAGGGTCCTAGACTATTTACTGAAATTAATATGGTCAATTTTGAATACAGGTCGCACCGTTGCGCCCGAGGCGTCATTCCGAATGCGTCATTACCGACGCTAATCGGGGCTTATGAGGACAATTTGTACATGCATGCCGCGCTCCAGAAAGATCAACGCAATCCCATGTAGTAAAAGAATTTTAGAGTAAAATATGTTAAGTCCAGTTCAAGTAAAAACCATGAAATATCGTAAGAACATTAGCGACTTTTTTTTCTCCGGAGACACGTCTCTGAAATAAAGAGAATAATGTTTGTTGTTGTTGCTTGCCAGGATTCTTTGTGACCTGTATCTTTACAGCCCACCCTCTCCAGTTTGAAAATGCCTGGATCCGCCGCTGGTTGAATGGTTGAAAATTTTCACGATTTTGACAGACTATTGGGATAACCAGGATATCTTCATCATTGAAACAAATTAATGTAGTTCAGTTCTTCCCGCGAAAGTTTGCTCAGTCCATGATCCCGCTAGCGTTGCTCAAATCTTCTTTTTCGATTGATTGAGATTGATGAAATTTAATTTGTTATTCCTGGCTCATTTTTCCTGATTAAGGTGTCATATGAAAGGGCAAAAAATTAACTTTGTAGAAATGTGATTCTCTTTGAAATTCAGATACCGTTAGCCATATGAGTTTTGGGTGACCTTTCTTCAATTTTGTTTTAAATCACTCATTCGTGGAATATGCATTATATGAGTTATTATTATTATTATTATTATTATTATTATTATTATTATTATTATTATTATTATTATTATTTATTATTATTTATTCGGCATTTCAAAATACAAGAACAATACAGAGTAATATGCAAATTACAGCAATTACAGGAACATACATATATACATGATAAAGAAAGGACCTGAATCAGAGATGATGGGGCTGCCTGGGTTTGGAAAAGGTTAACTAAATTACCATGACCCACAGGTCTTCCTTCCCACACCCCTTCAACTCCATCCAGGTCAGGATAAGAAAATCCAAAGAAAACATATTATATAAATTAACAGTGTATAACTGGAAACTGGCAACACACTTGGTGTAATAAATGTAACATGAATGTCTCAAGCAATATAACATTCAAACTGATCATTTAAACATGTATAATAATTCAAATATATGATTGAATTATAAACAGATTGACAAAACTTACCAATAATTATTATCTAATTTGTCTGCCATCGACTGTACTTAGTAATTTAATTAATTCGTAAAAAGAATCGGATTTCATTATTAATTAATTAAAATACAACTATTAGACAATGATTCTTAAATAGTTGTGGAGACAAATACATAGTGAGACTATAATAATTGAGATCAAGAATATTCTTGTATTTATACAAATACAAATTATGAGTTAAATTAATTACATGTTCAGAGTATGACATAGACCAGAATCGAATGACCAAATGAAGAGAAAGTAAAGAAAGTAATGCCAGATGACATCAAGAATGTCAAGATCAAGAACATCCTTGCAATTATACAAATAAAATTATGAGTTGCATTAATAACATAGAGTAAGGACAAGGGCAAGAACCGAATGACCTAATGAAAGTGAAAGTAATGCCAGATGGGTATACTAAACAAAATCATGTCAGCTGTTAGGTGGTATAGAAAAGATTGTAATGAGATTTAAAGAACAGAGAAAATTTCCTGACGAAGAAGAGTGAGAAGCTTTGAAATATTTCCAGAAACAATTTCGTCTTTGACATGTGAGGGAAGACTCTCCCAAATAATGGGAAATCTGTGAACTGCAGTTTGGTGAAGACGTTCGGTTCTTGCCCTGAGGTGTTGGAATAAAATGGTATGTTCACTCTGGCGTGGTCTTATGGCTACATTCTCATTCACTGCTTCACACCACACGATACCGTAGAGAATTTTAATTACGAAGGAAATCAGGAGATATTTCCTTCTTGATTCCAGGGTAAACCATGTAAGGTTTTGGAGACGTTGTGGATAAGGCATTTCTTGACGCCTTTGTTTCAAAATCAGTCGTGTTGCCCTCCTCTGAACTCGTTCCAAGGCTTCCACATGTTTTCTTGTGTAAACATACCAGGATGGAACTCCATATTCCAAGATAGGCAACACGAGTGATTTGTACAAACATAACAATGCCTGCTGGGACACGCCCCTACCCAACCTAGAAATGAGACCAAGCATTCTGTTTGCCTTCTTAATTACATTATTAACTTGGTCATCCCATGTCAGGCTGGAATTGAGGGTAATTCCAAGGTACTTGATTGAATTCACTTGTTCAATTGTGTTATCATCAATGGTGTACTTTGTCTTTTCGACATTTCTCTTACGAGGGGCAATTCTGAGAACTTTGGTTTTCGTAGCATTAAGTTGCATTTTGTTAATGCTGCACCAGTTTATGACATGAGTAATGTCTGCTTGGAGCATTTGCATATCAGTCTCATTTCTAATTATGCGGTACAGAAGCGTGTCGTCAGCAAAAAGCACACATTTCGATTGGACTACATGGGTGATATCATTAACGAACAAATTGAATAGCCGTGGTCCTAATACACTTCCCTGAGGTATTCCCGAGGTCACTATTGACCAATCAGACCGTGATCCTCGGAACTGGACAGTTTGTTCCCTCCCACAAACAAAAGAACTAACCCATTCCCAAACATTACTTTGAATGTTGTATTTCTTAGCTAATTTATTGAGGAGAAGATCATGGGGCATGCGATCAAAAGCTTTGCTAAAATCCAAGAAAATAGCATCAATTAGAGGGGTGGGTGTTACATCAAGGGACGAAAACCAGTCATGTGTAATGTTGAGTACTTGTGTAACACATGATCGTTTAGGTGTGAATCCGTGTTGTTTGGGGGAAAGTAGACCATATGACTCAACATGTGCTACAATACATTTGTCAACAAAGGTTTCCATCATTTTGCAAACAACAGAAGTGAGCGCAACTGGGCGATAATTGCGAAAAGCAGAGGGATTGCCAGATTTATGAACAGGGATGACAATCGATTGTTTCCATTGTTTGGGTAGTTGACCTAGTGAAAGTGAAATTTGGAACATGCGTTGTAATACTATGGATATGGGCTCTTTCACTTTTTTGAGGATAACAGCCGTAATCCCATCAATGCCGGGTGATTTATTCAATGACAAGTTATCAATGAGCTTCACAATTTCACATGTAGGGAAATCAAGGGTATTCAATGGAGCAATAGGAAAGTCACAAGCACTGGGCAATTCAGGAACATTATCAGGGTCAGATTGATTAAAAACTGAAACAAAATAATCAGAAAAACAATTAGCAATCTCCTCGGGCTTGTTCAGTACATTATCTTGATCAGAAATTATAGGTGGAGTTGGGTTGCGTCTCAGAGAGCGCATATATCCAAAGAATCGCTTCCTGTTATCATGCATAGAGAAAAGACCATTCAAATAACGCCAATAAGACTTGTTAGATTCTTGCTTGGCATGATTGCGAGCTCTTTTGTACTTGTCCCACAATTCATTCCTTACGTCTTCCTCGTCTTCAAAATGAGATTTGGCTGAAACAAAAAGCTTCTTAGCCTTATTAGTTAGCCGTTTTATTTGCGGGGTTACCCATGGACAGAATTGTTTCTTATTTTGAACTTTATGCGGTATACAGTCATTGATAGCGGCTTGATACAAATCCAAAAATCCTTCCCAGCTTTCATCTACATCATTGTGATTCATGAATAGGTCCCAGGGAGCAAGCCTAAGGAGATTGTTAAGATGCTCATAGTCACCCTTTTGGTAGCACAAGAACTTCCGTATGATTGATTTGGGTAATTGAGGTGTAACAGTATGGAATGTGATCAATACTGCATGGTGATCACTAATTACACAATTTGAAGTAACATTAATACTTTGACAGAGCTCAGGACGGTTCACAAAAACAAGATCAATAATTGAGCCTTTACTTGGGTCATCAAGTTGTGGCCTAGTTACATCAGTAACACACTGGGTCATATTCATTGTTTCAAATATCTGAAGAAGTCTATCCCTATTTCTACAGTTTTCATCTTTCCAATTCACATTAAAGTCTCCGACGAAGACTATACCTTGATATTTTCTACTCAAATTTTGCACACTATCGACTACTGTTTCTAGTTTATCAAAGAACTCAGCCTTTGAATTGGGAGGTCTGTACACTGAGCAAACAATCCATTTCATTTTCTTCTTTAGAGTTATTTCACAAATGACCATCTCAATATCAGGTGTCTCAAGATCCGGTAGACGTTGCGGGAGGAGATATGATCGTGTGTGCGCGCGGGTGTGTGTGTGTGTGTGTGCGTGTGCATGTGTGTGTGTATGTTGTGGTGTGTGTGCGTGTGTGTGTGTGTGTGTGCGTGTGTTTGTGTCTGTCTGCCTGTCTTTGTTCAATGCACTGTTTTATTCCTCACCCAGTAAGTTGGCGCAAGTGAAATCTGGCAGTCTTGTAAAGATTGTCTGATGTTCAGTCATGCGTGAAGGGATTCAAATGAAAATGGTACCTAAATTTACTGGGAGGATAACTCTATCAAGACATATCATTAAACCCCTAATTAAATATTCATACTTTAAACAATACAACTTTTAAAAAGTGGGACATTCTTTCTGACTCGCCCTGTATAAACATTCAAACATTTGAAATCTTAATGAACGAGCATCTGGAAATTCATGAATACCTAAATCTCAATTTCAAGGGATAGTATACTTCATTGAGTGGGGAAAAGCTAAATCGGCTCATAATCGCAATCACGTCAGACCAATACTGCGATTGTCTACGATTTGAAGCCGATTCCGCTTCTATTCTGACAAGAGTTAAATGCCCTAAATTTCCGGTTGTTAATATTCCTATCATTGTTTAGAACCTAAATCAGGAGGATAGTAGTTGTTTAGATCGCCACATCTAATATAACCGCTCTTTATACGAAAATAGGAAAGCAGGAGGAACGCTTTATAAGTCAATTAAGCTCATTTTCAAATTGCCTAAGCGATAGAAATCACGTTTAGATATTTCAATAGGTGACGCACAAGCTACTGGAATTGCCTAAGCTTGATTTTTGAAAATCTTTGCGATGGTGCATATTAACATATAGGTTTCCCGCGGTAAGACCATAGTATATATTGCAGTAATACACTGTGAGTATCTTTGTATAGGAACAGTAATGTCCCTGCAGGTTTAGTACGTACTCTGCGATATTCAGTTAAAAAACGTCGCAGCTCCATGACCATCCAATACAAAAACAATAAGCTTAAATAGTTCATAACATCAACATATTTCAAAATTCCATCAATGTCTAAAACTTAAATACATGGTTCTCAACATTTTGAATGAGAAATTCTTATTTTTCAAAAATGAAATCAGAAGTGTGAATCTGCATATTTTAAGATATTTAAAAGGTAGTTATTATAGAAGTAGTTCTTACGGATTGAGCCTGCACAAGATCTTGGCGCTTGAACCTGATGGACACAGATTGAAATACTTCCGAAGTTGAGCACTGCAAAGCTCTGTCCATCATATTGCTCCGGTTGTCTCATTTTCGCTCGCTGGAACATTGCCAGCACAAACCACTGACCTCTACCTCCTCGACGGATCATCGCCCATTCCCATTCACTATACGTTACGTACTAAAAGGCTGTATTGTCTGACCGTTCATGAATATTCATGATTTTGCTTACCTTCGGCAAAATGCTTGCCTTTACTAAATGGACAAATTACAGTGGGGGGTTGGATGAAATGGACACAATGAACAAATCAGAACTGATCTATGATAATTCATGCTTCTTATTATTCGTGTGCTTGACTTATAACCTTACAATCGCGTGGTAAATTGAGTCCAAAGTTCGACTTGTTGTACATGTGTTATATAGGCTATGGCGAGCTTGCGACCTATTTTGATGAAATCACGGTAGGTGAACTTTCAAAAGTCAATGGGACATGATGGTTCCAATGAAAGAGCTAGTGATAATTAACGTCGGGTGGATGTGCTTTTCGTTTAAACAAAAAATGAATTTTTAACGATTTTTTTGTGTAAACGTCCATAGGCTAACATGTTAGGCTGCTGACTCTGACGATAGGGGGCGTTGTCAAATGAGACTAAACGGAGCTATATGGTGGTGACAATTATGAAGGGATATTAGCTCTTGAACGAAACTCTCTGTCTCTACGATGATATATAAAGGGAATAAATCTTAGCTCTTGAACTTAATGGATGCAGCTCGAAATATTTCGGGGAACCGTCACAAAACTTTCTGTCTCTGCGATGATATATGAAGGGAACACATCTTAGCACTTGAGCTTCTTTGACGCAGCGCGAAATATTTTGAGGAAAGTGTTGCGGAACTCCCTATCTCTATGATGATATATGAAGGGATTGAGTGCGGCAGCAATCGCTATTGCTACCAGGAAACAAATATTTAGATAGGCCACATGGGCTTCGTCCGCTAGCGGCGTTACCTGAAGAGTGAAGAACACGATGTATGGAAACCAAAAGAACACAAGGACACCGACTATGATGCCAGTTGTCTTGATCGCTTTGAGCCTGCGCTCCATCGCTGTCGGTGCGACGCGGTTTTGATCGTTGAACGTTTGATTCGCTATGGCTCTTGCCTGCTTGACAGCGATCTGCATTATGCGGTGGTTAGAGACGACTATCACCAACAGTGTAAGGACCAAAATTGAGATGATGACCAAGCTGAATGTTACGAACCCGAGGCTTATATAGTGCGGTTCTCTACCGCGGTTGGCATTTGGAACTTCGTTTACTATGTAACCGCGTAATACGAGAAAGATCAGGCTAAGTATCCAGATGGATGCTATCGCGTAACCAACGCGTTTCGGAGTAATCAATGTAGGGTATTTAAGCGGTTTTGTTACTGCAATATACCGGTCTACGGTAAGGGCAACAATGTGGAGCAGTTTACTCGAAGACAAAGTGAAAATTGGTAACCGTAGCAAGTCCGCGGCCATGATAGGGTACCAAGTCTTTTGAGAGAATGCTGCTGGGTAGGAGTTAAGAGCAAGAGCCACACTTGACACCATATCATTTACTGCTAGACTTGTTAAGATATAGTTCGTCGGCGTTCGTAGATTGTAGTTTTTGTAAACGGCCAAGACAACGAACAAATTCCCAATAATGATGAACGGCGCTAGCACAGCCATAATTGTCAACATCAGCGTAAAGAAAAGCCCACTGTCGTGCAGGTTTTGGGAATAGGTGGAATTCATCATTCTTACCTTATTCTCTCTTGGTAAAACAATCTACTTTAGCTCCTTCTATCCTTCTCGAATGAGGATACGATGTATTATATTTGTTATTTAGCGCCTCGCTTTCGGATTTTAGCCGGTCGAATGCCTAGAAAACTTTTCCGCTGTCCGTCGCGAATCAAACGCCAGGCTCGACACACACCAGTGTCTTAACAGATAGTTCTCGTAGGCACCGACACGGGCAGTCTGTTCGCTACTCAAAAATAAATAAATTTTGCGCTATGCTGGGTCTGTGTATATGGTTTACTGTTAAAGTATCAATCTTAAATTCGTGTGACCTTCAAAACAATCATCTGATGATGTACTTGTCCGCGATAAAATATAGAAGGTTAGGCCCCAAATCTTGGTTTGGCTGCCGGACTAACAAGGCCGTGTCCCACTGTGGAGTGCGGGTTGCTGAAACTTTTGAAATATAGATAGATCAGGCCTTCTCAACTAGTTTATTAGAAGTGCCAAAACGAAAAGAATTTTTAGTTGAAGTGCCAACCTGTATGTTTGATTTTGCTGCGAGGGAGCGTAGCGACCGAGCCGACAACAAATAGGGGGTGCAGGGGGCGGAGCCCCCTGAAGTTGATGTATTTTAGGGCTTTCTAAAGGCCTAGATATGGCATTCTAACAGCTTTTTATTCCAAAATATATCAATCATAATTTCATACAATTCCTGGGTACATTCACACTGGAGGTAAATTTATATGTAGTTATTTCGGTCCAATAAACACGGGCATTTTCGAAATTAAGTGAAAATCAAACACACAGAAACAAGATTTTTCCAGAGATTGGCAATGTTAAAATTAATAGCACATCGTAAGCTTATTGTCGTTTAGAGCTTATAGGATAGTTCAAGAGTCGTATAGAATAGTACCAAAAAGGTAAAATTACCTTTTTTTCCTGTTTGTTAAGCAGACATTTTGGGTTCAACTTCGACTGGGTCTTTTTGAGTTTTTAATTCTAATATACAATTTTTTGTTTCTTTCTTTTTTCCCCATTTTTTGTTGTTGTTGCAACAGTCGCGCGCCACTCCGACTGACCGCAAGCGCCACAAGTGGCGCGCGCGCCGCCAGTTGAGGAGGCCTGAGATAGATCTTTCTTTTGCTCAATATACTTCGACTGAAAGAGCTGATGCAGTTCCTGAAATCATATTCCAGACAAACAAAAATAACATTAAGTCAACATTTTCAGAACTCGTCCCCCTGTTTTTGAAAATCCTGGATCAGTCCTTATAACTGAAGTCAAGATGTCAAGTTCATAAATTGCGAAAACACAAAATCTCATTAATAAAGTAGGTGTCCGTCTTTCCTGCGTCTTTCACAGATTTTGTCCGATCCCGATAATAAATGATACTGAACCTGCGGGAAATGTTTCGATGATGGAGCTAGGGTATTGACAGCATATACAGTCAAACCTGTCTATAGCGGCCACCCAAGGGAAACACAAAAATGGCCTTTGTAGACAGGTGGTCTTTGTAGACAGGTTCCTTTAGTACATGATTCAATGAAGAAACCATTTTCAAGGGAAACAACAAATGTGGCCTTTGTAGACAGGTGGTCTTTGTAGACAGGTGGTCATTAAAGTAGGTTTGACTGTACGTGCTGCAACACGAAATGATCCACGCTCCCTCTCCTTCCCTCCGTAAATTAGTACAAGAAAGCTGCGCTCGTCAGCATGCTAAATGGGCGCACTTCAAAAGTTGTTATACCTGCGTCATATCATAGATCGATCCTTTTGATTTTGAAAAGCCGAAGTTTAGTTAATGTAGTTCCTTACAGTAACAAAATCGCGCATTAATATAAGAATGCACAATACTTTGACTTTATCGTGTAGTTCATTCATGTTTAATCGAGAACATGCGATAGAAGGTTTTAAATTAAAAGTAGAAACCGTAACAAAAGCAGTGTCAGTCAATCCATTCCAGTTATTAGAAATCAACCCCTAGAATTTCATTAGATGTCATTGCATATCCGTCCTATAGTCTCGCTTTTCCACAGTCTTTTCACTTTCCTCATTTGAGAAAAATTTGATGCCAGCAATATCGCATTTCACGTACATATTATAGGTCCAAAGGCTTTATTGTAATTACCATTTTAAGCGACAGCCTGGTAATTATGAAGGTTTTGATAATACTTGTAACTCTATCCTCATAAAAAAAACTTGGAAATCGGGGAAGGGGGTGGGGTGGCACAATCGCCTCGTGCCCCCCTTTTTTTAAAGGAATGTAGTATACAATTTTTTTTTTTTTTTTTTGGGGGGGGGGGGTGGGATGGGTACTAGTAAAACTAATTTAACTAGAGGGGGTACAATAACGCACACACAAAAGCTTATTAATATAAGTGAAATTAGAAGGGATATTGATCAAAGAATAAATAACATCAGAAACATTACATAGATTCATAGTGAAAAGTTGATTTTTAGTGGTTCAACTACATGTCGTTCGCTGAAACCAGAGGGGCATAACCTCAATAGGTGGAGTGTGTGCGCGTGGGTGTGTGTGTGAGAAGGAGATATTTATATTAATATGGAGTATACTTTGTAGTTACTAAGTGTCCGTCAATTATTTTGTAGAACCAAATAAGTTTAGTTCTACATCCAATTTCTCTTGACCACGTTAGTGCTGTCGTGAGTTTTTCCAAACATGCTGCAGATCGTTCATCATAAAGAAGGCATTGATTAAGGTACTTAAAGATGACCAGGAAAATCATTATAAACCGAGTTTGAAAACAAAAACCAGTGGACCGACGGCTTTAAGTCCTCTCCGGCTGGCTTGGTATTGAGGAATAATGCCTTACAAGAAGGACACTATAGCGCATTATTAACTTAGTTTTGAACCCGGGACCTCTCGGTTACAAGACCACTGCCCTACCACTGATCCATCGCATATCTTTAATTACTTTTGGCATTGCTTGTTCCAGTTTCATTTCTTGTTTGTGTTGACTGGCTATGAATAAAAATGCTGAGAGCAAGTTCGTAAGTTATGAAAAGCGTAGGTTTTCTTTCATACGACGTACATAATTCATTCCATTTAAGGGAAACGCCCACCGTTGGATAGCCATGCAGACATTATATCTGACAACCTGACACGAGTTAATAACCGTGATGACTCTTATTTGAACACCTTGTCAGTAAACAGTCACTCACATTACGCGGTGTATGGCGGGAATTGCATGAAACGTTGTCGAGAGATGTTCCATTTTGGTACTGCCATCAGTTCGATCATTGGATTTACCAGAAAACAAACAACTTTGCACTTACATTCAGTTCTTTAAAATGCCATTAACGGATTTGAGTCTTGTAAATGTGCAGATATTACCCAGTGAATACTTTTGTCTTAGCTTGGCCAGTCCTATTTCGTGAGACATTCAGATTCATCGCAATCCATGAATTTGGATCTCAACTAGTCTATTTCATTGCATTTTAAAGAGTATCATCACAATGATGAATGAAAGTACGGAACCAGCTCTTTCTGCAGGTCATCAATTTGCTGGCAAAATAGTTGTCATGGTATGTATTACTCCTTTCCTACCTTGCATCGTCGTCAGCAACGCCCTGTTAGTGCTAGCAGTTTACAGAAATTACAGCCTCCGAACACCAACAAATGCCATTATTGTGAGCCTCGCCATCTCTAATCTCCTCGACGCCCTTGTTGGGATTCCACTGTATGTGTATGCAACCGTCTTTAAATTCGAAGCATCGTGCTTCGTCGAAGGAAATACTGATTACTATGTTCTACCCTTGAGTGCACTATCTGGTGTTTCGTTTAGTCACATTGTGGCGTTGACTGCAGATCGATTCATAGCTGTTACGAAGCCGTTACGTTATGCCAGCCTGGTGACGTTTAGACGCACATCCATTGTCCTGGGATGTCTTTGGCCTCTTACTATTTTGTTTAACACCGCCCGATCTGTTATCTTAGCGCATGGATCACATACAATTCAAGACCAGGAAGAAACGGACTGTGGGGATCCCTTAGCTGGGACATTGAACGTAACCTTCACCTGGTTGATATTTTGTGTGATGGTGATTTCAACGGTTGTGCTGCTTGCCATCAATGCTTTGATTCTTCACATCGCAGTGAAACAAGCGAGAAAGATTGCGAGTCAAAGAGTGATCATTCAGTTTCAACAGCAGCAACTCCCAGTACAAGATGACCGATTGAAAGCATTTAAGACTATCTCCCTTGTCGTGTCAGTCTTCATTATCTTCTGGTTTCCGTTTCCCCTGTTTCTCATATTACAGCTTATAACGTACCTATCAGCTTTTACTATTATGGTATACGACCATTCCACCCTGGTATTGCATACAATAAGTTTGGTTGTTAATCCTATCATCTACGGCTTCAGAGATCGGGCTTTTCGAAAGGCCTTTCAAAATATATTGCGTCAATTGTGAATAACGTAGTAATCTTTCGAAGTGCGTCGTAACCCCTCTGAGTCATTTTAGCGTGTGATCTATCCAGTTTCAAATCAAAGGAGCACCATTTGTCCTGGAAGTAACTTAAAATTATTGCAAAACGTTAATTTACCGTGCATTTTGTAATAATAACCATGTGAGAATATACAAACTACAAACCTAAGTGAGGGCCGAAGTAACCTAATTAGCAGTAGCTCTAACTTGGTTAATCGCATATGGTTTCGTTACGAGTTGCAAACGCATTCTTACTTCAGATTGCAGTGAAGCAGGTGAATACAATCGCAAGTCAACAAGTGGCCATTTGGATGCAACAGAAACAGCAACTGCCTGTCCAAGATAACCGAAGTAACTTTACATTTATTGCAAAACATTAATTCATTTTAGCGTGAGAACCTACAAACTATAAACCTGACTGATGGCCTGTCAGAAGTAGCCGAAGGAGCAGTAGCTCTAACTTGGTTTATTGCATATGGTTGCCTTATTAGTTGTGAATGCGTTCTTAATTCTAAATATTAAGAGCATTGTCAGCAAATAATGAAATTGATGATGTTTTGGGGGCTTGATGCGTGGGCTAGATGAAGTGAAAACGACCGACTTTGGGATCTGATTTTGTTTTCGGGGCTAATGGGGCTAAACAAAACGGCTACGACCAGGCTGACAATCTTTTTATTAATGACTGTATTGGTCTAAGGGGTTAACTGTTATGGGTAGAGTAGGGTGACTATTTCGGGACAGGGTCCTAGACCATTAACTGAAATAAATATGATCAATATTGAATACCCGGCGTACCCGAGGCGTCATTCCGAATGCGTCATTACCGACGCTAATCGGGGCTCATGAGGACAATTTGCACATACATGCCACGCTCCAGAAAGATCAACGCAATGTTTCCACTGTTCAATCTGCATTGATCACACGATGTCACTCTCACTTGACGCCAGCCACTAAATAAACCGCCTCAAAAAAGCTGCTGCGTCTTTTTTTTAATTAACGTGTAAAACGAAGAACTTACGCATATTTACTGAGCGCTGTGCTAGAAGATACAGAACAAAAAACGATAGGCGTATGACACTTTACCTCGTCGTTGAAAAAAAAAACGCCGCGGTATTGCCGCGTCATAATGATCTGAACGAGGCTTTACTTTTTAATGATGCCGCGAGTGCAATCAGCACTTGGATTAACGCATAACGTAATTTATGTGCATCCACAGCACCATCAATATTTACACGATTCATCAAGATGATTAATGGAAACGATAACGAGCAATCTGATTTCAATAAGATTTAATGTCAGTGGCAGTCAGCCTGTTTGATTATTGTAGCAAGGAACAAAGTAATGTGTCAAAGGGATATCATGGCTAAAGTGACTTCCAAGTGAAACGTATAATCATTCCCCGTAGTCTTGTATCTGAGAACTTTAAAACATTATGAGCAAATATTGATGATGATGATGATGATTCATAGCATTTGTATGGCACCATATATCTGTTTCAAAAATCATTCAAAGGCGCGAGCTCCTCCAATAAAGTTATCATTTAAATGTCTGAAGGAAGATGTAAAAATATTGGACAGTCAAAACTCCTCCAGGGTCAGAGGAGCATGTATGTACTGTAATTGCACATTCAAAGGTCAATTAAAGCCATTTCATTTAGAAACTTTGATTATCTGTATCCTTTGTATCTGAATAACCTTCTGTTGGTCTATTTATGCTTTGACTATATAATTTTGATGCTTATTGTGCACAAACCTGTTCATTTTATACCCCCTTTTTCCTTGTATTCCCTCTCCCCCTCTCTTCTTCTATTCGTATCTGTTTCCTCTCTATCGTTTATAAGATGCATGATTTCTCTATTCCTTGAAATGTCAGTACTGTCATCACAATTCCCCCCCCTTATAAGCTAATAGTTTTACTGTGTATCACTATGCGTGTACATGCAAGTTTATTGCCTAATGGTGTATTCTCAATTCTTTACTTGTATAATTATGCTCTTTAATACGTTGTTGACATATTGCACCTTTCCTCTAATAACTTTGATTTTATTGTTCTTCAGTGTAATATACTCATATTACTTTACCTCGTGCAATATCTTTTTGATAATATTATCCTTGTACTTTTAGGTTGTTACATTCCGTGCTTTCTCATGTTACTCATGTTTTGTGTGAAACCCCTTCTTCTTCCTCTTCTCTTGGGTTCTCATCTTTTTCTTTTTTATTTCTCTTTTCTTACCTCTTTCCTCAGCTATTATCACCTTTTCCCTCTTTTTTTTCTTCTCTCTTCTTTTTTTTAAAAATACATAATTTGTTTTTTCTTCTTCTTTTTTTTTCTTTCTTTTTCTTACATGTACTTTGATGCTTTGATAGTAACAGTGAATATGACTTCTCTTCTTTTTTTTAATTCTTTTTTTAAATCTACATATAATCCTTTTGAGTTACAACATTATTTGCATTGAACTTTGATGTGTTGCGGGATTGGCATTACTTCACTCTTTTCACTTTAACTATTTTTTTAAAAATGACGTTGATATATATTATATTGTCAAACATTTTTTTTCTTCTTTTTAATCTGTTATTTTTACTTTTTAAATCATATTTCAACTTGAGGTGCACTTGGCACAGATTCTTCTCTCTTTCTATTTTTCTTGTGCTACTCTGTCCCTCTCTACCCCTCTCCTCCAATCTTTCGTATATTCCCTGATCAACTTTTCCTTCTTTTTTCTTCTTCCTTCTATTCCTCTTTCTAGTTCCGTCTTTATCTTTCTCTTTCTCTCTCTCTGTCTCTCTTTTTCTCTCTCTCTCTCTATCTCTACTTTTTTGATGACACAGAAGGTTTTTTAATGTTTTTTTAATATTTGTAATATATTTAAATTTTAACGTAATATTTGTAATATATTTAGATTTTGATGTAATATTCGTAATATATTTAGATTTTGATCTAATGTTTGTAATATATTTAGATTTTGATGTAATATTTGATTCTTATTTTGTTTCATTATGCATGATTTAAAGTCGTACGTTTTAGCCATTCATTTTGATCGTTTATTGTGTTGTATATTGACTTTGTAAATTGAATAATTTCAGCTTCCCAGCTGCATGTTCTTTTATTTCAATGAACCGAATCAAATCAAATCAAATCAATTTGCGTTGTCTTAAGATGAGAAATTCTTGAATTAAGCTGTCATTTTAATGTGACATGATATACCCCAGTCACACCGGCACTCCGACTCCAAACTGATCGCTTCCTTGCCATTGTGTTTTGCGTGTATTTTGAATTTTCTGAATGTGATGTCAAGTCAGTATGATGTAAATTGCATGAGTTTGATAATATATACTGCCTCTGGTATTGAGAAAATAAAAACACCTTATCAATATTTTAAAACAATGGTGGTAATGTAATTCAATGTATATTAATCAGTCTCTTGTTGGTCACGTCATTTTGACTGAAGCTCGAATGTGTATATTCACTGTTGACACTTGACCCATATTCATCATTGTGAAATGCCAAATGAACTATGAATCTTAATCTAAATGTCGAAGAACCCATTCTTTACTGCATGTACCCACAGAAAAAAATAAAACCTCGTGACCTACTAAATAATTTTTTCTCAGTGTTTTATCTTTAATAAAAAAAAAATCTCTATTATGGTAATTATAACATTCAGATTTTATTTGTAGTATTCACAACACATTATCACTTTACATTATAATTTTACGTCCTTCTGCGCCTTCCAAAGTAGTTTCGAAATAATTAGTCTTTATACACATGTAGCTCCCAGTGCGTTACCATTTAAAAATAGCAATTTTTTTTTTGGTTTCAATTTGTGGCTTTTGTTAAATTGTAAATGCAATAACGAACATGAACTCCGAGGCATTTTAAGCGCGGCGCACACTCCATGAGCTGACTACCCAGATAGCAACATATCTGAGGCCCATCTGGGATTTCTATGGGCTGACTAGAGCCCACGTGGCCCATACAAAAACCAGATGTATACCAGATGGGCCTTCCCACCCAGAACCCACTAGTACCAACGCATATGGGCCCCATATGGGCCCTATGTGGGTTTTTGGTGGTGAAAATCGCACGTCGAGCATCGGCTAGGCCCAGCTAAAAACCAGGTGTTTACCAGATGGGCCTTCCCACCCAGAACCCATAAGTACCAACATATATAGGCCCCATGTGGGCCCCATGTGGGTTTTTGGTGGTGAAAATTGCACGTCGATCATCGTCTTGGCCAAGCTAAAATCCAGATGTATACCAATGGGCCTTCCCACCAAGAACCCACAGGTATATGGAGCCCAAATGGCCCATTTAAAAAACAGATTTATACCAGATGGGCCTTCCCACCCAGAACCCACAAGTATATGGAGCCCACGTGGCCCATAAAAAACATGTTGGCATTCCCACATTAAGATAGTTGGCCTTCCCACCCAGAACCCACAAGTACCAACATTTATTGGCCCCATGTGGGCCCCATGTCGGTTTTTGGTGGTGAAAAGCTTACATTAAGCATCGGCTGGGCCCAGCTAAAAACAGATGTATACCAGATGGGCCCTGCCACCCAGAACCCACATGTATATCAACACATGTGGGCCCCATGTAGGCCCCATGTGGGTTTTTGGTGGTGAAAATCACACATCGACCATCGGCCGGTCCCAGCTAAAAACCAGATGTATACCAGATGGGCCTTCCCACCCAAAACCCACAAATATACCAAGAATTTGCATAATGAACACGGGGTGCGTGCACATCTATGTTTTTATACAATTTATGTGAATTTACAGGATATTTCTTAATTACTGATGATTTAGTTATATGCATTCATTTTGAAAATACCACAAAATGTAAATTGCTAATTATTAGGACATTTCACTACTGTGTATAATTTACATTTAATTAAACATGAATTAGGTTAAACACTAATATGAACTAAAACAAATTCAATAAAATACAATTATATGGAAATATGGCATTCACAGCAATTTAACCAAGTCTTCTTAATACCAATACCTTTACATTGGAATTTTTAGACGATGTGTTGTTGCCATTGGCAAAGCTATTTAGTACAAGTGCTACATAACTTACTAATTAAGTCTTTTAACTGAAATTTTCAGCTGGTTGAAAGTTGTGCTAAATGTTACAACTAGTTCAGTTAGACCAGTTAAATCCAACTGGTAACTCTGGAAATTGAAATGGGATATCTGAATTCAACTGGGTAAAAATAGAACCCATTTAAACAGTATGAAGCCCATTTAGAACAACATTGGCCCATGTGGAACCATGTCAAACCCACTTGGCCCATATGAATCCCATATAAAACCCGCTTATAGCCCATGTGGGGCCAATATAGAACCCACTTGACCCATATGAAGCCCATTTAGAACCCCATCTGGGCCCCATATACCAGCCCAGATGTAACAAGATAAAACTCAGATGGGCCCCTCAACATTTTGCTATCAGGGCACGATCCGATTTTGAAACACTTTGTGACAGTATCTTATATATAGAAAATCAAATATTTAACATCTTAATGGCCTTGATCATTTGAGTAATATTATGATTAGCAACATCTCTATTTCGAGGGATTTTATGCGCCCTTGGAGGGCAAAGCTAAATCGGCTCATAATCGTAATGACGTCAGACCAATATATAGCGATTGTTTACGATTTGAAGCCGATTTCGCTTTTATTCTGACAAGAGTTAAATGCACTAAACCTTCGGTTGTTAATATTCTTATCATTGTTTAGAACTTAAAGCAGGAGGACAGTAGTTGTTTAGATCGCCAAAACTTATTAACCTCCCTTTCTACGAAAAAAGAACAACAGGAGTAACATGTAATGTGCAACGCTTTAGAAGTTAATAAAGGACAATTGTCAAATTGCCTAAGGAATAGAAATCACGTTCAAACATTTCAATAGGTGATGCACAAGCTACTGAAATTGCCTAAGCTTGATTTTTGACAATCTTTGCGATGGTGCATATTAACCTATGGGTTTACCGCGGTAAGACTATAGTATATATTGCAGTAATACAATGTGAGTATCTTTGTATAAGAACAGTAATGTCCCTGCAGGTTTAGTACGTCCTCTGCGATATTCAGTTTAAAAAACGTCGCAGCTCCACGACCATCCGATACAAACAATCAGCTTAGTTCATAACATCAACATATTTCAATATTCCATCAATGTCTAAAACTTAAATACATGGTTCTCAAAATATTCTATGAGAAATTCTTATTTTTTCCAAAATGAAATCAGAAGTGTGAATCTGCATCTTTTAAGATATTTAAAATGTAGTTATTATAGCAGTAGTTCTTACAGATTGAGCCTGCACAAGATCTTGGCGCTTCAACCTGCTGGACACAGCTCGAAATACTTCCGAAGTTGAGCACTGCGAAACTCTGTCTATGTGATGACAATTATGAAGGGATATTAGCTCTTGAACGAAACTCTCTGTCTCTGCGATGATATATGAAGGGAACACATCTTAGCACTTGAACTTGTTTGACGCAGCTCGAGGAAGGTGTTGCGAAACTCCCTATCTCTATGATGATATATGAAGGGATTGAGTGCGGCAGCAATAGCTACTGCTACCAGGAAACAAAGATTTAGATAGGCCACAGAAGCTTCGTCCGCTAGCGGCGTTACCTGAAGAGCGAAGAACACGATGTATGGAGACCAAAAGAACACAAGGACACCGACTATGATGCCAGTTGTCTTGACCGCTTTGAGCCTGCTCTCCACCGCTGCCGGTGCGACGCGGTTATTTTGAACGTGGATTGTTTGATTCGCTATGGCTCTTGCTTGCTTGACAGCGATCTGCATTATGCGGAGGTTAGAGACGACTATCACCAACAGTGTGAGGACCAAAAATAAGACAACGACCAAGCTGTATGTTACGAGCCCGAGGCTATTGTGCTGTTCTCTACCGCGGTTGGCATTTGGAACTTCGTTTAGGTCAATGTAACCGCGTAATACGTGAAAGATCAGGCAAAGTATCCAAATGGATGCTATCGCGTAACCAACGCGTTTCGGAGTAACCAATGTAGGATATCTAAGCGGTTTTGTTACTGCAATATATCGGTCTACGGTAAGGGCAACAATGTGGAGCAGTGTACTCGAAGACAAAGTGGAAAGTGGTAACCATAGTAAGGCCGCCATGTTGGGGTACCAGGTCTTTTGCTTGAATACGAGTGGGTAGCAGTCAAGAGCAAGAGCCACACTTGTCACCATATCATTTACTGCTAGACTTGTTAGGATATAGTTCGTCGGCGTTCGTAGATTGTAGTTATTGTAAATAGCCAAGACGACGAACAAATTCCCAATGATGATGAACGGTGCCAGCACAGCTATAATTGTCAACATCAGCGCAAAGAAAAGCCCACTGTCGTGCAGGTTTTGGGAATAGGTAAAATTCATAATTTTACCTTATTCTTTTCTGGTAAAACAATCTACTCTCCTTTCCTTCTCAAATGATGATAATAATATTTATTATTTAGCGCCTCTCTTGCCGATGTAAGCCAGTAGAATGCTCAGAAAAATTTTCCGCTGTCCGTCGCAAATCAAAATGTCTCGTGATTATTTCTGATGCCAAAATTGTTCCTGATCGATTTTCGTGCCAGACATCTTTTAGACACGTCGCCAGACTTGACACACACCAGTGGCAATGCCTTAACCAATAGTTCCTGTAGGCACCGACATGTGCAGTCTGTTCGCTACGTGTAAATATATAAAGCTTGCGATATGCTGGGTTTGTGTTTCTGATTCACTGGATAAATATATCAATCTTACATCCGTGTGACCATTAAACTATCATCTGATGACGTACATGTTCGCGAGAAAATATAAACAAGGATGCGTAAGGGGCGTGTCCCATTCTGGATTGCGGGTTGCTGGAACTCTTGAAATATATATTTACCTCTGATATATATCTTTCTTTTGCTCAATATCCCCTACCCTTCGACTTAAAGAGCTGAAGCAGTTCCTGAAATCATATTCCAGACAAATACAAAATAAATTAAGTCAACATTTTCAGAACTCTTCCCCTTCTTTTGGAAATCCTCGATCAGTCCTGACAAGGTAACTGTAGTCAATATCATGAAATGCGAAAACACAAAATCTCCTGAATAAAGTAGGGTCTGTCCTTCACGCGTCTTTCACATCTTTTGTCTGATTCCGAAATTAATGATACTGAACCTGTCGGAAATGTTTTGATAATGGAGCGAGGGTATTGACAGCATACAATTCTTTCGTGCTACAACACGAAATGATCCATGCTCCCTCTCCTTCCCACTGTAAATTTGTACCAGAAAGTTGATCTTTGATCGCTTGTCAGCATGCTAAGTGGGCGCATTTCAAAAGTAATTATACCTGCGTCATATCACAGTTCAATCTTTTTTTTTGAAAAGCCGAAGTTTAGTTCATGTAGTTCCTTACAGTAACAAAATTGCACATTAATATAAGACTACACAATACTTTGACTTTCTCGTGTCTTTCATACATGTTTTTATCGAGAACATGCGATAGAAGGTTTTAAATTAAAAGTAGAAACCGTAACAAAAGCAGTGTCAGTCAATCCATTCCAGTTATTAAAAATCAATCCTAGAATTTCATTAGATGTCATTGCATATCCGTCCTAAAGTCTCGCTTTCTCACAGTCTTTTCCACTTTCATCATTTGAGAAAAATTTGATGCCAGCAATATCGCATTTCACGTCCAAAGGCCTTATTGTAATTACCATGTTTGAGCGACAGCCTGGTAATTATGAAGGTGTTGATAATACTTGTAACTCTATCCTCATGAAAGACTTGGAAATCAAGGAAGGGGGTGGGGGGGGGGGGTGGCACAATCGCCCCGTGCCCCCCTTTTTTTAAAGGAATGTAGTATACAATTTTTTTTTTTTTTTTTTTTTTTTTGGGGGGGGGGGGGGTAGGTACTAGTACAACTAAATTAACTAGAGGGGGTACAATATCGCACACACAAAAAGCTTATTATTATGAGTTAAATTAGAAGGGAAATTGATCAAAGAATAAAGAACACTTCGCATGAAACTAGAGGGGCATTACCTCATAAGGTGGAGTGTGTGCGCGCGGGTGTGTACGTGTGTGTGTGTGCGTGTGTTTTTGCGTGCACGAGAACGATATATATATATATATATATATATATATATATTAATATAGAGTATACTTTGCAGTTACTGAGTCTCCGTAACAGGGGCGTAAATCCCGGGGGGTGGGGGGGGGGGCTGCATCCCCCCTGGCTTGAAGTAGGGGGGGGGGATGGCCTGTACAAACATCCCCCCCTGATATCATCCCCCCCTGATATTACAAAAAATAGAGAGAAAAAAAAAAAAGTTTTTTGTTTAATGTATGTATAACTGTATAGCCTACACGTATACAGTATGTCACTATCATTAAGAATAGTTGCGCGACGTGCGCGAACAAGCACTTCATTAACTTCAGAATAATAAGAATCCCACTATATACACAAAATGCATTTGGCCGCGCCCCGGCCGGCCACGCAGTCTTCTGCATAATGCACCGCATACATGCTCCGCTCTCTCGCGCTAGCAATGCAGAACATTTTTTCCCGCCCGCGCGATCTAGGGGAGGCAGGGGGACAATAGGTTACCGTGACGCAGGGGCGTAAATCCCGGGGGGGGGGGGGATGCATCCCTCCTGGCTCGAAGGAGGGGGGGGGGGGGCTGTACAAATATCCCCCCTGAGATTACAACAAAAAAGAGAGAAAAAAAAGGAAGAAGAAGAATATAAAAAAATGTGATTGCTTCAATTTCAGCAAAATGCATGAGAAATGTGTTATTTTGTTTATTAATGTATAACTGTATAGCCTACACGTATACAGTATGTCACGATCATTAAGAGTAGTTGCGCGACGTGCGCGAACAAGCACTTCATAAACTTCAGAATAATTTTTCGTTATTTTGTTATTTTTCGTTATTTTGAAAGGTATTATTATAGCCCAGACGTAAAGTGTGCAATCATGTACAGTAGTTGCCCGGTTCCCCCCCCATTAGGTGTTATTTAGGGTACGCGTATGCTCGTTCCCTCCCTTTGAGAGCACCCCCCCCCCCCCCCCCCCCCACCCTATCTCAGGACTGCCAACATTTCTGAATCCCCCTTTAGCCGGCTTTTCGCTGGCTTTTCCTGCCTTGGAGACCCACCCCCCCCCCCGAATCCGGAACACTGCTAAATGTACCACATCCCCCCCCCCCCCAAAAAAAAAAGAAATTCAGGTGAGCTCTAGTCGATCGAGGGGGACTGGGGGTCGATGTTTTTACTTTTAAAAATGAAATAATCCTGAATGAGCTTTCAAAGCTAGCAGGAATTTCAGGAATTTGATCCCGGGATGTGATCAATTTTTCTATGAAATTCAAGATATTTTAAAACCTCCTTTTTACATTTCTCAGGATTCAAAAGAGAGAGAGAAAAAAACCCACCCCCTTTTTAAAGAAACTAAGAGTCGAGAACATTACAACGAATCGTCTTCTTTCTCTAATGTATTAATGAAACGTAAAAGCTTCCGCGCTTCGCGCGGGAGGGGGGAAGGGAAAAATTGAATTCAGATGAGGATTAAAAGTCGAGAACGGTACAACGAATCGTCTTCTTTCTCTAATGATTTAATGAAACGTAAAAGCTTCAGCACTTCGCGCGGGAGGTGGGGAAGGGAAAAACTGAATTCAGATGAGGATTAAAAGTCGAGAACTGTACAACGAATCGTCTTCTTTCTCTAATGACTTAATGAAACGTAAAAGCTTCCGCGCTTCGCGCGGGAGGGGGTGGGGGGACTGAATTCAGACGAGGATTATTTTCGAGAACGGTACAACGAATCGTCTTCTTTCTCTAATAATTTAATGAAACTTCAAAGCTTCGGCGCTTTGCGGAGAAGGGAGGGAGAAATCGCCCCTCCTGCCCCCCCCCATTACGCCAATGCTGGTCACCATTACGAACCAATATTTGGCTCGCATAATTTCAAATTTGGGCCCCCCCCCCCCCCCCCCTAAGAAATCTTGGATCTGTGTATGTATGCATGTATAAATGTATGTACATGTCTTTGGGTATGTGTGTGTTTGTTGTTTGTTCGTTTGTGTGTGTGAGCGTGTGTGTGTGTATGTGTGTTGTGTGTTGTGTGTTGTGTGTTGTGTGTTGTGTGTTGTGTGTTGTGTGTTGTGTGTTGTGTGTTTGTGCGTGCGCGAACGCGCGCGCTTGCTTAAATTAGTGTGGGCGTGTGCTCGTGCTAGTATGTGATGGCTATCGTCGATCATCCCCCCCACTCCTCGGTACGGATTTACGCCCCTGCTCCGTAAATTATTTTGTAGAACCAAATAAATTTAGTTTTACATCTAATTTCTTTTGACCTCGTCATTGCTGTCGTGTGTGTTTCCAATAATGCTGAAAATTGTTCTACGTAAAGAAGGTATAAAGGCTGACTTGGTAATGAGAAATAATGCCTTACAAAAAGGGCACTGTAGTGCATTAACTTAGTCTTGAGCCCGTTTTCTTTTCATACGACGTACATAATTTATTCCATTTAAGGGAACAGCCCACCTTTGGATAGCAAGGCAGAGATTATAACTGACAACATGACACGAGCTAATAATCGTGGCGACTCTTAATTGAACACTTTGTCAGTATACAGTCACTCACATGTTGCGGTGTATGGCGGGAATTGCATGATACGCTGTCCGGAGATGTTCCATTTTGGTTCTGCCATCAGCTCGATCATTGGACTTACCAGAAATCGAACAACCTTGCACTTACATTTAGTTCTTTAAACTGCCATTAACAGATTTTGATTTTGTTCATTTGCAGATATAACCCAGTGAACACTTTTGTCTTACTTAGCTTGGCCAGTCCTATTTCGTGAGAGATTCAGATTTATCGCAGTTTCACGATTTGTATCTCAACTAGTATTTTTAATTGCATTTTAAAGAGTATCATCAAAATGAATGAGAGTACGGAACCAGATCTTTTTGCAGATCATCAATTTGCTAGCAAAATAGTTGTCATGGTATGTATTACTCCTTTCCTACCTTGCGTCATCGTCAGTAACGCCCTGTTAGTGTTAGCAGTTTACAGACAGTACAGCCTCCGAACACCAACTGTAACTGCAGCCAATCAATAACGACAAGTTAACAAGGTTTTTACGGGAGTGTTCTTTTATTCTTTGGTAGGAGCGTAGCTTCATTTCTTTGACTCCTTTCTTTTAACACCGTTCTTTTCACTCCGTGAAAACTGTGAGAAAACAAACAACGAAAAATGGGCATTAATTAAAATGCAATAATAATTACAGGTTCCTTATCCATGTAATAATTACAGGTTCCTTAATACAAATTTGGGCGTGACCCATAGGCATTATACCAAACTTTGCCATTTACTTAACCTTACTATTTCTTTGTGTTTCCTAAATAGTCTTCACACTTCTATGAATTAATACAACATAAATGCTTATACATAGATTCACCAACATGAATTCTCATACATGGGCAACTGTCTCAAAGTTATGGCATAAATATCATAATTATACATACATTTCCCACAACTTAAACACTGCAAGCTTAAGTACTGACCTTCTTGCCTCCTTTTAGTCAATTAACTTGTCTGCAGCTAAGAATATGTTGCAAATAATCATCGATTTCTCTACGACATCAGATCGTCCATGTTTTACTTTGAAACTCTGTCTATAAAAGTCTGTCGCCGAAGATGGCGCTCTAACCTTTTGGTCGACTAAATCAAATACACTTACATGGCTCCTTTAAATTAGTACAACCAATTTACCATAATAAACTATTTGACATACCTGCGATAATTCTTACGTGTTCTACAGAACTAACATTTCTAACTTTGTATATATACAAAGCACATCTAGAAGTAAATGTAATGCATCTAGCTGTACTCACTAGCTGCATGTACTAGCTTCAATCTATAAGTTTTACAACTTATAATCTTCAATTCTAATCCTTCTATAACAAACATTCAGAGATCAAGAATATAAACTAATGCATAAATTTGACTCTGCAACCAAAACACCATCTATGTATAGTATTACATACTTGACTTCAAATTTTGTTTAAAATTAGTCTCAGCCCTTAATCTTAAAAATTATTTTATGCATGTATAAATTTTGTTAAATAACATTAACTCCTTAGTCTTGCATCAGACCCATAGATGTGATTTAATGAGCATCAACTCTATGTCTACAATTCAATTTGCAAACAAATGAAATGTCACAAGGTTACAAGTCTGACTTCAGACCCTAGTAAGTTTACACTGAAATGAATAATCTTAAATATAGTCTCACTTGACTCTTAGATGTAGTTTTCATCTCAGACACAGATATGCCTTTACTAACCAGGGAATAGTTTTATATTCCAAGTTGACCTTTTCAGAAAATAAAGCATGTTTAACCTTAAACATTTCAATTTAGTCTTACATCCAGACTCTAGCATTTTGATCAAACCGGTATACATATACATAAAACAAAGCGGCATTTAGAAAATTGAAGGTATTCTCCCTTTCAGACTTTAGAATTTTGGTTGAAATCACATTTATCAAACACAATGTCTGCGAAAATTCAAATTGGTTTCAATTTCAGACACAATGAACAATATCAAATGATAACATAAAATAGTCTTAATTCAGACCCCGTGGCTCCTTGTTATCCAATGCCAGGCTCAATCTCTAGACATGGCGTTTTGGACATAACAATTATTACTTTAGGTTAATTAAATTAAACCCCCTAGCCTCGTGGCTCCTTGTCAACCAAGTTCAACCTCCTAGCCTTGTGGCTCCTTGTCAACCAAGTTCAACCCCCTAGCCTTGTGGCTCCTTGTCAACCAAGTTCAACCCCCTAGCCTTGTGGCTCCTTGTCAGGGAATTTCCCCTGGTCTTCATGCGCGACTAACAAAATGAGCTTATGTATTGGTCGTTCGAAATAACGTTGTTGGAAGATTCGCTTCCCGCGACTGTTTATCTTGGGGTCACCCATCACCAATTTAACCTTACGCACATGATTGTCCGAGGATGGGTAAACATCAACTACTCTGGCTAGCGTCCATTGGTTTCTTGGATTGTCGTCTTTCATTATTACGACATCACCTATACGGGCTTCACGCTGTGGGCAAGTCCATTTCTGACGTGATTGAAGACTCTGGAGAAACTCTCGCTTCCAACGCTTCCAGAATTCGTTAGCGAGATGCTGAACTCTCCTCCATCTTTTCCTAGAGTACAAGTCCTCTCGTTGAAAGTGTCCTGGAGGCGGCAACAGCACGTTGGTTTTCATCGTCAGAAGATGATTCGGTGTCAGGGGCTCAGGATGTGTAGGGTCATTCAAATTGTCGACAGTCAGAGGTCTGCTATTCACGATAGCTGCTGCTTCGTTCATGAGGGTGCGCAGGGACTCGTCATCAAGCTGCTGTCCAGCTTCATACAGCAGTGTTTCTAGCACACGACGTATACTGCGTATTTGTCTTTCCCATACACCTCCCATGTGACTAGCCGAAGGGACATTGAATTTGAAGTGAATATAGTCACAGTCTTTCCTCAGAAGAAATTCCTGAATCTTGTCCTGGTGTGTATTACTACCTTCTCTTAGCTCAGCTTCAGCCCCGATGAAGTTAGTGCCTCTATCTGAACGAAGCTGGCGCACAGGACCTCTAATGGATAGGAATCGTCGAAGAGCGTTGATGAAAGAGTCGGTTGTCATCGAATTTAGTGTCTCAATGTGCACAGCCCTAGAAGCCATACAACTGAAGAGGAGGCCGTACCTTTTCAGTTCCTTTCGGCCTTCTTTGATTACCCATGGACCAAACACGTCCATACAGCTGTATGTGAAGGGTGGTGTAGGCTCAACTCTGTCCTTAGGCAGGTTTGACATCTTCTGCCATTGAGATTCACCACGTAGCCTACGACATGTGACACACTTCCTTATGAGTCTAGAGACTGTTGAGCTCCCAGATAAGACCCAGAAGCCGCTGGACCTCAGTTGGTTGATGGTCATACCTCGTCCCTGGTGAGCTGTCTGAATGTGACAATGTCGTATTATCAACTCTGTAATATGGTGGTCCTGAGGTAAAATAGCTGGATGCTTACTTTCATAGGAACCTTCAGCACAACTTAGGCGTCCACCTACTCTCAGTATCCCATCAGCGTCGATGAAAGGGTCAAGACGATGAAAGCGACTATACCCTTGCTGCTTACGCCTGTGTCTCTTGTTTGCATTCATCTCACTACCTTTACCAGACTGGTTCTGTATAGCTGTCAGTTCATTACTGAATGCATCTCTCTGTACGGCCTTCAGGATTTCACATTGTGCTTTGTTGAGTTCCTTTGTAGTAAGCTTCTGTAGCTCACCATGGAATGAAGTCTTTCCAGTGGTGGATGACTTGCTCAGACCTCGCTCTCGACATCGCCTTCTCAAATGCGCCTTCAGTCTCATGCAGTTTGCTACTGCCCTTTTAGCTCTGTGCCAAGAGGAAAATCTGTCCAAACGATCGATCTCAAAGGTGCAAGGTTTAGAGTGACTATGTACAACGTTTGCATGAGCTTTCTTTACTTCTGGATCATCCAACTTCACGTCAAACTTATCACCTTGAATGAACTTCTCTGCGTTGCTCTCCCACAGGAACTTTGGGCCAGTAAACCAAGAGGAAGACAGGAGTTGATTGACTGTAGCTCCTCGAGAAGCAATATCAGCTGGGTTATCCTGTGTACCCACATGTCTCCATTGTGAGGGGGAAGAGTGTTGTCTAATCTGGTGCACACGGTTGGCAACAAAGACATGAAAGCGCTTCGAGTCGTTACTAACGTAGCCCATCACTACATTGCTGTCCGTCCAATAGAACTCTTCAGTGTCTGAGGGTACAAACTCTCTCTGAAGAAATGCACTGACTCTAACTGAAACAACTGCAGCTGTCAGCTCCAGACGTGGTACAGTGATTGGTTTGAGAGGTACAACTCTGGCCTTCCCCATCAGGAGTGTACAATGCACCTTTCCTTCATCATTAGTCAGCCTTAGATATGTGCACTCGCCATAGCCAGTAGTACTGGCGTCAGAAAAATGATGAAGCTGCGATGTCTTTACTTCTCCGAAATGTGCAGGCTTATAGCATCTTTGTATGGAGATTGAGTCCAGATTATGCAAATCAGCTCTCCATTTCTCCCAGCTGCTTCTCTGTTCATCAGGCAGTTGATCATCCCAGTCTACTGCTTTCCTGCATAGTTCTTGCAAGATCTGTTTTCCTCGTAATACAACTGGCGCCAGGAGACCCAATGGATCGTAGATTGACATAACTGTGGCTAAGACTCCTCTTCTCGTCAGGGGTTTGTCATGTAAAGTGAGCCTGAACTTAAGTGTGTCGGACTCAACACACCATAGAACTCCCAGAGCCTTTTCCATGGGTGAATCAATTCCCATAAGATCCGTCTTGGAGACTCCCTTCGCTCTATCAGGCTCCGGAACAGATTCCATTACTTCTCTGCTGTTAGATATGAACTTGTGTAGATGCAGTCCACCTTTCTTACACAGTTGTCTTGTTCTCGAAACTAGGTCGATAGCGTCCTTTGTAGAAGGAACAGATTTCAATCCATCGTCCACATAGAAATCCCGATGGATGAAGTCCTTCACATCATTTCCAAATTCGGCTGCGTGATCAGTAGCTGTCTGCTTCAAGCAAAAATTGGAGCAGCCTGGGGAGGAAGATGCGCCAAACAAATGGACAGTCATACGCAGCTCAATGGGTTCTCGAAGAATATCTCCGTCTTTCCACCACAAATATCTCAAGTAGTCACGGTGGTCTTCTCTCACCTTGAATTGGTGAAACATTTCCTTTATGTCGCAACTGAATGCAATCTCGTCTCTCCTGAATCTGCAGAGTACGCCTACGAGAGCATTTGTCAGGTCTGGTCCAGTGAGAAGATAATCGTTAAGGGATTCCCCCTTGTACTGTGCACTGCAGTCGTATACGACCCGAAGTTTGTTGGGCTGTATAACACCGTGGTGGGGAATATACCAGACTGGACTATCAGCTGTCTTGATTTCTGGTGCTAACTCTGCGTACCCTTTCTCTAAGAGTGCTTCCATCTTCTCCGTGTATCTACGGTGGTAGTTTGAATCTCTTTCAAACTTTCGTTTGAGATGTTGTAGTCTCTTGTCTGCCATATACCTGTTGTTTGGCAGATCTGGTTCCTTTTCCTTGAAGGGAAGTGGAGTTTCATAATGTCCATCTTCTGTTAAGCAAACATTATTCTTCATGATGTTCATGAATCTAACATCATTCCGTGAGAAAGGTTCGCTGTTGTCTCTTAGGTCCGAGAAGTCTGCTTCCATTATCCTCAGCACCGATGAAGGACTTATCTCTTCCTTGATGGTGACGTTGTGTGAGAACATCACCTTTTCCTTGGTTGAAGTTTTGCTTTCAGTCAGCTCAGGGAGTATCTCACAGGTGATCAAGCGATGACTGAACCCTATTCTGTCGTCAGGGCTGACAGCAAACTCCTTCTGACTTGATATGCCCACAACACACCAACCTAGATCTGTCTTCATCCCAAAGGGTCCATCATCATCATCAGGAGAAGGAATTATGCTGCGAGGAATTAGAGCACGTGCACAATCATATCCGATCAGCAATCCTACCTCACAGTCTTGTAGTGGTAGCAGTTCCTCTGCAATTTCAGTCAGATGAGGAAAGGACTTAGCCACTTCAGGTACTGGAATATACTCCCTATTTGCAGGCATGATGTCTCGTGTATAGACTGCAGGGAGATCAATCGTCTTCATACTGTTGTGAGCACGAACCGTGAGTCCTTGAATCTTCTCACTAGGGATCCTCTCATCCTTCTTGGACATAGTAGAAAGAAGAAGATTCACCTTTGAACCTTGTAGGTTCATGGCTTCCTTGGTAGATTCCAGCAAGAATGTGGTGTCCGACTGAGTGTCCAATAATGCATATATCAGCCTTTCATCAAATCTGCCCTTCTGTGATATCCAGACTGGAACAACTGCTGAACACTTTACAGCCTGTTTCTTTAAGGTCATGTGGTTTACTGTTGTGTGAGAACTCGATGACCGGAGTTCTTCTGTTGCGTTAGAACTTTCATCAGACGATTGGAACTCCGTTCTCACATCAACTCTCTCTTGTGGCTTACTCCGATTCCAGTCTTCATGAAGAGAAGTGGGATGTCGCCGTTTGCAGACACTGCATGTGTCTCTCCTTTTGCAATCTCTTGATGTGTGTCCTCTTATGAGACAGCCATAACACAATCCATTGTCTCGTACGTAGGTCTTTCGCTCCTTCAAGGTCATTGAAAGGAACCTTTTGCAAACTCCTAGTTGGTGGTGTTCCTTACAGAGCACACATACATACTCCTGCTTCTTTCCCGTTCTTGGATGCTGAGGGCGTTGATCTGTCGAGGCATACATGGATGTTGCACCCGGAATCGTCCGCTGCTTGTCTACCTTCAGCTCCTTTACACTATACAAAGAGGTAATTGGGTCGCATGCGATATTGGCCTCCTCCTCAATGAAGTCACTGAACTCATGAAATGATGGGAAATTTCCATGAGTTTTCTTCCAATGAGCAACTTTCCTACCCCAACTCACAATCAGGTGGTCTGGGAGTTTAGCCAAGATCTTCCTATTTTCCCTCTCATCATTCAATTGAGCCAGATTTCCGATGGTTGTCATTGCTGTACAGCACTGTTTCACGAAGTCAGACAGCATTCGAAGACCTTGGCCATCTCTGTTGCTGATTCTGGGCCAAGAGTCCAATTTATCCCTGTAGGCGTTAGACAGGACAAAGGGATCTCCGTACCTCCTTTCTAGGGCCATCTTCGCAGCAGCATAAGAGTTGGTATCACCTAGCAATGCGTATCCTTGTACCAGTTGCAAGGGTTGGCCCTTTATGTACTTCAGAAGATAATAGAACTTATCTGCTGCGTTTATCTCTCTTCTTTCTATTAGGAGGTCGTAGCTTCTTTTCCAAGTTGGATATTGGAGGGGACTTCCATCGAACTGAGTGGGCTCTGGAGGGGGCAGATGACTTATTCTCATCTGGTCCACTAAACTCGCTGCTAACGAGTTTCCCGTTTCAATGTCCTGAGCTCTTGGGTTAATCTTCTCCATCGTAGGTGGGTCATCTTTTGGTTCGGCGTTGACCCACTCTTCACAATCATTCTGTCGTTTTGGAGAAGGTTTAGAGGAGTGTCTGGATGACGTCGATTGGGTTACAGAGCCTCCTTGTAGAACCTTCACTCTTTCGTGGGTTTGTTTCATCAGCTCTGCATGCTGCTCCTCCACCTCTTCAATCTTGTCGAAGCTGTCATCATGCAATTTTAAGGACACCTTAATCTTGCTGAGAGAATCCTGAACTACCGTTGCCTTGTCCATAGCAGCTTGGACTTCATCTCTCTGTTGCTTGATAACCAATACAAGTTCTTCATCACTTAAAGCAGCTCTCAACTTATTGGCCGCTTGACGCCAACCTCTTAATGAATAACGAAACTCCAGTTCACTTTGGTCGTTTTGGTGCTGGAGTCCAACTTCGGTTGGCTTCGGGTCGGATCTCGTTCGCTTAGCCTCTTCTTCCTCTGGCATCTTGTCGACAGTGAACAGTAACCAATCTTAGAGCCAGAAGTTTTCACTGTAACTGCAGCCAATCAATAACGACAAGTTAACAAGGTTTTTACGGGAGTGTTCTTTTATTCTTTGGTAGGAGCGTAGCTTCATTTCTTTGACTCCTTTCTTTTAACACCGTTCTTTTCACTCCGTGAAAACTGTGAGAAAACAAACAACGAAAAATGGGCATTAATTAAAATGCAATAATAATTACAGGTTCCTTATCCATGTAATAATTACAGGTTCCTTAATACAAATTTGGGCGTGACCCATAGGCATTATACCAAACTTTGCCATTTACTTAACCTTACTATTTCTTTGTGTTTCCTAAATAGTCTTCACACTTCTATGAATTAATACAACATAAATGCTTATACATAGATTCACCAACATGAATTCTCATACATGGGCAACTGTCTCAAAGTTATGGCATAAATATCATAATTATACATACATTTCCCACAACTTAAACACTGCAAGCTTAAGTACTGACCTTCTTGCCTCCTTTTAGTCAATTAACTTGTCTGCAGCTAAGAATATGTTGCAAATAATCATCGATTTCTCTACGACATCAGATCGTCCATGTTTTACTTTGAAACTCTGTCTATAAAAGTCTGTCGCCGAAGATGGCGCTCTAACCTTTTGGTCGACTAAATCAAATACACTTACACCAACAAATGCCATTATTGTGAGCCTTGCCATCTCTAATCTCCTCGACACCCTTGTTGGGATTCCACTGCATATGTATGCATCCGTCTTTGAATTCGATGCATCGTGCGAAAAAAATACTCGTTACTATACTTTACCCTTGGATGCACTATCTGGTGTTTCGTTCAGTCACATTGTGGCGTTGACTGCAGATCGATTCATAGCTGTTACAAAGCCGTTACGATATGCCAGCCTAGTGACGTTTAGACGCATTGCCATCGTCCTGGGATGTCTTTGGCTTCTTAGTATTTTGTTGAACACTGCCCGATATGTTAGCTTATCACATGGATCACATACAAGTCAAGACCAGAAAGCAACGGACTGTAGGGCGCCCTTAACTGGGACGACGAACGTAACTTTCACCTGGTTGGTATTTTGTGTGATCGTGATTTCAATGGTTGCGCTGCTTGCCATCAATGCTTTGATTCTTCACATCGCAGTGAAACAAGCGAGAAAGATTGCGAGTCAAAGAGTGATCCTTCAGTTCCAACAGGAGCAACTCCCAGTACAAGATGACCGATTGAAAGCATTTAAGACTATCTCTCTTGTCGTGACAGTCTTCATTATCTTCTGGTTTCCGTTTCCCATGTTTCTCATATTACGGCTTACAACGTACCTATCACCGTTTACTATTATGGTATACAACCATTCCTTCCTGATATTGCATACAATAAGTTTGGTTGTTAATCCTATCATCTACGGCTTCAGAGATCGGGCTTTTCGAAAGGCCTTTCAAAATATATTGCGTCAATTGTAAATAACGTAGTAAACTTTCGAAGTTCGTCGTTACCCCTCCGACGCCATTTTCTATCCAGTTTCACATCAAAGGAGCACAATTTGTCCTGAAAGTAACTTAACATTATTGCAAAACGTTAATTTACCGTGCATGTTGTAATCATAACTATGTGAGAACCTACAACCTACAAACCTGACCGATGGCTTGTCAGAAGTAGCCGAAGTAGCAGTAGCTCTAACTTGTTTCATCGCATATGGTTTCGTTACGAGTTACAAACGCATTCATACTTCGCATTGCAGTTAGGCAGGTGAATACAATCGCAAGTCAACAAGTGGCCATTTGGATGCAACAGGAAAAGCAACTGCCTGTCCAAGATAACCGAAGTAACTTTACATTTATTGCAAAACATTTATTCATTTTAGCGTGAGAACCAACAAACTACAAACCTGACTGAGGGCCTGTGAGAAGTAGCCGAAGTAGCGGAAGCTTTAACATGGTTCATTGCATATGGTTGCCTTAATAGTTGTGAACGCGTTCGTAATTCTAAATATTAAGAGCCTTGTCAGCAAGCAATGAAATTGAAGATTATTTAAGGTTTACTATTTTGCATGCTTCCTCGTTGTTGTAGCAAAGTCCTTGGTGCGTGGGCTAGATGAAGTGAAAACGACCCGACTTTGGGGTCTGATTTTGTTTTCGGGGCTCTGGGGGCTAAACACAACGGCTACGGCCAGGCTGACAATCTTTTTATCGATCACTGTATTGGCCTAAGGGGTTAAATGCTTTTGGGTAGAGTAGGGTGACCGTTTCGGGACAGGGTCCTAGGCTATTTACTGAAATTAATATGGTCAATATTGAATACTCATCGCACCCGAGGCATCATTCTGAATGCGTCATTACCGACGCGAATCGGGACTTATGAGGACAATTTGCAATTGCATATGCCACGCCCCAGAAAGATCAACGCAACGTTTCCAATGTTCAATTTGCATTGATCACACGTTGTCACTCTCACCTGGCTTGACAAAATAAACCGCCTCAAAAAAGCTGCTGCGTTTTTTGTTTTGTTATTAACGTGTAAAACAAAGTACTTACGCATATTTACTGAGCGCTGTGCTAGAAGATACAGACAAAAAACGAGAGGCGTATGACACTTTACCTCGTCGTTTAAAAAAAAAACGCCGCGGTATTGCCGCGTCATAATGATCTAAACGAGCCTTTACTTTTTAATGATGCCGCGAGTGCAATCAGCGCTTGGATTAACGCATAACGTAATTTATGTGCATCAACAGCACCATCAATATTTACACGATTCATCAAGATGATAAATGGAAACGATAAAATGAGCCATCTGATTTGAATAAGATTTGATGTCAGTGGCAGTCAGCCTGTTTGATTATTGAAGCAAGGAACAAAGTAATGTGTCAAAGGGATATCAGGGCTAAAGTGACGTCCAGGTGAAACGTATAATCATTCCCCGCAGTCTTGTATCTAAGAATTTTAAAACATTATGAGCAAATATTGATGATGATGATGATGATTCACAGCATTTGTATGGCACCATATATCTGTTTCAATAATCATTCAAAGGCGCTAGCTCCTCCAATACAGTTAGTATTTAAATGTCTGAAGGAAGATGTAAACATATTGGACAGTCAAACAGTCAAAACTCCCCCATGGTCAGAGGAGCATGTATGTACTGTAATTGCACATTCAAAGGTCAATTAAAGCCATTTCATTTAGAAATTTTGATTATCTGTATCCTTTGTGTCTGAATAACCTTCTGTTGGTCTATTTATGCTTTGACTATATAATTTTGATGCTTATTGTGCACAAACCTGTTCATTTGCGTTGTCTTAAGATGAGAAATTCTTGAATGAAGCTGTCATTTTAATGTGACATAATATACCCTAGTCACACCGGCACTCCGACTCCAAACTGATCGATTCCTTGCCAATGTGTTTTGCGTGATATAAATAAACTTAAAAGAAGCAACTTCCCAGCCCTCTATCCCAGTAGTCTTTCCTTGATTTGTGTGTTGTTGTTTTTTGTTTTTTGCTGTTGTTTTTGTGTAGTTTTTGTGTTTTTTGTGGTTCTTTTCATCTTTATCTTTTTCTCTTTTCAGAGGTAGTACTGTACTTTTTTATTTTTTAATTTTTTATTTGACAGATTATAATATTTCATGTTCAATCATTTACTTCAACGGATAAAGCGTTTTAAAAAGAAAAAACAACAACCAATGAACATTTTATCATTATTATTATTTTGAATTGTATTTCGATTATTCTGAATGTGATGTCAAGTCAGTATGATGTAAATTGCATGATTTTGATTATAAGTACTGCCTCTGGTATTGAGAAAATAAAACACCTTATAAATACTTTTGTTAAATTGTGGTAATGTAATTCAATGTATATTAAGCAGTCTCTTGTTGTGACTGAAGCTCGAATTCTTATATTCACTGTTGACACTTGACCCATAATCATCATTGTGAAATGCCAAATGAACTATGAATCTTAATCTAAATGTCAAAGAACCCATTCTCTACTGCATGTACCCAAAGAAAAATAATAAAACCTCGTGACCTACTAAATCATTTTTTTCTCAGTGTTTTATCTTTAAAAAAAACAAAATCTCTGTCATCGTAATTATAACATTCAGATTTTATTTGTAGTATGCACAACACATTATCACTTTACATTATAACTTAACGTCCTCCTGCGCCTTCCAAAGTAGTTTCGAAATGATCAGCCTTTATATAGCTCCCAGTGTTATACCACATGAACATATCAAGGTTTTTTTGGTTTTAATTCTGGCTTTTGTAGAATTGTAAATGCAATAAGGAAACATGATCTCAGAGGTATTTTCAAGTATCAAGTATCAAGTATCAAGTTTATTTGTCTTCCAGAAATCACATGTAACAAAATGTAGAGAGTATAATCATAACAGTACAATGTAGAATAAAGAAAGACGAGGAGACCTTGGTTGAAGCACAGCTTGTTAAGTTAAGGCCCCCTCATATGATGTGACAAAGATAACTGGTTCATGAATAAAACAACAAATAATATATGGAATATATGAAGCTATTTACAAAAAACACTCAGTGATGCATCGACCACAGCATGGACCTACTGAAGATGAGCACATCCCCCATTACACCGGGTGAGCTAATAAAACTCACCGCGGCTCACATGCACTCCATGAGCTGACTACGATCCGATATTGAAAGACTTTGTAAGAGCACTCAAACATTTAAAATCTTAATGACCAAGGATCTGGAAATCATATGATTAATTAAATTTCAATTTCAAGGGATTTTATACTTCCTTGGATGGAGAAAAGCTAAATCGGCTCATAATCGTAATGACGTCAGACCAATACTGCGATTGTCTACGATTTGAAACCGATTCTGCTTTTATTCTGACAAGAGTTAAATGCACTAAACTTCTGGTTGTTAATATTCTTATCATTGTTTAGAACTTAAATAAGGAGGAACATGTAGTGCAACTCTTTATAAATCAATTAAAGACAATTTTAAATTGCCTAAGGGATAGAAATCACGTTTAGATATTTCAATAGGTGACGCACATGCTTTTGGAATTGCCTAAGCTTGATTTTTGAAAATCTTTGCGATGGTGCTATTTAAATTTAACCTATGGGTTTACCGTGGTAAGACCATATTATATATTGCAGTAATACACTGTGAGTATCTTTGTGTAAGAACAGTAATTTCCCTGCAGGTTTAGTACGTACTCTGCGATATTCAGTAAAAAAAAAAACGTCGCAGCTCCAAGACCCTCCAATAAAAAACAACAAGCTTAGTTCATAACATCAACATATTTTAAAATTCCATCAATGTCTAAAACTTAAATACATGGTTCTCAAAATATTCAATGAGCAATTCTTGTTTTTTCAAACATGAAATAAGAAGTGTGAATCTGCATCTTTTAAGATATTTAAAATGTAGTTATTATAGCAGTAGTTCTTACAGATTGAGCCTGCACAAGATCTTGGCCCTTGAACCTGTTAGAAGCAGCTCGAAATACTTCCGAAGTTGAGAACTGCGAAACTCTGTCTATGTGATGACAATTATGAAGGGGTATTAGCTCTTGAACGAAACTCTCTGTCTCTACGATGATATATGCAGGAAATAAATCTTAGCTCTTGAACTTAATGGATGCAGCTTGAAATATTTCGGGGAACCGTCACGAAACTCTCTGTCTCTGCGATGATATATGAAGGGACAGGCGCGTACGCAGGGGGGGGGGGTGGGGTGGGCCTGGGGGTTAACCCCCCTTCAGTTTTTGTATGTATGTATTTTGGAGCAACCCCCCCCCCCCCTTTGGGAATTTTTTTATTTTTAAATTTAAAAAAATGCAAATAGCTGACCTAAAAAAGGTAACCAACGGAACAAAATGTCAACTTTTCAAATTTCGAGACCAAACAAAATCCTATCCCCCCACCCCCCGCATATTCAGCGGCTGGCTGAGTCGTTGCGAAATTTTCGGCCCGATTTTAAAATGTTAAAACCCCCCTTTAAACAAATCCTGCGTACGCTACTGTGAAGAAAACACATCTAAAGGCCCGGTCCCACTGCACTTACGGATGCAAAGAGGATGTAAAACGTAAAAAAATCTTGCCATCCGTTGGAAAACGCTATGCATCCGTTGTGTACTCATTGCATACGTTTTTCATACGCTCTATCCATCGAGCATCCGTCCACTGTGATTTCATCCGCGCAAAAAGTTTTGAGCTGCACAAAACTTTTAGAACGGATGAACTTCCGCCGTGTACGATGTAAATCCGCGACAAATACAAGCAACAAACGTTCTATGTCCGTTATCATCCGTTAAACGTCCGCTGTATTCTCTCTGCATCCTCTGGGCATCCTCGCAACTCACATCCGCTGCAGCTGAAAACGGAAAGAGGGAGGAAAGATAAGGTACATGGAACGTTTATACATCGTTAGTAGCACGGAAATAGAAAGGATGTAAGCGTATGCATCTCGTATATAAAGTATTCAAAGCTGTCATCCACTTCCATCCGCTTTCATCCGCTAGGCTTCCGATGAACATCCGTGTAACATCCCCGCTACATACTACCCACGTCCGTTATTTTCCGTTCTGTTTTCGCAAATTTTCGCAAATTTTGTCCATTTCTGGAGCGGATAAAAACGGATGGAGCCACCCTCGAAATTTTGCTCGTCCGCTGTGTCCTTTATGCATACGTTTTGTGTCCGTCGGCCAGTGGGACCGGGCCATTAGCACTTGAAATTGTTTGACGCAGCTCGAAATATTTCGAGGAAGGTATTGCGGAACTCCCTATCTCTATGACGATATATGAAGGGATTGAGTGCGGCAGCAATAGCTACTGCTACCAGGAAACAAAGCTCATCCGCTGCCGGTGCGACGTGGTTATTTTGATCGTGGATTGTTTGATTCGCTATGGCTCTTGCCTGCTTGACAGCGATCTGCATTATGCGGAGGTTAGAGACGACTATCACCAACAGTGTAAGGACCAAACATGAGATGATGACCAAGCTGTATGTTAACCTGGGGCTCTTGTGCGGTTCTCTTCTCGGTTGGCATTTGGAACTTCGTTTAGGTCAATGTAACCGCGTAATACGAGAAAGATAAGACTAAGTATCCAAATGGATGCTATCGCGTAACCAACGCGTTTCGGAGTAACCAATGTAGGATACTTAAGCGGTTTTGTTACTGCAATATACCTGTCTACGGTAAGGGCAACAATGTGGAGCAGTGTACTCGAAGACAAAGTGAAACTTGGTAACCATAGCAAGGCCGCCATGTTAGGGTACCAGTTCTTTTGCGAGAATACGGCTGGGTAGGAGTTAAGAGCAAGAGCCACACTTGACACCATATCATTCACTGCTAGACTTGTTAGGATATAGTTCGTCGGTGTTCGTAGATTGTAGTTTTTGTAAACGGCCAAGACGACGAACAAATTCCCAATAATGATGAACGGTGCCAGCACAGCGATAATTGTCAACATCAGAGTAAAGAAAAGCCCACTATCGTGCAGGTTTTGGGAATCGGTGAAATTCATCATTTTATCTCATTCTTTCTGGTAAAACAGTCTTCTCTAGCTCCTTCTTTCCTTCTCAAATGATAATAATAATATTTATTATTTAGCGCCTCTCTCTCCGATGTAAGCCAGTAGAATGCTCAGAAAGATTTTCCGCTGTCCGTCGCGAATCAAAATGTCTCGTGATTATTTCTGATGCCAAAATTGATCCTGATCGATTTTCGTGCCAGACATCTTTTAGACACGTCGCCAGACTCGACACATACCAGTGGCAATGCCTTAACCAATAGTTCCTGTAGGCACCGACATGTGCAGTCTGTTCCCTACGTGTAAATATATAAAGCTTGCGATATGCTGGGTTTGTGTTTCTGATTCACTGGATAAATATCAATCTTACATCCGTGTGACCATTAAAACGATCATCTGATGACGTACATGTTCGCGAGAAAATACAGACAAGGATGCGTAAGGGGCGTGTCCCATTCTGGAGTGCGGGTTGCTGAATCTCTTGAAATATATAGATACCTCAGAGATATATCTTTCTTTTGCTCAATATCCCCTACCCTTCGACTTAAAGAGCTGAAGCAGTTCCTGAAATCATATTCCAGACAAATAAAACTAAATTAAGTCAACATTTTCAGAACTCGTCCCCTTCTTTTGGAAATCCTGGATCAGTCCTTACAAGGTAACTGTAGTCAATTTCACGAATTGCGAAAAAACAAAATATACTGAATAAAGTAGGGGTCTGTCCTTCACGCGTCTTTCACATATTTTGTCTGATTCCGAAAATTAATGATACTGGATCATGAACCTGTCGGAAATGTTTTGATGATGGAGCGAGGGCATAAGCAGCATATACGTGCTACAACACGAAATGATCCATGCTCCTCCCCCTTCCCTCTGTAAATTAGTACCAGAAAGTTGATTTTTGATCGCTTGTCAGAATGCTTAGTGGGCGCATTTCAAAAGTAATTATACCTGCGTCATATCACAGTTCAATCATTTTTATTTTGAAAAACCGAAGTTTAGTTTATGTAGTTCCTTACTGTAACAAAATTGCGCATTAATATAAGAAAACACAATACTTTGACTTTTTCGTGTCTTTCATACATGTTTTTATCGAGACCTTGCGATAGAAGGTTTTTTAATATGTAAAAACGTAACAAAAGCAGTGTCAGTCAATCCATTCCAGTTATTAAAAATCAATCCTAGAACTTCATTAGATGTCATTGCATATCCGTCCTATAGTCTCGCTTCCTCACAGTCTTTTCCACTTTCCTCATTTGAGAAAAATATTGATACAAGCAATATCTCATTTTAAGTTCGTAATATAGGTCCAAAGGTCTTATTTATTCATAGTGAAAAGATGTTCGTTCGCTGAAAGGGGCATTAAATCATAATGTGGAGTGTGTGCGCGTGGGTGTGTATGTGCGTGAGGAGGAGAGATATATATTAATATGAAGTATACTTTGTAATTACTGAGTCTCCGCCAATCATTTTGTAGAACCAAATAATTTTAGTTCTACATCCAGTTTTTCTTGACCACGTCAGTGCTATCGTGAAAGTTTCCAACCATGCTGAAGATTGTTCTTCATAAATAAGGTATGAAGGCACTTCAAAGATGACCAGGTAAATCTTTAAAAACCGAGTTAGAAAAAAAAACACCTGTGGACCGACGGCTTTAAGTCCTCTCCGGCTGACTTGGTAATGAGGAATAATGCCTTGCAAATATCAACTTAGTCTAGAACCCGAGATACTTCACTTCACGGATACGAGACCACTGCCCTACCACTATAAGCCATCGCGCTTCTTTAAACACTTTTGGCATTGCTTTTTCCAGTTTCATTACTTGTTTTTGTTGACTGGATTTCTATGAATGAAGATGCTGAGAGCAAGTTCGTGACTTATGAAAAGCGTAGGTTTTCTTTCATACGGCGTACATAATTTGATTCCATTTAAGGGAACAGCTCAATGTTGGATAGCCAGGCAGAGATTATATCCAACAACCTGACACGAGTTAATAACCGTGGGGACTCTTAATTGAACACTTTGTCAGTATACAATCGCTCACATTACGCGGTGTATGGCAGGAATTGCATGAAACGCTGTCCGGAGATGTTCCATTTTGGCGCTGCCATCGGCTCGGTCATTGGACTTACCAGAAATGAAACAACATTCCATTAACACATGTTGATCTTGTTAATGTGCAGATATTACCGAGTGAATACTTTTGTCTTAATTAGCATGGCCAGTCCTGTTTCGTGAGACATTCAGATTCATCGCAGTCCATGAATTTGGATCTCATCTAGCTAGTATATTTAATTGCATTTTAAAGAGTATCATCACAATGAATGAAAGTACGGAACCAGCTCTTTCTGCAGGTCATCAATTTGCTGGCAAAATAGTTGTCATGGTATGTATTACTCCTTTCCTACCTTGCATCGTCGTCAGCAACGCCCTGTTAGTGATAGCAGTTTACAGAAATTACAGCCTCCGAACACCAACAAATGCCATTATTGTGAGCCTCGCTATCTCTAATCTCCTCGACGCCCTTGTTGGGATTCCACTGAATGTGTATGCAACCGTCTTTAAATTCGATGCATCGTGCTTCGCTGAAGAAAATACTCCTTACTATGCTCTACCCCTGATTGCACTATCTAGTGTTTCGTTTTGTCACATTATGGCGTTGACTGCAGATCGATTCATAGCTGTTATGAAGCCGTTACGTTATGCCAGCCTGGTGACGTTTAGACGCATTGCCATCGTCCTGGGATGTCTTTGGCCTCTTACTATTGTGTCTAACACCGCCCAATCTGTTATCTTAGCGCATGGATCACATACAAGTCAAGACCAGAAAGAAAGAGACTGTGGGGCGCCTTTAACTGGGACATTGAACGTAACCTTCACCTGGTTGATAGTTTGTGTGACCGTGATTTCAATGGTTGCGCTGCTTGCCATCAATGCTTTGATTCTTCACATCGCAGTGAAACAAGCGAGAAAGATTGCGAGTCAAAGAGTGATCATTCAGTTTCAACAGCAGCAACTCCCAATACAAGATGACCGATTGAAAGCATTTAAGACTATCTCCCTTGTCGTGACAGTCTTCATTATCTTCTGGTTTCCGATTCCCCTGTATTTCATATTACGGCTTACAACGTACCTATCACCGTTTACTATTATGGTATACAATAATTCCTTCCTGGTATTGCATACAATAAATTTGGTTGTTAATCCTATCATCTACGGCTTCAGAGATCGGGCTTTTCGAAAGGCCTTTCAAAATATTTTGCGTCAATTTTTAATAACGTAGTAATCTTTCGAAGTTCGTCGTAACCCCTCTGACGCCATTTTAGCGTGTGATCTATCCATTGTCACATCAAAGGAGCACCTTTTGTCCTGGAAGTAACTTTACATTTATTGCAAAACATTACTTTACTTTAGTTTGAGAACCTACAAACCTGACTGATGGCCTGTCAGAAGTAGCCTAATTAGCAGTAGCTCTAACTTGGTTCATTGCATATGGTTGCCATAATAGTTGCGAACGCGTTCATTATACTAAATATTAAGAGCCTTAAGTCAGCAAGCAATGGAATTGCATGGTGATGTTTTAGGGCTTACTAGTTTGCATGTTTCCTCGGTGTTGTAGTAAAGCTCTTGGTGCGTGGGCTAGATGAAGTGAAGACGACCCGACTTTGGGTTTCTGATTTTGGTATCGGGGCTCATGGGGATAAACACAACGGCTACTACCAGGCTGACAATCTTTTTATCAATGACTGTATTTGTGCAGTGACCAAACTAAAATTCATCTGGACAGACAAAAACATCGCCATTATAGCTCCAAGATCAGACTGATGCGCTCCCTGGTCATGTCTTTATTTTTGTATGCATGTGAAACGTGGACCATAACAGCAGACATTGGAAGAAGGATACAGGCACTGGAGATGAGATAATTCCGCAAACTCCTCGGTATCTCGTATAGAGATCACATAACCAATGAGGTAGTGAAAAATAGAATTGAAAACGCCATCGGGCCGTATGAAGACCTCCTGATTTCAGTAAAAAGACGTAAACTAAAGTGGTACGGGCACGTCACACGATCATCTGGACTGGCCAAGACTATCCTACAGGGAACAGTATATGGAGGAAGACGAAGAAGCAGACAGAAGAAACGATGGGAAGACAACATCAACGAATGAATTGGCCTTGACTGGAACATCATACGGCGGAAAGCTGAGAACCGCGAGGAATGGAGGAAGCTGGTTGTAAAATCTACAGTGGGGCCCCAACGGTCAGCCAGACTACGGGACAGATGAGATGAGAGTATTGGTCTAAGAGGTTAAATGTCACGGATAGAGTAGGGTGACTATTTCAGGACAGGCTTCTAGACTATTTACTGAAATTAATATGATCAATATTGAATACCCGTCGCACCCGAGGCGTCATGCCGAATGCGTTATAACCACCCCTAATCGGAATTTATGAGGACAATTTGCACATGGATGCCACGCGCCAAAAGATCAACGCAATGTTTCCACTCTTCAATTTGCACATGCATGCCACGCGCCAGAAAGATCAACGCAATGTTTTCACTGTTCAATTTGCACATGCATGCCAAGCGCCAGAAAGATCAACGCAATGTTTTCACTGTTCAATTTGTACATGCATGCCACGCGCCAGAAAGATCAACGCAATGTTTCCACTGTTCAATTTGCACATGCATGCCACGCACCAGAAAGATCAACGCAATGTTTTCACTGTTCAATTTGTACATGCATGCCACGCGCCAGAAAGATCAACGCAATGTTTCAACTGTTCAATTTGCACATGCATGCCACGCGCCAGAAAGATCGACGCAATGTTTCCACTGTTCAATTTGCACATGCATGCCACGCGCCAGAAAGATCAACGCAATGTTTCCACTGTTCAATTTGCATTGATCACACGATGTCACTCTTACCTGACGTGACAAAATAAACCGCCTCAAAAAAGCTGCTGCGTTTTCTGTTTATTATCGTGTGCAACAAAGGTCTTACGCGTATTTACTGAGCGCTGAACTAGAAGATACAGAAAAACAATGCGAGGCGTATGATGAAACTTTACCTCGTCTTAAAAAAAAAACCGCCGCGGTTTTGCCGCGTCATAATGATCAGGGGGACGTTTCAAGCCCTATTTTCAATGACAAATGGCAAAAATCAGTGACAAATCTGCTGATAACCTATAACAAAAACTGTCATTTGTCACTAATGACAAGTTTGGTGAAACGCCCCCTGAACGAGCCTTTACTTCTCAATAGGGACTTTTAAATTCTGCACGACGAGAACATGGACTGCCCTTTTAAGGCAATGTGACGTCCTTTTAAGGCACTGGCAGTGACGTCACATTGCCTTAAAAGGGCAGTCCGCGTTCTCGTCGTGCATAATCTAAAAGTCCCTACTAATGGCGCGAGTGCAACGGGCTTCAGAGCTTGGATCAACGCATAACGTAATTTATGTGCATCCTGAGCACCAATTCAGTGTGAGTCAAACAAAAGTTTACACCTAGAAAATTGCTAATTAATTTAAAAATCATCTACACTGTCGCTCATATAGTTGGAATATTTTTGTTTCACCCCAATTCCTCTGGATGGCCATGCATTATTGCTCAAGGCATGGGCAGACAGAGGATTTTTTAATGTTGGGAACCGGGGTAAAATGCAATGAATTTTTGAAAATTTATTGCATTTTCTGTTTTTATTTATATTTATGGAAAGTGCCCCCTACCCTGGTCCCCGCTGCGTATAGTCATGGTTCAGTGACAAAGCAATGGCCTCGTTACTGTGAGGCCCAAGGATCAAAACCGTGTTGATGTGCTATATTAGTGCCCTTCTGTGGGGCATTAATCCTCATTACTGTCATTTATGACTTAAGGGCGTAGGTCCCCTAGTTGATAAGCATAGTAGCATACACATGCTTTAACAGTCACGCAAAATACACATTGTCAAATTATTATTTAATAAAATCTGAGAATGTATATTATTATCTATATCTATTATTTATAAATTATTTTTAAAATAATTCCATAAATTCGGGTAAAACCAAAATATTCAAACTATATGAGCGACAGCGTATGAACAGTAAATTATTATACATTTTATGAAAAGTGTTTTATTCCGAATCATTTAGTATCATTTTGTGTGGTATGTGTTCACGCTTGGATGAACAGGAGGCATTGTTTGCGAGGGTGCAAAAATCGACTTGCTCCAAAGTTGCTTATGTGATGGTGGATGATTGAATACAACAATTGGGATTTGGGTATTAATTCGATCTTTGCAGATCCAAATAACATCCCAAACAAAATTAATCATGCCACACATATCGAATATCAAATATCAACGAACATTTGTGCGCGTGTGTGTTTGTGTGTGTGTGACTTTGCTTCTGCATAACTCATATGTAATGCATTTCATTTAATACATTCAATTCATTCTCTCACTCCGCTAATCCCAACATAATACATACTGTAGGCCTCACTTTGGCGTAAGTATATTGTTTGCAGTCTCACGAACAATGCCTCCTGTTCATCCAAGCGTGAACACATACCACACACAAATGATACCAAATGATTTGTGATAAAACGCTCTTTCATAAGATGTATAATAATTTACTGTTCATAGATGATTTCTAAAATAATTGACAATTTTCTAGGTGTAAACTTTTTTTTGACTCACACGGTATACACGATTCATCAAGATGATAAGGGGAAACGATAAATGAGCAATCTAATTTGAATAAGATGTTATGTCTGCGGCAGTCAGCCTGTTTGATTATTGTAGCAGGGAACAAAGTAATGTGTCAAATGGATATCTAGGCTGAAATGACGTAAAACATAATTATAATCATCCCTCGCAGTCTGGTGCTTGTATATGTGATTGTTCATAGGTAATGAGCAAATATTGGACAGTTATAACTCCTTCGGGGTCAGAGGAGCATGTATGTACTGTAATTGCACATTCAAAGGTCAATTTAAGCCATTTTATTTAGATTTTTGTTGTCTGTATCCTTTGGTTCTGAATAACCTGTCCTGTTAGTCCCTTTATGCTTGCACTATAGAATTGAGATGCTTATTGTGCACAAACCTTTTCATTTGCGTTGTATTAAGATAAAGAATTCTTGAATTAAGCTTTCATTTTAATCTCATGAACTCTATTCAGGATAATCAGGATCAATTCGTGCTTGTTAAGATGTCATTTGTCATTGATTTTTTAAGTGCGTTCGCGTATTGAAAGAACGTAGGTAAGCATTGATTATCATTGACACAAATTGCTCTTTATTCTTGATGCCATGTCAATATATATAGTTAGGAAAACAAACTGGCCTTTGTGGTCTTCTGTGGGTCTTTTCTTTAACATATTTCATTATATTATTAGTAGCGGGTTTCTTAGATCTAACGAACATTTATAGCCAGAATGATTGTTGAAATGCATACAAACAATGATGTGCCCCTAAAACATATTACATGTAAGCACTTTTAGCACAGTTAATAAAAAAAAGATCAGTCAGTGACATCGTCTAAGTATCAAACTTTACTTAGGAATCCGAGTGAAAAATAAAAAACGAGGTGAACACCATTTGCCTTTTGGATTCGTCTATGTGCCTAACAGTATAGTATGGTGGGGGTTGTGTGTCCGGACACTAATAGATATAAAACCTTCTCTCATGCCTTTGGAATTGATTACAAATATTCATCAAATAGCACTAAAACCACATGAATATTTGTCCTGTTTAATATTATATAACATAAGTCTTAAAATATTTATGAAATATTTGTTGTAAACTTCTCCAAATTAATTACTGTTTAATCAACTGTCCAGATACAGAACATTTCCGGACACAAAGGCCCGAATTCACAAAGCAAGGTTTGAGCTCAGACCAAGGTTTGAGCTCAAACCTCCTTTTGTTTCGCCAAACCTCCTTTTGTTATTTACAAACCTGGTTTGTAAATAACAACAGGAGGTTTGGCGAAACAAAAGGAGGTTTGAGCTCAAACCTTGGTCTGAGCTCAAACCTTGCTTTGTGAATTCGGGCCACAGCGTCTGGGTATAATTGTTTTGAATGGGGATGCGAATTACAGTAATGTGAATAAGCCGAACCATATTTCGTGTGTAATGAAGAAGGCCAAATCGAGAGAGAGAGAGAGAGAGAGAGAGAGAGAGAGGGAGGAAGAAATAAGGTGTAGTGTGCACGCGGGTGTGTGCGTATGTGTGTGCGTGAGAGAAAGAGAGATATTAATACAGATCCCTTTGTAATTACCTAGTCTTCGTCAATTCTTTTTGTAGAACCAAATAATTTTGGTTTTACATTCAGTTTCTCTTGACAACGGCAGTGCTGTCGTGAGTGTTTCCAAACATGCTGAAGATTGTATACAACCAATACATGTTTGCGAGTTCATTAGTGAATATGCACTGCACCGAGTTTAAATCACATTAGGATACTGAACGAGACTTGTCGAATTGTCCGTATCATTGCCAAGTGTAGTGCATCACTAATGCACGAGCTAAAAACATTAATTATTTGTTTTATTAGATGGGTCTACAATATGAGTATTAAGTCGAGAAATTGACGGTTGTTATCACCAAAATGCACTCCTCGTGTCTATGCTAAAAATTAATGCATACACACGTGATCCATTTCGACGCTTCTCATTGGCTACATCCTTGAACCCATTTTGTAATTCTTCATAACGGAGGCATGACGGTACTTCAAAGCTGACCAGGAACACCATTAACAACCGAGTAAGAAAACGGCTACGAGTCTTCTCCGGGTAACTTGGTTATGAGGAAGAATGCCTTACCAAAGGACACTATATAGCCAATCAAGTATAACTTAGTCTCTAACCCGGAACCTCTCGGTTACGAGACCACTGCCCTACCACTGAGCCATCGCGCTTCTTTAATTACTGTTTGCATTGCTCTTTCCAGTTTCATTACTAGTTTTTGTTGACTCGATTTCTATGTATGAAAATGCTGAGAGGAAGTTCGTGAGTTATGAAAAGCGTAGGTTTTCTTTCATACGACGTACATAATTTATTCCATTTAAGGGAACAGCCCACCGTTGGATAGCCAGGCAAAAATTATAACTGACAACCTGCCACGAGCTAATAACCGTGGCGACTCTTAATTGACCACTTTGTCAGTATACGGTCACTCACATTACGCGGTGTATGGCGGGAATTGCATGATACGCTGTCGGGAGATGATCAATTTTGGTTCTGCCATCGGCTCGATCATTGGACTTACCAGAAAACAAACAACCTTGCACTTACATTCAGTTCTTTAAAACGCCATTAACAGATTTAATTCTTGTTAATGCGCAGATATCACTCAGTGAATACTTTTGTCTTAATTAGCTTGGTCAGTCCTATTTCGTGAGACATTCAGATTCATCGCAATCCATGAATTTGGATCTCAACTAGTCTATTTCATTGCATTTTAACGAGTAACATCATAATGAATGAATGTACGGAATCAGCTCTTTCTGCAGGTCATCAATTTGCTGGCAAAATAGTTGTCATGGTACTCTCTTAATTTCTAGGACTTATTTTAAAGTCCAAAGAATTTATTCTAAATCCAAGGGGGACTTGGGACAGTGACAATTGTCACTGTCCCAAGTCCCCTTGTATTACTCCTTTCGTACCTTGCATCGTCGTCAGCAACGCCCTGTTAGAAATTTCAGCATCCGAACACCCACAAATGCTATTATTGTGAGCCTTGCTATCTCTAATCTCCTCGACGCCCTTGTTGGGATTCCACTGAGTGTGTATGCAACCGTCTTTGAATTCGATGCATCGTGCCACGCTGAAGAAAATACTCCTCACTATAATCTACCCTTGAGTGCACTATCTGGTGTTTCGTTTTGTCACATTGTGGCGTTGACTGCAGATCGATTCATAGCTGTTACGAAGCCGTTACGTTATGCCAGCCTGGTGACGTTTAGACGCATTGTCATCGTTCTAGGATGTCTTTGGCTTCTTTGTATTTTGTCTAACACCGCCCGATCTGTTAGCTTAGCGCATGGATCACATACAAGTCAAGACCAGAAAGAAAGGGACTGTGGGGGGGGGGGGGCGCTTAACTGGGCCATTGAACGTAACTTTCACCTGGTTGATAGTTTGTGTGATCGTGATTTCAATGGTTGCGCTGCTTGCCATCAATACTTTGATTCTTCACATCGCAGTGAAACAAGCGAGAAAGATTGCGAGTCAAAGAGTGATCATTCAGTTCCAACAGCAGCAACTTCCAGTACAGGATGACCGACTGAAAGCATTTAAGACTATCTCCCTTGTCGTGACAGTTTTCATTATCTTCTGGTTTCCGTTTCCCATGTATCTCATACTATGGCTTACAACGTACCTATCACCTTTTACTATTATGGTATACAACCATTTCTTCCTGGTATTGCATACAATAAGTTTGAGTGTTAATCCTATCATCTACGGCTTCAGAGATCGGGCTTTTCGAAAGGCCTTTCAAAATATCTTGCGTCGATTTTGAATAACGTAGCAATCTTTCGAAGTTCATCGTAACCCCTCTGACACCATTTTAGCGTGTGATCTATCCAGTTTCACATGAAAGGAGCACCATTTGTCCTCGTAGTAACTTTACATTTATTGCAAACCCTAATTCATTTTAGCGTGAGAACCTACAAACTACAAACCTGACTGAAAACCTTTGAGAAATAGCCAAAGTAGCAGTAGCTTTAACTTGGTACATTGCATATGGTTGCCTTAAAGGTAATACAAAGTTATGGTATGGGGTCATAAATTTGGTTCAAATGAATATATTGGAAGCATATGTGATCCTACAATATTCAGTGATCGTTGTCGCGGTTGAGATCGAGTCTAAAGTTATGAAATTGTAAATAATAAACTCTTTATGTTGTATAGCTCCCTCTCAAGGTCGAAATATTAATTAAGCTATAAAACAATGTTTCTTGACTAAAATCGAACAATTAGCTATTTCCGTTTGGAAATTCAATATCACAACTACATATTCTGAGATTTTCATGGTCGCAACTACCATTGTAGGGCCGTAGGCGCTATTTGAAATTTATCAAAATTTACAGGGAGCACTGGTAAATTTTTATAATCAATTTTTCTCGAAAGCAGAAGTGTTTAAGGGGCTAACATTTCTAGTGCTTATAATACATCCACAGTGGCTTCCAAATATACCAAAATGGTAAAGAATCACTATCCACGGAATTTTCAAGATTTCCCAAAACTTTGTATTACCTAATTCTAAATATTAGCGACAACACTGTCCTATTACGTAATCAAACCTTTTATTGTCAATCATGCCATTGTAATGTTGTACATAACTCATGGAATGAGAACTTGCTCATGTGTGTAAACTGCTATTCTCACCTGTTCCCTTTTCATCATATAGACGATTTGGAATCAATTATATCAGATCGGCACGCTCCCTTCGAAGATACCAATTTAAATCTCAGATTTAATCCAATTGTACTTGAAAGTGAGAGGCACAATAACAATGCAGATATCGACCCTGACAAAAATTATTTTGCAAACTACGTTACGTCCACTTCTAATTACTATGAGGTGGTAGATTTTGTGAACAAATTTGCGATAACCAAAAATAATGCAACCTTTTCGAATATACATTTCAACGTTAGGAGTATTTAAAAAAATTGTGATTCCTTAAAAAAATTCTTGAGTATTTTAAATTTCCAGTTTGATGTAATTGGCATCTCGAAGACCTGGTTCAGAGACGCTAGTCTTTCAATAAATATCGATGAATATACTTTTATCTATAAGAACAGAAACCATGGTCGTGGCGGGGGTGTTGGAATGTATATAGCGGTCTCGCATAATTATTTCCTAAGAGATGACCTGACGCTTGATTCAGAAATTTGTGACTCCATTTTTATAGAAATAGTTCAAGAAAAGAGAAAGAATATTATAGTTGGTGTGGTATACAAACCCCCAAATATTCAGATCGATATTTTTTCTGAAGCACTGGACATTGTGTTCAACAAAATAATTAGCGACAAGAAAATGTGTTATGTAATGGGTGATTTTAATATCGATTTATTACAACATGATAAAAACAACTCGGTAAAAAACTTTATTGATATAGTATTCAGTAACTCATGCTACCCCTTAATCGACAAACCTACACGAATTACGAAGTCATCTGCCACTTTAATAGATAATATACTTACAAATAACTTACTTTCATTTCATGATACTGGTCTATTGTATTGTGATGTATCCGATCACTTGCCTGTCTTTACCATTTCAAAGTTAAATGTTGCTAATGTCAAATCATCGAAAATAAACATAGGTCACAGAATTATAAATCAGAGAAATATTGAGGCCTTAATTAGGAATTTGCACGAAGTCAACTGGAGGGATGTATATGCTGCAGAAGATCCAAACGATAGTTATAATATTTTTCAAAATAAATTTCGTGCATTGTATGATAAGCATTTTCCAATTGTATTAGACAAAAACAAAAACAAGAAATTAAAATGTTGGATGACGAATGGACTGTTACAGTCGATCCGACATAAGAATAAATTATACACAATGTATTTACGTAACCCATCAGACCAAAATGCTTATGTGTATAAAAACTATCGTAACCTACTCACAGGATTAATTCGTAAAGCAAAATCTCAGTATTTCCATGACAAATTTTTACTTAATAAATCTAATGTAAATCGTACGTGGCAAACGATCAATTCACTACTTAACAAAAAGAAGCCAGCTGAGAATTCTGTATTTAATTATAACGGGGACATCGCTACAGAACCGGACATTATTTCGAACTCCTTTAATGACTTCTTTACAAGCATTGGTCCATCTTTAGCAAATAAAATCCCAGGTACCCAAACGAATTATTTACAGTATATGAATGATCCACCTGTTGACTCTTTGTATTTATATCCTACTAGGGAAAACGAAATTTGTAACATTGTTAGTACTTTTGGAAACAATAAAGCTGCAGGTTTGGACGAATACAGTCCAAGAGTCATTAAACAGGTCATTATGTACATCTGTAGACCCCTATGCCATGTATTCAACCTTTCATTATTAAACGGAATTTTTCCAGATGAGCTAAAGAAAGCTAAAGTAACACCAGTGTTTAAATCTGGTGACAAGCGTGAATTTACAAACTATAGGCCCATTTCTGTACTGTCAGTCTTCTCTAAATTATTCGAGCGCATTGTTTATAAAAGAACTATTGAATTTCTTGACAAACATTCTATTCTCAATAAACATCAATATGGTTTCCGTAGGGATTATTCAACATGTATGGCTCTTACCAGTCTTTCTAGTAAAGTCATAGACGCCTTTGAGGCAAATGAATTTGCAATTGGAGTTTTTATAGATCTGTCTAAGGCATTTGACACAATTAATCACAATATTCTACTATCTAAACTATATCGTTATGGAATACGTGGTGTAGCTCTTAAATGGTTCACCAGCTATCTTAACAATCGATTACAATGTACCAAATATAAATCTTCTATTTCGGAGTTTAGGACAATAACATGCGGAATCCCACAGGGTAGCCTGCTTGGGCCATTGTTATTTATATTATAATGAATGATATTTATAAATCTGCTAATGAATTGTCTTTTATACTGTATGCAGACGACACAAACATATTTCACAGAGATTCAGACTTGAAGTCTCTTATGGATACAGTAAATGCAGGTCTTGCATATATATGTGAATGGTTCAAATCTAATAAATTATCTGTAAATGTAAAGAAATGTAATTATATGATTTTTCACAATGGAAAGAATGCAGATTTAAATGATTTCAATATTGTTCTTGATAATGTCATATTGCCAAGGGTAGATAAAGTCAAATTTCTTGGCGTTTATTTAGATAGTTCCTTGTCTTGGAAATACCATATTCACGAAGTTGAAAGTAAGGTGTCCAAAAACATTGGCATTATATCCAGACTCAAATATCTCTTGCCCAATCACATTCTACGTATGTTATATTGTGCTCTTATACTTCCATATTTTTCCTACTGTAATCTTGTTTGGGCGAATTCCTGCAAGTACAAAATACAAAAGCTTACACTATTGCAGAAGAAGATTATTCGTATAATATCCGGAATGCACTATCGTTCCCATACTGGTCCCATCTTTAAACAAATTATTTTCTTGAGATTCAGTGATATCAACTTGCACCAACAGGGTATTTTCATGTATAAAAGCATGAATAATATCTTCCCATCACAATTTAGTGATTTTATCAATTTTCAATGCAACTCGGAAACCCATACGTATAATACGAGAAGCGCTGCCAACATTCGTCTCCCTAAACATAGAACCCGAAGATTTCAATTTGACATTCGATACTCTGGGCCAAAATTTTGGAACACCTTACCATCTATTCTACAAAAATCGCTCTCCTTGCAGACTTTTTCCCGTAAGGCAAAAATGTATTTAATTGCTCGATATTGATACCCTGTCTTGTATTTATGTGTGAAATGACCTCTTGTGGAATTCAATGACATGTTTGTATTTTGATCACTTACGTACATGCCTCAGCTGTTGCTAGTACCATATGTATATTCCCAGGACAATGCTGTCGGATAAAGCTGTTGTCTGTTTGATGATTTTGCTTGTTTTTTAATGATATGTACCCGCTGTCTATTTTAAAATTGTAGTACTTCGTTATTTGTATGATGTAATCACAGACACATGCACAGCCCAATTGAGGTAACTTTCTCTTTATAAATGAACATGCCTTCCTATACCTAATTCTCTCCTCATTTTTTTTCCTTCTTCTCTCTGTTCCATTTACTATATTTGTTCTTTCCTATCAACTTTCTGTTATATAAAATGTAATTTTCATAATAATATCTATAATGTTCTCTCGGTAACTGTGTTAATTTATTATGGGCGTTCCCAACTCAAGCTATGCTTTCCGGGTTTTCGCCTCCTTCCGTATCTGAATTATTTACTGTATACTCTATGTTGAAATAATTGTTACATATATCATGTATATATACATTGTGTTTCATATTGTACTGTTGAGAAGGAAATAAATGTTAATAAATACAAAAATATTAAGAGCCTTAAGTCAGCAAGCAATGGAATTGACGATGTTTTAGGGCTTTCTCGTTTACATGCTTCCTCGTTGGTGTATCAAAGCCCTTGATGCATGGGCTAGATGAAGTGAAAACGACCCGAATTTGATAATAAGATGATAAGTGGAAACGATAAATGTTTAATCTGATTTAAATGAGATTTTATGTCAGTGACAGTCAGCCTGTTTGATTATTGTAGCAAGGAACAAAGTAATGTGTCAAATGGATATCTGGGCTAAAATGACGTGAAACATAATTATAATCATCCCCCGCAATCTGGTGCTTGTATCTGTGATCGTTCATAGGTGATGAGCAATATTGGACAGTCATAACTCCTCCGGGGTTAGAGGAGCATGTATGTACTGTAATTGCACATTCAAAGGTCAATTAAAACCATTTAATTTAGAAAGTTTGGTTGTCTGTATCCTTAGGTTCTGAATAACCTGTTCTGTTAGTCACTTTATGCTTGCACTCTATAATTTTGATGCTTATTGTGCACAAACCTGTTCATTTGCGTTGCATTAAGATAACAAATTCTTGAATTAAGCTGTCATTTTAATCGAATAAAGTCTATTCAGGATCATAATCAGGATCCATTCGTGCTTCTTAAGATGGCATATGTCATTGATTTTTAAGTGCGTTCGCATATTGAAAGAACGTCAGTAAGCATTGATTATGATTGACACAAATTGATATTTATTATTGATGCCATGTCAATATATATAGTATTAACATAGGTATTAACAAACTGGCCTCTGTGGTCTTATGTGGGTCTTTTCTTTAACTTAGTTCTTTATATTGTTCGTAGTGGGTTTCTTAGATATAACGATCATTTAAAGCCAGAATGATTGTTGAAATGCATATAAACAATGATGGACCCCTAAACCATATACATGTAATCACTTTGGGTACACTTTATAAAAATATCAGTCGGTGACATCGTCTAAGTATCAAACTTTACTTAGGAATCCGAGTGAAAAAAGAAGAAAAAACGAGGTGAACACCATTTGCCTGTTGGATTCATCTGTGTGCTTAAAGGTAAAGACCAGTAATGGTCATGCGATTGCATTGTGAAAGAAACGTTGTGGAATCGATCAGAAAAGGTTGATCATCTAGCATCTAGCATCTGCAAGGTTCTGGAATCATCAAAATGATAAGAAATTTGGCCCATTCTTCGTAAAGTTACAAGCACTATACACAGAAAGAGGTATATGGGACTACCCTATATCTCTCACCAGACCATGAGAGAAACAAATTTACCGAATATATGAATTAGTAGGCGGTTTCCCGGCAAATTTGTTATCATCATGTATTAGTCAAAACATATTCTTTCACATGATTGGTAATGAGAGCTTTCATTTCATTTTTTGAAATTGGGGCGTTGCCAATACTGGTCTTTACCTTTAACAGTAAAGTATGATAAGGGTTTTGTGTCCGGACACTTAATAGATATAAAGCCTTCTCTCATGCCTTCGAAATTGATTACAAATATTCTTTAAATAGCACTAAAACCACATGAATATTTGTCATGTAGAATATATAACATCAGTCTTAAAATATTTATGAAATATTGGTTGTAAACTTGTTCAAATTAATTGCTGTTTTTAATCAACTGTCCGGATACAAACCATTCCCGGACACACAACGTCTGGGTATACATTTTTAATGGGGATGAGAATCATAGTAATGTGAATGAGCCGAACCATATTTCGTGTGTAATGAAGAAGGCCTAATCGAGAGAGAGAGAGAGAGAGAGAGAGACAGAGAGAGGAAGAGATGAAGTGGAGTGTGTGCGCGCGGATATGTGCGTGTGCGTGATCGAGAGAGAGAGAGAGAGAGAGAGAGAGAGGAAGAGACAAGGTGTAGTTTGTTTGTGTGCGTGAGAGAAAGAGAGATATTAATAAAGATTCCTTTGTAATTGCCTAGTCTTCGTCAATTTTTTTTCTAGAACCAAATAATTTTGGTTTTACATCTAGTTTCTCTTGACAACGGAAGTGCTGTCGTGAGTGTTTCCAAACATGCTGAAGATTGTATACAAACAATTCATGTTTGCGAGTACATTAGTGAATATGCACTGCACCGAGTTTAAATCACATTAGGATACTGTACGAGGCTTGTCGAGTTCATTGTCCGTATCATTGCTAAGTGTAGTGCATCACTTATGCACGAGCTAAAAACATTAATTTTTTTATTTATTAGATGGGTCTACAATATGAGTATTAAGTAGGGAAATTGACGGTTGTTATCACCAAAATGCACTCCTCGTCTCTATTGTAAAAAATAATGCACACACACGTGATCCATTTCGACGCTTCTCATTGGCTACATCCTTGAACCCATTTTGTAATTCTTCATAACGGAGGCATGACGGTACTTCAAAGCTGACCAGGAACACCATTAACAACCGAGTAAGAAAACGGCTACGAGTCTTCTCCGGGTAACTTGGTTATGAGGAAGAATGCCTTACCAAAGGACACTATATAGCCAATCAAGTATAACTTAGTCTCTAACCCGGAACCTCTCGGTTACGAGACCACTGCCCTACCACTGAGCCATCGCGCTTCTTTAATTACTGTTTGCATTGCTCTTTCCAGTTTCATTACTAGTTTTTGTTGACTCGATTTCTATGTATGAAAATGCTGAGAGGAAGTTCGTGAGTTATGAAAAGCGTAGGTTTTCTTTCATACGACGTACATAATTTATTCCATTTAAGGGAACAGCCCACCGTTGGATAGCCAGGCAAAAATTATAACTGACAACCTGACACGAGCTAATAACCGTGGCGACTCTTAATTGAACACTTTGTCAGTATACAGTCACTCACATTACGCGGTGTATGGCGGGAATTGCATGACACGCTGTCCGGAGATGTTCCATTTTGGTTCTGCCATCGGCTCGATCATTGGACTTACCAGAAAAAAAAACCTTGTACTTAAATTTAGTTTTTTTTAAATGCCATTAACAGATTTTGATCTTGTTCATGTGCAGATATAACCCAGTAAATACTTTTGTCTTAAATAGCTTGGCCAATCATATTTCGTGAGGGATTCAGATTCATCGCAGTCCGTGAATCTGGATAACTATTAGTCTACATTTCATTTCATTTTTAAGAGTATCATCACAATGAATGAAAGTACGGAACCAGCTCTTTTTGCAGATCATCAATTTGCTGGCAAAATAGTTGTCATGGTATGTATTACTCCTTTTCTACCTTGCGTCATCGTCGGCAACGCCCTGTTAGTGTTAGCAGTTTACAGACATTAGAGTTTCCGAACACCAACAAATTATTATTGTGAGCCTTGCTATCTCTAATCTCCTCGACGCCCTTGTTGGGATTCCCCTGAATGTGTATACAACCGTCTTTAAATTCGATGGATCGTGTTTTGCTGAAAAAAATACTCCTTACTATACTCTACCCTTGAGTGCACTATCTGGTGTTTCGTTTTGTCACATTGTGGCGTTGACTGCAGATCGATTTATAGCTGTTACGAAGCCGTTACGTTATGCCAGTCTGGTGACGTTTAGACGCATTGCCATCGTCCTGGGATGTCTTTGGCCTCTCAATATTTTGTTTAACACCGCCCGATCTTTTAGCTTAGCACATGGATCACATACAAATCAAGACCAGAATGAAACGGACTGTGGCGCTCCCTTAACTGGGACATTGAACGTAACCTTCACCTGGTTGTTATTTTGTGTGATCGTGATTGCAATAGTTGCGCTGCTTGCCATCAATGCTTTTATTCTTTACATCGCAGTGAAACAAGCGAGAAAGATCGCGAATCAAAGAGTGATCATTCAGTTCCAACAGCAGCGACTCCCAGTACAAGATGACCGATTGAAAGCATTTAAGAATATATCTCTTGTCGTGACGGTCTTCATTATCTTCTGGTTTCCGTTTCCCCTGTATCCCATATCACGGCTCACAACGCACCTATCACCTGGCACTATTATGGTATACAACCATTTCTTCCTGGTATTGCATACAATAAGTTTGGTTGTTAATCCTATAATCTACGGCTTCAGAGATCTGGCTTTTCGAAAGGCCTTTCAAAATATCGTGCGTCAATTTTGAATAGGCCTACATATGGAAAAGTTTCAGGCCGAAATTCCACTAAAGTGGATCTGTGCGTGTCTTTCTTTGCTCAGCACGCACAGGTACGTCTCATGAATAATTCATGACCCTACACACACAGCCACGCAAAGGCGAGTCATGGCGTGATATGACGTCACAACTCTCTATGATAAAGAGCTCGGAGTGTCGCCAAATGTGATTGGATGGAAAAAATTAACCTTCTTACTTTTTCAAGTTTTCCGACGATTTTTTTAGACCAATCAGCTTGATTTTGATATATGACAGAGAGGGATAAATTCCGCACTGGAAAGTGAAAACGCTGTATGCAAAGGGTAATCCGTTGCTGGGATACAGAGTCTCAAACACGGGGTTATCGATTATGTTTCCTGCTTCGAATTGTTCAAGTACGTGCATTGCTATGGAAAGGTTGGTGTCAAAATTCACTTGAAAATCTTTCTTTCGAGGTCTATTCCGACGCAAACTTAAAATTATTTTCACATATTCTGGAAAATACAAGAAAAAATATAGACAATAGAATACCGTTCGCGCCAGCCTTGTATTTTGCAGCATTGAAAAGTTACACCAATATCTTTGACACAAGAACGGTTTTCGAAGCCTGTGCCTATTGGTTATATAACATGCGCGCGAGCATACGTTCGAGACTCACCAAAAGACACCACTTTTCCATATGCGTAGTAATCTTTCGAAATTCGTTGTAACCCCTCTGACGCCATTTTAGCGTGTTATATATTTCCATTGTCATATCAAAGGAGCACCATTTGTCCTGGAAGTAACTTTACATTTATTGCAAACATCAATTCATTTTAGCGTGAAAACCTACAAACTACAAACCAGTAGCTCTACTTTGGGCCATTGCATATGGTTGCCGTAATAGTTGCCTGGCTTGATGAAACTTTTGAAACAGTCGAATATGGAAGGATATGTTTTTGAACAGAAAGATCGAAATGCTAGTGGCGGTGGAATTGGATGTTATATCAAAGGCTCAATTTCTTACACTAGAAGGTCTGATCTTGAACACGAAAATCTAGAAGTGTTATGGATAGAGATCAAATTGAAGCAATCACAACCATGGTTTGTGTGTATTGTATACAGACCTCCAAAAAGTACAATGGACGTTTTTTAAACGTTAGAAAATAATATAGAAAAAGCTAATGATATTACACCCAACATCATCGTCCTAGGTGACCTAAATTGTAACATTCTTGTCAAAAACACAATTTCTAGAAAAATACAGAACTTATGTGATTGTTTTAATTTCCGTCAGCTTATTAGCAAACCAACCAGAGTAACGCCCACCAGTCGATCATGTATTGATCTTATTTTTGTACCGTCCGTTGAGAGTGACTTCCATTCAGATGTAATTTCTTTGGGGATTAGTGATCATTCTTTAGTGTATTGCCCCGGTGACACTTGCCCGCATTTTGGTTTGCGCATAGACACATACTCTTGCGTGCCAATGCGGGAAGTATTCGTGGTAGCGTGCGGAAGGATGCGGGCGGATGCGGGCCGTGCGTGAAATGCGTGACAGAATTTTCAAAATGTTCAAAATTTTGGCACGACAATTTTGTTTGGCAACGTTCGTGAACTATGCGCACCCTATGCGCTGCCTAGTCGTGCCAGTGCGCGCCGATGTGTGTCCGATGGTAGTGGCACGCATGTTCACGACTAGTTAACGACTAGTTTGCGCACAATTTGCGCATTGGCTGCACATACTTCCCGCGCAGTTTTCGCATGCCATGCGCATAGTCTACGAATGCGTGTCCTGGTGGTTACGCATTGCCTGAACTATTCGTAAATTAGACGTGACCCTGCGTGCCACTAATTGGCACGCATTGGCACGCCACAGAGCGGGTCAGTGCGGGACCAAAATGCGGGCAAGTGTCAACGAGGCATTAGTTAACCTGAAGAAGGAGTGTATTCCGAAAAAGCCAGCTATTAGTAAGTTTAGATCTTTTCGTGAATTTGACCTAGCTAAGTTTGTGAGTGACGGGGAAAAACTTCCTTGGTCTAACTTTTACAAAAGCAATGATGTTGAATCTTTATGGGAATATTTCAATTCGAGCTTTAATCAGTTGTGTAATAAACATGCTCCTATTGTTAGTGTTCGTAGAAAAATCAATGGATCACCGTGAATAACGGATGATTATTTGAAATTAGCTCGTGAGCGTGACTTTGATAAATCCGGAAATGAAGATGAGTGGAATAAATATAAAAAGAAGAGAAATGCTGTAAATAATCTAAACAAAAAACTTAAAAGAGAATACTATTTTTCTGAGTTTAATGAGCACCTTGGTGATCCCGCAAAACCTGGAAAACATTAAAGAAAGTGTCATTTAAGAAGAAATCGGGAGATAGAATCCGAGCTGATAAAGGATGGATATGTAATTGATGATTCTGAGTGTATTGCATCAATATTCAATGAATATTTCACTCAAACTGCTAGTCGATATGATACTGAACATACCTTTAATGAATTACATGAGTTAACTGATAACATATTTTCGTGTGTTTCTATAGGAGATGATTTTGTTCTCAAAGAGCTTTCCAAATTATCTATTTTTAAATCTAGTGGTACTGACAATCCTACATCCACGTCTTTTGAAGCTTGCTTCACCATTCATTACAAAACCACTTACACATTTGTTAAATTGTTTACTCGCCACTGGTTTTGTTCATGTTGAATGGAAGAGCGCAAGGGTAACGCCTATTTTTAAGGGCGGAGACAAGAAAAGCCCATCCAACTATCGTCCGATTTCGGTTCTTTCACATATTGTTAAGATTTTAGAAAAGGCAGTACACTCCCAATTGTATTATTTTCTCAATGATAATGCTCTTCTCAGTGATAGGCAATCAGGCTTTCGACCACTTCATTCAACAGGAACGGCGCTAGTTGATGTAAATGATTTCTTACTAAGGGGGATAGACAGGGGTCTTATCTCCGGTGCATTATTTTTATGCCTAAAACGTGCGTTCGATTCGGTGAATCACGATATTTTACTCTACAAATTAGACAAGTATGGTGTAAAAGGAAAGAATTGGCCTGGTTTAAAAGTTACTTATTAAGTAAGTGATCGATTACAATGTGTCGTGGTTAAAGGTGCTCAGTCTGGATTTAGAGGTGTAAATACTGGAATCCCACAGGGATCAATATTGGGCCCCTTCTTTTTACTGTTTTTTTTATTAATGACCTCTGTAATTTGCCCTATTGTGAAAATACTAAAATATGTTTATACGCCGATGATGCGGCAATATTTTGCCATGGCAAAGAAATTGCCCTTGTTGAGAAAACGCTTAAATGTGAGTTAAAAAAAATAGTTGATCACATTGAAAAGATGACTTAATGTTGAATATTAAGAAGTGTAAGATCATGTTATTTGGGACAAGAAAACGAATCAAAAATCAAAGTGCACGCTTGATTTACAGATATAATGTTATAGAAGTTGTAAATGAATTCAAATATCTTGGTGTATTATTTGATAATTGTTTAAAGGGGGTTATACATATATCGACAACTGTCTCCAAAATATCTAGAACCATATCATGTATGAAACGAATTAAATATTATTTGCCGAAAAGAATTTTAAAATTGTTATATGATAGTTTGATATTGTCACATATTGACTACGGTATTGTTTTGTGGGGATGTTCAGCAAAGTGTCATTGGAAAAGTTAGAAAAGCTTCAAAATCGTTATGCCCGTTTAATACTAAACGTAGATATTTTGACACCTCATATTATATTATTATCCTGTCTAAGATGGCAATCAGTTGTTGAGAGAGTGCAATACCAATTTAGAATATGGATGTATAAGGTGATAAATAATAAAATGCCGAAATATATTAAGGATATCGTGTGCTATCGACCGATAAATGTTTATACCAGGTATGCAACTACCTGTCCTCTATTCATTGAAAAACACAGAACCGAGTATTTCAAAAGATCTTTCTGTTATCAAGGCTCCGTTATATGGAATGCATTACCCCCTTCTTTACGTTTATTAAACTCACTGAATTCATTTAAAAAGACTGCAAACTCTTTTCTCTCACATAGTTTAAAATAGTACTTACATGAATATTTTACCCCCCCCCCCCCCATTTATTTCAATATTTTATCTTGTTTAATTTGTGTGTTCATTATAACTTATGTATGTTTATATGTTTTTTACAAATGTTTTTGATTATGTTGATACAGGGGCCCTTCGTCGAGCAGTTTTTATAACTGAAAGGGCTACCCTGTCAAAATAAAACGACACATAAATAAATATATAATTTCAATGCTCGTTGTGCACAAACCTGTTCATTTGCGTTGTATTAAGATAATACATTGATGAATGAAACTGTCATTTTAATCTGACATGATATATACCCCAGTCACATTGCCACTCCGACTCCAAACTGATCGCTTCCTTGCCATTGTGGTAATGTAATCCAATGTTTATTAATCAGTCTCTTGTTGGTCACGTCATTGTGACTGAAGCTCGAAATGTTATATTCACTGTTAACACTTGACCCATACTCATCATTGTGAAATGCCAAATGAACTATGAATCTTAATCTAAATGTCAAAGAACACATTCTTTATTGAATGTACCCACAGAAAAATAATAAAACCTCGTGACCTACTAAATAAAAAAAATCTCAGTGTTTTATCTTTAATTAAAAAAATTTCTCTATCATGGTTATTATAACATACAGATTTTATTTGTAGTATGCACATTGTTACTTTACATTATGACTTAACGTCCTTTTGAGCCTTCCAAAGTAGTTTCGAAATGATTAGCCTTTAAAAAGCTCCCAGTTTTATACCATGAAAATATCAAGGTTTTTCGGTTTTAAGTTTCAGCTTTTGTATAATTGTAAATGCAATAACGAACATGATCTCAGAGGCATTTTAAGCGCGGCTAACACTCCATGGTCCGACTACGATCCGATTTTGAAAGACTTTTAAGCAGCTTAAAGGGATAGTCCACCCCAGGATTTTTTTTAGCTGACGATATAGACCTAATAATACCATGAAGAATGATACAAGTCTCATTAAAATCCATGATCACATAACGAAGATATATCGACTTTTTTATCGAAAATCAGCCGCCCCCCAAATGCAAATGCGTTACATGGGCATGAATTGTGACGTATGTTGCGAGCTGCCTTCTTATTTCGCAGACATTCACTTTCGCTCGCGGTACACTGTTATCGCACTGACACGACGAATCATGAATGAAAGTGAAAGCGAAAGTGAATGTCTGCGAAATAAGAAGGCAGCTCGCAACATACGTCACAATTTCGATACTATCGGTTATTTTTTGGCGATCGTTTCATGCCCATGTAACGCATTTGCATTTGGGGGGCGGCTGATTTTCGATAAAAAAAGTCGATATATCTTCGTTATGTGATCATGGATTTTAATGAGACTTGTATCATTCTTCATGGTATTATTAGGTCTATATCGTCAGCTAAAGAAAATCCTGGGGTGGACTATCCCTTTAAAGGGACTTGGTAACATTGTTCAGATGAGAGATAGTGGTGCTAAGGTAGTGACTTCAATGCTGAATATACAATAAAAGATAATCTGAAAATTTGAGTGAAAACGGACCATAATTAATGAAAAAAATTGGGAAAAACTGATCCGATCGATTCCAGAATTATCCCCAACTATATTATTAAAATTAATTACATTTGACTAAAATTCAATAGGTGAATGTAAATCGTCACAAAGCAATAAATTGGCTCTATATAACATTCCAGACATTTTTTTAATAGCCTGTTTCATGTCATTTTTTCATGGAAAAACGGTTGGGAAAACTCAAAAATGGTTTGGATAATTTACTGGTAATCACTGTTAGAGGGTGTTGCACAGTGACGCCTTCAAAGAAAATTATAGATATCTTCGTGGTTTGATAATTTGTTCAGGATTTTTTGCATGTCAGAGGGCTAGTACAGTAGAAGGAATATACAAAATAACATTTTATACACAAATTAAGCAATTTTTGTTATCAACCTTCAACAATGTCACCGAGTCACTTTAATGACCGAGGATCTGGAAAGTCATATGATTAACAAAATCTCAATTTCAAGGGATTTTATGCTTCTTTGGAGGGGGAAAAGCTAAATCGCCTCATAATCGTACTGACGTCAGACCAATACTGCGATTGTCTACGATTTGAAGCCAATTCCGCTTTTATTATGACAAGAGTTAAATGCACTAAACCTCTGGTTTTTTAATATTCTTATCATTGTTTAGAACTTAAATTAGAAGGAACATGTAGTGTGCAACGCTTTAAAAGTCAAGGACAATTTCAAGTTGCATAAGGGATAGAAATCACGTTCAAATATTTTAATAGGTGACGCACATGCTATTGGAATTGCCTAAGCTTGATTTTTGAAAATCTTTGCGATGGTGCTATTCAACCTATGGGTTTACCGCGGTAAACCATATTGCGGTAAGACCATATATTGCAGTAATACACTGTGAGTATCGTTGTATAAGAACAGTAATGTTTCTGCAGAATTAGTACGTACTCTACGTCATGCAATCCAACAACGTCGCAGCTCCATGACCATCCGATAAAAACAATAAGCTTAGTTCATAACATCAACATAATTATTTCAAAATTCCATCAATGTCTAAAACTTAAATACATGGTTCTCAAAATATTTAATGAGAAATTCTTATTTTTTCAAAAATGAAATCAGAAGTGTGAATCTGCATCTTTTAAGATATTTAAAATGTATTTATTATAGCAGTAGTTCTTACGGATTGAGCCTGCACAAGATCTTGGCGCTTGAACCTGCTGGACACAGCTCGAAATACTTCCGAAGTTGAGCATAGCGAAACTCTGTCTATGTGATGACAATTATGAAGGGATATTAGCTCTTGAACGAAACTCTCTGTCTCTACGATGATATAAATAATAAAATAATAGTAATACATTATATTTCTATAGCGCTTATTACAATGTTTCTAAGCACTTTACAAAGTTGACAATACTTAGATAATAATACATTCAATATCATATTTACAAACTATAATTAATATACTGTATAATAATCAACCTACAATTAATTCAAAATACATAAGCACAGATACATCTAGTCAATACATATAAATACAATATAATACAATTAATTTTAGGGCAAAACCTTACAAATTCAAATTAAGGTTATTACATTACATCTACCGTGAATAACACATTAAAGCTACAGACTAACAGGGAGAATTAACAGGGAGAATTAAAAAGGAATGTCTTTAGGGAGGATTTAAAAGAATCTAGCGTCCCGAATCTCAAGAGGAAATCTGTTCCAAAGCCTCGGAGCAGCTACGCTGAAGGCACGGTCTCCATATCGTGTTCGAGTTCTTGGACCCGGGGCCAGTTGGAGATGAGCATAGGTGGATGAGCGAAGTCTTATAGAGGTTGAAGGGAATAAATCTTAGCTCTTGAACTTAATGGATGCAGCTCAAAATATTTCGGGGAACCGTCACGAAACTCTCTGTCTCTGCGATGATATATGAAGGGAACACATCTTAGCACTTGAACTTGTTTGACGCAGCTCGAAATATTTCGAGGAAGGTGTTGCGGAACTCCCTATCTCTATGATGATATATGAAGGGATTGAGTGCGGCAGAAATAGCTACTGCTACCAGGACACACAGATTTAGATAGGCCACAGAGGCTTCGTCCGCGAGCGGCGTTACCTGAAGAGTGAAGAACACGATGTATGGAAACCAAAAGAACACAAGGACACCGACTATGATGCCAGTTGTCTTGACCGCTTTGAGCCTGCGATCCACTGCTGGCGATGCGACGCGGTTATTTTGATCGTTGATTATTTGATTCGCTATGGCTCTTGCCTGCTTGACAGCGATCTGCATTATGCGGAGGTTAGAGACGACAATCACCAACAGTGTAAGGACCAAAAATGAGACGATGACCAAGCTGAATGTTACGAACCCGAGGCTGTGCGGTTCTCTACCGCGGTTGGCATTTGGAACTTCGTTTAGCTCAATGTAACCGCGTAATACGAGAAAGATCAGGCTAAGTATCCACATGGATGCTATCACGTGACTAACGCGTTTCGGAGTAACCAATATAGGATATTTAAGCGGTTTTGTTACTGCAATATACCGGTCTACGGTAAGGGCAACAATGTGGAGCAGTGTACTCGAAGACAAAGTGAAACTTGGTAACCATAGTAAGGCCGCCATGTTAGGGTACCAGGTCTCTTGCTTGAATACGACTGGGTAGCAGGCAAGAGCAAGAGCCACACTTGACACCATATCATTTACTGCGAGACTTGTTAGGATATAGTTCGTCGGCGTTCGTAGATTGTAGTTTTTGTAAACGGCCAAGACGACGAACAAATTCCCAATGATTATGAACGGCGCCAGCACAGCCATAATTGTCAACATCAGCGCAAAGAAAAGCCCACTGTCGTGCAGGTTTTCGGAATAGGTGGAATTCATCATTCTTACCTTATTTTTTCTCGGTAAAACAATCTACTTTAGCTCCTTCTACCCTTCTCGAATGAGGATACGATGTATTATATTTGTTATTTAGCGCCTCGCTTTCGGATGTAAGCCGGTCGAATGCCCATAAAAATTGTCCGCTGTCTGTCGCGAATCAAACGCTAGACTCGACACACACCAGTGTCATAACATATAGTTCTCGTAGGCACCGACATGGGCAGTCTGTTCGCTACGCATAAATAATAAATCTTGCGGTATGCTTGCTCCCTGGTTAGGTATCAATCTTAAATCTGTGTGACCAAAAAATTATCATCTGATGAAGTACATGTCCGCGAGAAATTATAGACAAGGATGTGTAAGGGCCATGTCCCATTCTGGAGTGCGGGTTGCTGAAAATCTTGAAATATATAAATATCTCAGAGATAAATCTTTCTTTTGGTCGACTAAAAGAGTTGATGCAGTTTCTGAAATCATATTCCAGACAAAAAAAAATTAAGTCAACATTTTCAGAACTCGTCCCCCTGATTTTGAAAATCCGGATCAGTCCTTACGAGGTAACTGAAGTCAAGATGTAAAGTTCATGAATTGCGAAAACACAACATCTCATGAATAAAGTAAGGATCCGTCCTTCCGGCGTCTTTCACAGATTTTGTCTGATTCCGATAATTAATGATACTGAACCTGCCGGAAATGTTTCGATGATGGAGCTAGGGTATTGACAGCATCGTGCTACAACACGAAATGATCCACGCTCCCTCTCCTTCTCTCCGTAAATTAGTACAAGAAAGCTGCGCTCGTCAGCATGCTAAATGGGCACAATACAAAAGTTGTTATACCTGCGTCATATCATAGATCGATCATTTTGATTTTGAAAAGCCGAAGTTTAGTTTATGTAGTTCCTTACAGTAACAAAATCGCGCATTAATATAAGAATACACAAATCTTTGACTTTATCGTGTAGTTCATTCATGTTTAATCGAGAACATGCGATAGAAGGTTTTAAATTAAAAGTAGAAACCGTAACAAAAGCAGTGTCAGTCAATCCATTTCAGTTATTATAAATCAACCCTAGAATTTATTAGATGTCATTGCATATCCGTCCTATAATCTCGCTTTCTCGCAGTCTTTTCCACTTTCCTCATTTGAGAAAAATTTGATGCCAGCAATATCGCATTTCACGTACATATTATAGGTCCAAATGCATTGTAATTACCATTTTTGAGCGACAGCCTGGTAATTATGAAGGTGTTGATAATCAGGCGCGCCGGAAGCAGTTTGGGATTGGGGGAGGGGGCAAACATTCCAGGGGGCTCACCTTCCAGGGGCAGTGACATAATGAGAAAAAACGTTCGGAAGGGGGGGGGGGTGCAGACGAAAAATCTGCATCACCACCTTACCATCTTACACGTTACATTTTTCAAAGTGGAGTATTAACGATCAAGAAAGGCGTAAATTGGCGTGGGGTCCAGGGCGTGAGCCTCAGCAGGGGGTCAAGGGGCTGAGCCCCTTTAGGTATTTAATTACGGTTAGATGAGCATCCAGGTGCCCTCTTTAAGCCATTGACATGTTCCAGGGGGGGGGGGGGAGAGCCCCCAGAAGCTAAGAGGTTTTAATATTTAACTACAGTCAGATGAGCATCCAGGGGCCGCCTTAGGGCCCTTGGTGGGGTCCAGGGGGCAGAGCCCCCGGAATCTCAGGGGTTTCAGGTATTTAGTTACAGTCAGATGAGCATCCAGGGGCCCGCCTTAGGGCCTTTAGTGGGGTCCAGGGGGCAGAGCCCCCGGAAGCTCAGGGATTTTAGGTATTTCATTACGGTTAGATGAGCATCCAGAGGCCCTCTTTAAGCCATTGACGTGTTCAAGAAGGTGGGGGGGGGGGGGGGGAGAGCCCCCAGAAGCTCAGATGTTTTAATACTTAACTACGGTCAGATGAGCATCCAGGGGCCCGCCTTAGGGCCTTTAGTGGGGTCCAGGGGGCAGAGCCCTCGGAAGCTCAGGGGTTTTAGGTATTTAATTACGGTCAGACGAGCATCCAGGGGCCCGTCTTGGGGCCCTTGGTGGGGTCCAGGGGGAAGAGTCCCCCGAAGCTAAGGGGTTTTAGGTATTTAATTACGGGCAGATGAGCATCCAGGGGGCAGAGCCCCCGGAAGCTCAGGTTTTTTAAGGTATTTAATTACGGTCACATGAGCACCCAGGGGCCCGCCTTAGAGCCCTTGGTGGGGTCCAGAGACCCTGGAAGCTCGGGGGTTTTAGGTATTTAATTACGGTCAGATGAGCATCCAGGGGCCTGCCTAAGAACCCTTGGTGGGGTCCAGGGTGCAGAGCCCCTGGAAGCTCGGAGGTTTTAGGTATTTAATTACGGTCAGACGAGCATCCAGGGGCCCGTCTTGGGGCCCTTGGTGGGGTCCAGGGGGAAGAGTCCCCCGAAGCTAAGGGGTTTTAGGTATTTAATTACGGGCAGATGAGCATCCAGGGGGCAGAGCCCCCGGAAGCTCAGGTTTTTTAAGGTATTTAATTACGGTCACATGAGCACCCAGGGGCCCGCCTTAGAGCCCTTGGTGGGGTCCAGAGACCCTGGAAGCTCGGGGGTTTTAGGTATTTAATTACGGTCAGATGAGCATCCAGGGGCCTGCCTAAGAACCCTTGGTGGGGTCCAGGGTGCAGAGCCCCTGGAAGCTCGGAGGTTTTAGGTATTTAATTACGGTCAGATGAGCATCCAGGGGCCCGCCTTAGGGCCCTTGGTGGGGTCCAGGGGGCATAACCCCCGAAAGCTCCGGGTTTTTAGGTATTTAATTACGGTCAGATGAGCATCCAGGGGGCAGAGCCCCCGGAAGCTCAGGGTTTTTAGGTATTTAATTACGGTCAGATGAGCATTTTTACCTTATTTGTGACATTGGCAGGTCACTTATTTTTTCTCCCCGTCTTTCTTTTTGTTTTCTCTTTAATATACTTTTTCAAAATGTGAGGGGGGGGGGGGGGACGCCACTTTGCAGACCATGATATAAAGGTGTCTAAATAAGCGTATTTATAGCCCGACTGCGCATTAGGGAATTTCCTTTTTTCCAAAAAATGCATAAAAAGGTATGACCTACAAAAAAATACCGAAAAATCATGTCATAACAGCAACATTTGCAAATCACTGGTATCGAATAAGAAATACACCCCCCTCATCAGTATGCCAGCGTTCAGGGGCTCATGTCTTCTCACCCCTATAACAAAAAAACAGACACGCTTTCCCATTTTCGCACAATATGTCCACGATTATGCGCGTATCGCTATTATAAAGACCTCCGTTGATAAATACCGTATAGGTGGCATGAGCAATGTTTATGAAATTTAATTCCTGTGAACTTTCCTTTTCTTTGAATAATATTGTATATGTGATTTAATTCAGGTTTTTATTATTGTTATGTTCTTTTGGGTTAAAAATACAAACCATGTTTACTCCTTTACTGCTTTTTCTTTCTTTTTTTGGAGGGGGGGGGGGGCGTTTTTTTTTTTTGGGGGGGGCAAAAATGCCTTTTGCCCCCCCCCCCCCCCCCCCACTTTTGTGATTGGGGGGGCAGCTGCCCCCCTGCCCCCAACTTCCGGCGCCTATGTTGATAATACTTGTAACTCTATCTTCATGAAAGACTTGGAAATCGAGGAAGGGGGTGGGGCGGCACAGTCGCCTCGTGCCCCCCCCCCCTTTTTAAAGGAATGTAGCATACAATTTTTTTTTTTTTGGGGGGGGGGGTGGGTACTAGTACAACTAATTTAACTAGAGGGGGTACAATATCGCACACACAAAAAACTTATTATTATGAGTGAAATTAGAAGGGAAATTAATCAAAGAATAAAGAACATTACATAGATTCATAGTGAAAAGTTGATTCTGAGTGGTTCAACTACATGTCGTTCGCTGAAACCACAGGGGCATTACCTCATAAGGTGGAGTGTGTGCGCGCGGGTGTATATGTGCGTGTGTGTGCGTGCGTGCGCATTTGTGTGCGTGATAATGGCGTATACTTTGTAGTTACTGAGTCTCCGTCAATTATTTTGTAGAACCAAATAATTTTAGTTCTCCATCCAATTTCTCTTGACCTCGTCAGTGCTGTCGTGAGTGTTTCCAAACATGCTGCAGATCGTTCATCATTAAGAAGGCATTAATTAAGGCACTTCAAAGCTGACCACGAAAATCATTATAAACCGAGTTAGAGAACAAAAACCAGTGGACCTACGGCTTTAAGTCCTCTCCGGCTGACTTGGTAATGAGGAATAATGCCTTACACATTAACTTAATCTTGAACCCGGGAGTTCTCGGTTACGAGACCACTGCCCTACCACTGATCCATTGCGCTTCTGTAATTACTTTTGGCATTGCTTGTTCCAGTTTCATTACTTGTTTTTTTTTGACTGGCTATGAATAAAAATGCTGAAAGCCAGTTCGTGACTTATGAAAAGGTTTTCTCTCATACGACGTACATCATTTTTACTCGATTTTAAATTAGGGAACATCTCAATGCTTGATAGCCAGGCAGAGATTACATATGACAACCTGACACGAGCTAATAACCGTGATGACTCTAAATTGAACACTTTGTCAGTAAACAGTCACTCACATTACGCGGTGTATGGCGGGAATTGCATGAAACGGTGCCGGGAGATGTTTCATTTTGGTACTGCCATCGGTTCGATCATTGGACTTACCAGAAAACAAACAACCTTGCACTTACATTCAGTTCTTTAAAATGCCATTAACGGATTTTAGTCTTGTAAATGTGCCGATATTACCCAGTGAATACTTTTGTCTTAGCTTGGCCAGTCCTATTTCGTGAGACTTTCAGATTCATCGCAATCCATGAATTTGGATCTCAACTAGCTAGTCTATTGCATTGCAATTTAAAGAGTATCATCACAATGAATGAAAGTACGGAACCAGCTCTTTCTGCAGGACATCAATTTGCTGGCAAAATAGTTGTCATGGTATGTATTACTCCTTTCCTACCTTGCATCGTCGTCAGCAATGCCCTGTTAGTGCTAGCAGTTTACAGAAATTACAGCCTCCGAACACCAACAAATGCCATTATTGTGAGCCTTGCTATCTCTAATCTCCTCGACGCCCTTGTTGGAATTCCACTATATGTGTATGTAACCGTCTTTAAATTCGATGCACCGTGCTTAGCTGAAGAAAATACTCCTTACTATACTCTATCCTTGAGTGCACTATCTGGTGTTTCGTTTTGTCACATTGTGGTGTTGACTGTAGATCGATTCATAGCTGTTACGAAGCCGTTACGTTATGCCAGCCTGGTGACGTTTAGACGTATTGCCATCGTCCTGGGATGTCTTTGGCTTCTTAGTATTTTGATGAACACCGCCCGATCGGTTAGCTTAGGGCATGGATCACATACAAGTCACGACCAGAAAGAAAGGGACTGTGGGGCGCCTTTAACTGGGCCATTGAACGTAACCTTCACCTGGTTGTTATTTTGTGTGATCGTGATTTCAATGGTTGTGCTGCTTGCCATCAATGCTTTGATTCTTCACATCGCAGTGAAACAAGCGAGAAAGATTGCGAGTCAAAGAGTGATCATCCAGTTCCAACAGCAGCAACTCCCACTACACGATGACCGATTGAAAGCATTTAAGACTATCTCCCTTGTCGTGACAGTCTTCATTATCTTCTGGTTTATGTTTCCCCTGCTTCTTATATTACGGCTTACAACGCACCTACCTTTTGTTACTCTTATGGTATACAACTATTCATTTCTGATATTGCATACAATAAGTTTGGTTGTTAATCCTATCATCTACGGCTTCAGAGATCGGGCTTTTCGAAAGGCCTTTCAAAATATCTTGCGTCAATTGTGAATAACGTAGTAATCTTTCGAAGTACGTCGTAACCCCTCTGACGCCATTTTAGCGTGTGATCTATCCATTGTCACATACGAGGAGCACTTTTTGTCCTGGAAGTAACTGTACATTTATTGCAAATATTAACTTACCATGCATTTTATAATTATAACTATGTGAGAACCTACAAACTACAAACCTAACTGAGGGCTCGTTCAGAATTAGCCGAAGTAGCGATAGTTCTAAATTTGTTCATCGCATATGATTTCGTTACGAGTTGGTAACGCATTCATACTTCGCATTGCAGTGAAGCAGGTGAATACAATAGCAAGTCAACACGTGGCCATTTGGATGCAACAGGAACAGCAACTGCCTGTTTAAGATAACCGACTTAAAGCAGTCAAGAATGTTGCCCTTACTGTGACACTTTTCTTAATCTGTTTGGTTTCCATGGCCGCTTTACCTGATGTTAAAAGGGACAACATAATTTATTTGATAGTCGACAATTCCTTGGTTGTGGTACAGTATAAACGATTGGTCTATAAACCCGATTATCAACGGATGCAGGGTTTGGTAATTGTGATAGGTTTTCCAAATTATCTTGTGTCACTATACGTGCAACAAAGCATGCCCCATGTGCAACGTGCATTAAAAAAATTGTCATGTTTTCTTCGAACGATTACTTATGATTTTGTTTGTAGATTCAATGGTGTGCTATGCAGTTCAGTGTCCCATGAAAACCAATTTTTCGGACAAGTCAGATTGAGCTGTCCTGCCATTGCACCCCCTCAGTAAGTTGCGTCTGTGGCTTTATTGAGGATGCGTTTAAATCCGGACGTGCATGGATTCCAATAATGTTCTTAATTGACGCTAATAAACTAACATCACAACCGTTCAGTTCCTAAAGCTTCGAACATCCCGGTGCATTGCTGTACCAGTTTCCAGTTTTATACAACCATATAGCTCCGTTTAGTCTCATTTGACAACGCCCCCTATCGTCAGAGTCAGCAGCCTAACATGTTAACCTATGGAATTTTACCCCCAAAATCGTTAAAAATTCATTTTTTGTTTAAACGGAAAGCACATTCACCCCGACGTACTTAATCACTAGCTCTTTCATCGGAACCCTTATGTCCTATTGACTTTTGAAAGTTCACCCACCGTAATTTGATCAAAATAGGTTGCAAGCTCGCCATTGCCTATATAACACATGTGAAACAAGTCGAACTTTAGACTCAGTTTGCCAAGCGATTGTAAGGTTTTAGGTCAAGCACACGAAGGATAAGAAGCATGAATTATAATAGATCAGTTCTGATCGGTTCATTATGTCCATTTCATCCAACCCCCACCGTAATTTTTCCATTGAAGATAGACAAACATTTTGCCAAGGTAAGCAAAAACATGAATACTCATGATCGCCATGGACTATTCGATTATTTACAGAGGGGTGCAATTGTGCACCACATCAAACTCCCCTACTTTAAGTCAAGTATTTCATTGTATTATGTAGTTTGGTAGGTTTATTTTAATAACTGTTTAATTATCAGATATCAGTGATAGTTTAAAGATATGGAAAATGTTTTTGTATTTTATATTTAGCAAAGCAATCTCACATACAAATTCACTACCAAGTGTCGTCTAATCCGCCGATTGTCGTCTGCTATATACGTCCAGCGAGCGAAAATGAGACAACCGGAGCAATATGAATGGCTCATCGTTCCCCACAAGTATCGAGAAATATTTGATAAGGCACTTATAAACAAACGAACAAAATACGTCTTTTTCTAAAATTCTTGAAATGTCTCTCTTGTAACTGCGCCTTTATCAATTTCATCGACTTAACATAAATACATGTATATTAAGAGTGTTGTTAAATATTGTACGAGCAAAATGTTCTAATAAATAAATTAAAATTCCCCGATTTTGTTTGCTGAATTGTTCGAATCATGAAAAATTATACAGTGAAATAAAACAAAACATAATTATTCGCCATTCTGTAGTCTGTGTTCGGTTCATTACTGTGCATGCTGCTGGTCCACGAAAGGTATTATTTGTTGATACTTTGAGGGACGCCAAGACTTTCATGAAATCATATCAAGGGCTATTTCGTAAACCCGCTCTATTGCCCATAGAAATCATGTTCGTATTATGTTCATCTCATTGTAATGTTGTAAAATGTCAATAGATAATGATGGAAGACACAGCATAGAAAGGTCATCATGCTGTATAGAATTATGAATGGCCTTGTAGCCATTCCTGCGGTTCAACCCTACCTACATTCATCTTCTGGAAGAACAAGGGGACATCATCTACAGTTCAGACAGCAGCACTGCAGAATCTCTGCCTACCAACACAGCTACTTTCCAAGTGTGGTCTGTCTCTGGAATGTTCTCACATCTACATCGGTGTCGGCCCCGTCTATCGAGGTCTTCAAGAGCCGCCTCTCTTCAGTCAATCTTCGCTAAGTGACAGATGCTGTTTTTTACTTGCACATTAGCTTTGGGTTTTTCTTATTTGTCCGTCACTGCACTTCCCTTGCACGTGTTCCTGCGGTTAGTACTTCAATGGAAGAATAATAATAATAATAATAACATTAATACATAATAATAATAATGATGATAACACTTTGATAATAATAATAATAATTATTATTATCAAAGTGGGTTCTTGTTAAGCACTCATGTCTTTTATATTTGACATTCCTGGCGCTCCTCAAGAACCTATATAGAGAGTAAACAAAGTAAGTGGTGCATAAATAAATGAACAAGTATGTAGCGGCCAAAATAAAATTATCATACACTATCAAATAAATGATACAAAAAGCTAGGTAATGTATGTAACACTTAATAGTAAACTATGATGACGTACATATTATTTAAAGAGAAATTAAAAGTGAAATTGATCAAAGAATAAAGCAAGCACAGGGTTAGAAACATTACTTAAATTCATAATACAAATTTAAGTTTGATTTAACTACATATCGTCTGTTGAGAGCCGGAAGCGCATTAACTCCCTCGTATTCTACTCACAGACCAAATACACTTTTCTGGCTCTCACCAGAGGTTATGTCACTTTAATCTATAAGATAGCTATCATTGATATACACATTTGGTTAAAAGTGGGGAACCCCCCCCCCCCCTCCCGGTAATGGGTAAAAACAGGAACACGCATGTACATGTAGGTTGAGCGACATTTTACACCGTGAATTATTGGGTGACATTTAGTAATAGTTTATCAAACCTGGGTAATATTTAAACCAACAACCAAGCATGTTACTTTTTAAAAACATAATAATGGGGAAAACTTTACCAAACTGTTTCTAGAGTGGGTAGGTAATACTTCTTTACTAATAATGATATCAATGTTTCAGAATTCAATAATACAATAATGTAAAAGGTCAGTATCACCACGACGCAATGCTTTTAAAAGGCTTTTCATCGACTCAGAAACATTTCATTATCACAGATATTGTCCGCTGATCAAAACGTGGTTTAACGGTTTTTTGTAATTACCCTTTGTCCCTGAAAGGAAGTACGTGCAATTATGCTGTCGACGTAATTAAAAAGAGGATTGACGAACTCCCCTTGGCTAAGTGCTTGTTGTCAATAACCATGGGAACGCAATTAATGAATCCCGTTCATGATCCATTTTGCCATCATTTTATATATGAGCGGGAAATGGCAAGGCTTCGAATATATAAATGTGCATACTTGTATTGATGTGGATAATAATATCGATTTTTTATTGCGCACTTTCGGACCTAATAAGTCACGCAAGGTGCTACAAGTATTAGTAGTTGTACAAACAAATACTTTAATACTATAATATAGGTTATACAATGCAACTACATTCATAGTGTTAGGAATAAAATCACATACATGTTATACAACATATACAATAAATCAATTAGTATTAGTGTAGACACTTTTTTTTTTTTTTTTGGTCTCGAAATTTTAAAATTTGACATGTTGCTCAGTCAGGCCCTGACGCTCATGGCGCTTTACACATATTACCCTGGTCGTAGCCGAGCTGCCAACGTAACTAGCGCTCACAAGGGTGGGGAGTGGCAAATGTAGATTGACGTCTTGCCAAAGGACATTAGTGCCGCTGTCACCGCGCCGTTTGTCCTACCAGTTTCGTTTGTCCGTCAGACATAATATGTGGGTTTTCTGCTCGCACGGATCGTCCGTGATCCGTGCGGTTTGCTATCCGCACAGTCTGTCCTCACATTGTTTTACGTGTATATTTGATAAAAGAAAGCAACTCGGCAAATCAATGTATTTAGACTCATTGTAAATCATGTGGTTGACATTTTTTCTAGAAATTACATAATAATAACTCTCTACAATTTTTTAAAGCTAATGGGCCAGTCCTTTTGAAAGTAGAAGTGAATATTTTCTTTAAAACCTTTATTCTATGAAGGCATACTGGTGATATCGGCCCCACAACTGTTGTAATCGATTATACTTTTGTACGTGGCTTCGTACTTCAACCAACTCACTACTAGTATATACTCGTGATCCAGGCCCCGCACCAAGTATTTGCGGGCGTTTCGAGGTTTAATGAAGGAGTTAAATGGGAAATAAAAGGGATTCAAAATGGGGTTGAAAGTGAGTGGGGGAGGCTAGAGTATTTAAGATAAGGTAGAGCGTAGCACAAATTGGCGGATGCTCAGGGGGTAGGGACATTTAATTACGGTCAGATGAGCATATTTTAATACCTTATTCATGACACTGGCAGGTCACTAATTGCCGTATGGTCCAAGGGGCGGAGACTCCGGAAGCGCAGGGGTTTTAGGCATTAAAATTAAGGTCAGATGAGCATCCAGGGGCCAGCCTTAGGGCCCAAAGTGGGGTCCAGGGGACAGAGCCCCCGGAAGCTCAGGGGTATGGGCATTTAACTGGCTGAATACTTACACCTATGGTGTCGAGGGGCTCTTTCTTCATTTTTTTGTTCGGTAATAAATAAGGTTAGTTTATGTGGGTGTCACTCAGGCGCGGATATACGGGGGGGGGGGGGTGACGGACCCGCCCCCCCCCCCCTCTTTGAAAAAAAGAAGGGAAAGGAAAGAAAAAGAAAGGAAAGGAAAAAGTAAAGAAAGAAGGGTTAAAAACACGAGTTAGAAGTGGACCCATCAGGGCACTCACTTATCCGTATCAGGGGACAAAATACACGGAGTCTCGGGGTGAATTAGCCCCCGAAATGCCAAAAAGAGTCCCCAAAAGTCATAAAAGTGGCCCCCGAAATTTGTAAAGTATTTTTTCCCTGATCCGTATATAGTAAAAGGCCCTGGGGCAGCTAGCCATACTCCGATATTTGGGTCGTTTTCCGGTCAGAATTAGCCCTAACTATCATTCCAGGATTTTGTTTCAGAACCTGAGACAAAGTTACCCAATCCCTTTAAGTTTCAAACAGTAGACTTCATTGACCTGTACATAGGCTTAGGAACCAGGGGGAGGAGGGCTTGGGGGGGGGGGGGGCACAGCCCCCCAAAAGCCCCCCAATATTTTTGGCGGGGCTTATAGATATCATTGAGCCCCCCAATTTATTGGTGGGGCTTATATATCATTGAGCCGCCCCTGATACTTATTGCGGGGCTCGGATATCATTGAAACCCCCAAATATTTTGGCTGGACTCTGATATCATTGAGCACCGCCCCTCCATATTTTGGTGGGGCTCAGATATCTTTGAGCCCCCCCTCCCCATATGTTGGTGGGGCTCAGATATCATCAGCCCCCCAATTGTTTTTGGTGGGGCTCGGATAACATCACGGAGCCCCCCCCGATATTTTGGTGGGGCTCAGATATCTTTGAGCCCCCCCCATATGTTGGTGGGGCTCAGATATCATCAGCCCCCAATTTTTTTTTGTGGGGCTCGGATAACATCACGAAGCCCCCCGATATTTTTGTGGTGCTCGGATAACATCACGGAGCCCCCCGATATTTTTGAGGGGCTCGGATATCATTGAGCCCCCCCCCCCCCAAAAAAAAAAATATTTTGGCCGGGCTCGGTTATCATGAGCCCCCCCCCCCCCAATATTTTGTTCGTGTTGATGAGTTGAGGGAAGTGTATGCCGGAGATATTGACTTTGTAGCATTAACTCGGCAGCTAACAAGCCTCCAAGACGTGTGTGACGATGAGAGGAAACCTATCAAATACATTAAAACAATCTGTGAGATTTTCAACAACAGTCCAATCTATAAGAGATCATTCTCAGAGGTGTACATCCTTCTTCTCATTTACCTTACCATCCCGGTTACAACGGCATCTTGCGAGAGAACATTCTCTGACTTGAAACGGTACAATGACCCACAGAAAGCTCAACCAAAGCTTAATATTACACTATATAAATCTCGTACAGATAAACTGGACTTGAAAACTATTGCCCAAAACTTTGTTTCCAGGAACACAAGAAGACAAAACTTCTTTGGCACATATTTTGTCTGAGGCTGCATGTGCTCCTTAAAGTAGATATTCATTGATTTTAAAAAACTTACTTTATTTTCATTATTGCAAAGTTGAAACTTTGATTCGACAAGGCTATCAAATTCGATGCTTGGAAACATTCGAAGTAATGATTATTATATATTACAAAACGCTTAAATACAGCCCCGGCATAGCACCTGAAGAGCTCTCCGAACGCTGCTGAGATGTGCGATCACATTATGGACATGATTTGCACAAGCAGACGATGTCCCATGACATCTCACACATTTTCAGTGCCTGTGTTTTCATCTTCTCTTGAGTTCTTTCTCTTATTTCACTACCATCAGGCTAAATGTATAATCTATCGCCTCACTCTAAACCCCTCGCATTGTTTTATTTTGATGACAAATGCAGCGATAAAAAAAATGAAGGAATCTGTCGCTTGTAAACAAAATAAGACGCCATTGTATATTCAGCTGCACATACCGCGGTATGTTCGGCGTTTCAAGAGGGAACAAATGCCGTCCTTAATTTCATTCCGGGGGGTTTTCAATTTGAAAGTCTGGCTTCTTTGATTGTTAATTAACCCCTATCCTGTGTATTTACAAGCAAAAGATTTTAGTTATCAGAATCGGGTCATATCCCCTTTTGAATGGTTTGACATGCCATTACATTTATATACACTAAACTCAGTATAACTTGACAAATAATAGCTTTGCAATTATGTTCATTCTCTATGGGATGTCGTCTGCTTGGGCAGTATTGGTCCATATAGTGACGTCATTAAAATATCGTTATTTTTCCGGCGAATCTCTCGTATATCCCAGCTGCTATGGAGGTGGCTGTATTTGTATTTTTATAAATCACCCGATTTGTAGTTGACCTAAAACTTGTACGATGGCCATCTGTTAGCTTACCAGTTTCTAGTGATACATTAGTTGACATACTTGTGATTTTCTTTGAATTTCACCTTAAAAGAAGAAAAGTCTGAAATTTTTCGCCGCGATGACATAGACGAGGAACAAAGAATTTATTTCCAGGTGCAAATTAAAGACAAAGGAGGATCTCAGAATTATATTTTTTGGGTGGTGCCACATTACAGTTTTTAAATATGTCCGATTATAGGCATGTGTGACAATAAAAGTTTTGTTTTTCACGTTCCTGTGGTATTATTTTTTTCCAAAGGTGTTAAATGTGTGTTATTTTAACACCTAGTACTTTGTCTTACTTAAAAGTAATACAAAGTTTTGGGAAATTTTGAAAATTGGGTGAATAGTGATTCTTTACAATTTTGATATATTTGGATGCCCCTGTGGATGTATTATAAGTACTAAAAAAATTAGCTCCTAAAACACTTCTGCTTTCGAGAAAAATTGAATATTAAAATTTACCGGTGCTCCCGGTAAATTTTGATGAATTTCAAATAGCGCATACGGCCGTACCATAGTAGCTGCAACCCTGAAAACTTCAGAATATGTAGTTTTGATATAACTACCAAACGGGAATAGCTTATCGGTCGATTTTAGTCAAGAAACATTGTTTTATAGCTTAATTAATATCTTGACATTGAGAGGGCGCTAAACAACATAAAGAGTTTATTATTTATAATTTCATAACTTTACACTCGATTTCAACCGCGACAACGATCACTGCATATTGTAGGATCGCATATGCTTCCAATATGTTCATTTGAACCAAATTCATGACCCCATACCAAAACTTTGTATTACCTTTAATAAAAATTAACTGAACATCTTACATTCAACGATTTCTTCAAGTAGGCCTACTTTTATTAATTTCTTCAACTGCTTAAAAGTAAGGCTACAAATGTTTTTTTTTATTGTAGAGCTGTAGTGTGAACAGGCTACTTAGTAATTCACATTTATAGATTGGTGCACTTCATTATGCTTGATCATCCTCTCCTATCTGTTTGTTTTCATTCCTCTGTTAGTCATCCTTTATTTGCTACCTATGATATTTGAATATTCATTATTTCCTTTTATTATATAAATGAACATGTGAATATCTATATATGCAAAATAAACCCTGGAGATTTAAAGTTGTAAAGCCCAGCGCAGTTCAACACACGCAATCATGAAATAAGGGTGTCTTCATCGAAGTGTCTCTGTAAGTTAAGAACAACGCCCTGTGCCTACCCGCTCTGGCCACTCTACATTCAGGGGCGTCGCTAAAGGTGGGGGGGGGGGGTGTGGGGTTGAATTCAGTGGGATTTTTTTTAATGTCGGTCGGCCAGCAATTTTTTTCTCCTTCGAACTGTGACTTTTTATCGGACAAAGAAACATTTTTGAAAATTCAGACAATGATTTAGAGTCGGTAAAATGAATCGTCTTCTTTTTCTAATAATAATATTTAATGAAACGTCGAAGCTCCTGCGCTTCGCGCGAGAGGGGGAGAAACTGAATTCAGACAATTAGGGTTAAGAGTAGAGAACTGTATACAACAAATCGTCTTCTTTCTATAATAATTTAATGAAACGTCAATACCGCCCCTCTCTAAAATAGGATCCTAGCTACGCGCCTGCATTAAAATATAAAGCTATGATGCTTACTAAGTTGACGAAATAGTTTGTATATTTATGTCGTCGCCGAAAATGACCATTTGCGCATAACAATTTAGCCTTCGGCCCCGGGTTTATAGGGTTAAATTTGTAGATATTGGGACATTTAATTTTGTCGGTAATTGGTGGCTTGTTTTGTCGGTAATCGTTGGCCTGAAAAAGGTCTAGCGACGCCCCTGACGACACATCAGGCCTATACTTGCGTTTTGTGAGAGGCTCAAGTATCCGGGCCGCGATTATTTTTTCCGTACCACTAACGCGTCACATCGTCTAATTTTATTCCGCAGAGCGGCTTGGTCAGAGACCACTCTCGGAACCGTACTTACGAACTGTACTGTATGTGTATTCCCTCCCCGGCCCCCCACTCCGAGAACGGACGGACCCCATGCGTGTTACCAAAATGTCCGGTAAAAGGGTACTTTTCGTGCGACAAAGTCCGGCCCGAGAATTGTAAAAAAAGGGGGTGTATTAACTTTTTACCCGGAGATTTCTTTAAAAAGGGGGTGTTTTTTTTTCTTTCTCTCATCTCTTTGGACTCCTGAGAAATTATTCCGAATTTAGGGGGGTACATTGAGCATTATTTTAAGGATTATCTGAAAACAGTTATTCTACATGGTGAATAAATAAAACAAACAAACAAACAAACAATAAAAAGTTCCCGTTTTGAAAAAAAGGTCTTTTCAAATAAATATTTCAAAACCTTCTCTGCCAATGCTTATACCAATGCTTATACCTTTGATAATAGAATATAGTGGGTTACATTGATATATAATACATAGAAGGAACAATGCATAAACAAAAAGTGTTTGAAGCGCAACGTCCCAAGCAAAAACAACGAAATACACATTACCTCTTCTTGACATAACTAGCACTATACAAAATGTACCTCAACAATTATATTTTAAGAGAAATAATTCCTTCATTTTCTTTTTAAATAACAGGACCTACATATCTAATTGATCTTTGGGCTAAGGCGCTCCATGGTGTAAACAAATGGAAATCAGAAGAATGTTTGGTTGGGTAGTTGTGAATGTCTCTATTTAGAGTAAAATCGTTACAAAATGACAAAGGCAGTTCTTTTTTATTAAGTCGGTACATGAACACTGCAATTTGCATAAGATGAATATCAGTAACTTTCAGAGTTCTCAATTTGAAAAATAATGGGTCAGTATGATCAAAGTACCCAGAGCCACAACAAAGTCTCATGGCTCTCTTTTGCAATCTAAAGATACCATCAGTATTTAATCTATTAATAGCCCATACAATGTTACAGTAAGAAATACGTGAATGAATAAAAGAATTGTAAATAATGAACAAAATACTCAGTGGAACAAGAGGCTTTAACTTGTACATAACACCAATATAACGAAACAAAACTCGAGAAAGATCACGTACGTGTTCATGCCAAGACAGGCACTCATCAATATAAATGCCTAGGAATTTGGGGTTTTTTCTTTTGTTGAATGGAGATACTATCCATCTTTAATGAAACATTAGTTTCTTCAGTATGAGCACGAGTTTTAAAGTGGACGAAGTTAGTTTTACTCAAATTCAACGATAATTTATTGCATTTAAACCAGTTAGATAATTTTGGCAATTCAGTATTTAGTGTTTGAACAAGACTCTCTAGGTTGGAATTAGAGCAAAAAATATTAGCGTCATCAGCAAATAATATATATTGTAGTAAGGTAGAGACATTAGAAATATCATTAACATAAATCAAAAAAATAAGCGGACCTAAAAATAGAGCCCTGGGGCACACCATACTTAACTGATGACATGGTCGATTTGGCATTGTTAAATATTGTATATTGACTTCTACAAGAAAGGTAACTACGAAACCAATTTAAAGGTATACCACGTATCCCGTAATTGTAGAGCTTGTGTAGAAGTATATCATGATCGAGGGTATCAAATGCCTTACTTAAATCCATGAAAACCCCTATAACATGCTCGTGTTTGGCTAAGGCAGATGATATCCTATCATATAATTTAATAATAGCAAATTCCGTTGAATGAAATTTCCTGAATCCATACTGATCATTATTATGTTAACTGTTGTCAGTCAAAAATGTATATAGTCTATCATAAATGAGTCGTTCTAATATTTTAGAAAAACGTGAAAGTATTGAGATAGGCCGATAATTACTGAATGAACTAGCATCGTCCTTCTTATAGATGGGTATTACTTTAGACATTTTCATCATTGAGGGAAAACTACCAGAGAACAATGACAGGTTGATTATGTAAACGAGGGGCTTAATTATACTTCCAATTATATTTTTTAGCAAATGTGTATTCATCTCATCTTGTCCAGTTGAATGACTGGACTTGAGTGATGCAACAATCCTCATTACCTCAACTGGATTTGTAGGGTTAAAGAAAATACTATTTACAGAAGAATCAAAAAGAGAATCACGAAAACAATTGCTACACCCTTTGATTTTCGAAGCCTGTTCAGCACCTATGATTTGCAATTTCATGTGGGTCCGTTACAGTAATACCATCGTGTCTAAACACAGTTAAATGAGAAACATTCCCCCTTTTCAGAATACCATTTATTATCTTCCACTTGGAGGAAGAATCATTTGCCTGTTCAAACTGTTTGGTGTAATACATTCTTTTTTATATTGGGACGTTATGTCTGTATCCAGTTTATTTTTTTAATTCATTCTTTATTTTTAATACACGTACTCAACAAAATATAAAGTGAAACTAATTCAAGTTTCAATATGAAAATGTGTTATTCAATGTATATGCAAATGCAATTAGATAATACCATTAAGACAGGAATTTGTTATACAGTATACATGTAAATCGATATTTGTTGTTTATTTTATTAATGGTGCGTTCTATCTCTTCTGAAGATTAGACAGCTTAAAGCCCGGCCCCTCCCCCAACTCAGTGTTATTTAGGGTACGCATATGCATGTTCCATCCTGTTGAAAACACCCCCTAAGTCCGGTGTGTAAAGTCAATACGGGCCGGACTTTGGTGCGTGAAAACTACCCCTTTACCGGACATTTTGGTAACACGCATGGTATCACTCCGTTCACGGAGTGGGCGGGGAGGGGGGGGGGGGGGGGGGGGGGGTTAAAGTTATGCAGGATTTGTGATGTTTTATTTTTTAAAAAAATTGTTTACTTATTTATATTTAAACAATGACCATGATTGTGTTATACCACCTAGTGATGATGACAGCAGTGGTAGTGTTTGTGACAAGGCTGATTGGTAATAGTGGAGATGGTGGTGAGAATGATGATTGTAATGATAGTGGTTAAGATATGATGATGGTGCTGACATCGATGGATGGTGATAATAATGTGACAATCGGTTTAAACAAGACCAACCAAAACATTCATGTTTTACAGCTTATTTGGATTGAGCAGTCTAGTGCCAGGAGGTGGTGTGGTGGTATGTCAGCTTTAAGGATAGATCGAAGGAAAAACAAAGAAATACATGACGGAAGAGAAGAGGATAGATTTAAGCTAGCTGGCTCTCCAATTAATTAGGGCTTCAAACACCTACAATCAGGGGCGGCGATTTCTTGTCATGACTGGGGGGGGGGGTGGGAGTCCCAGGCGCGTAGCCAGGGGGGGCGGTGGGGGCGGTCGCCCCCCAAACCGCCGGCCAAAAAAAAAAGAGAGAGAAAAAGAAGAAGGAAGAGGACGTAGGAAGAAAAATTGAAAAGGAGTCGAGAACGGTACAACGAATCGTCTTCTTTCTCTAATAATTTGATAAAACGTCAAAGCTTCCGCGCTTCGCGCGTAAAGGGGGAAATTGAGTTCAAATTAAGGATTAAGAGTCGAGAACGGCACAAGGAATCGTCTTCTTTCTCTAATAATTTAATGAAATGTCAAAGCTTCCGCGCTTCGAAAGAGGGGGACTGAATACAGATAAGGATTAAGGGTCGGGAAAGGTACACTGACGAATCGTCTTCTTTGTCTAACAATACGTCAAAGCTTCGCGCAGGAGGAGGGGGGGGGCTGAATTCAGACAAGGATTAAGAGTCGAGAACGGTACTTCGAGTCGTCTTCTTTCTCTCATAATTTAATGAAACTTCAAAGTTTCCGCGCCTTGCGCGGGAGGGGAGGAACTGAATTCAGATAAGGATTAAGGGTAGAAAGGTACAACGAATCATCTTCTTTGTCTAATAATACGTCAAAGCTTCCGCGCAATGCGCATGAGGGGCGGACTGAATTCCGACAAGGATTATGAGTCGAGAAAGGTACAAGAATCGTCTTCTTTCAAAGCTTCCGCGCTTCGCGCGGGAGGGGGGGGGGAACTCCCCCCTCCCTGCACCCACCCCCCTAGGGAGCGCGCTACGCGCGCTCTTTAAGTGATTCGCACGCTTCGCGTGCTCACTACCGCCCCCCCTAAAATGAAATCCTGGCTACGACGAAATGCGAAGGATGAGGGAACATAATAGAGCAAGAGGGGCCAGTAGCGTAATGAGCAAAAACGTTGGGGGTGGGGGGGGGGGGGGGGGTGTGGGGGCTAAAGTATTTACGACCAGGTGGAGCAAAGCGAGCGAAGGAAGTGGAGCGTAAATTGGCGTGGGGTCCAAGGGCAAAGCCCCGGCGGGAGTCAAGGGGCGGAGCCCCATGAAGCTCAAGGTGTTTAGGCATTTAATTACGGTCAGATGAGCATTTTTTTATACCTTATTTGTGACATTGGCAGGTCACTAATTGGAGTGAGGTCTAGATGGCAGAGCCACGGTAGCTCAGGGATTTTAGGCATTTAATAACGGTCAGATGGGCAACCAGGGGCCCGCCTTAGGGCCCTTCGTGGGGTACAGGGGGTAGATCCCCCGGTAGCTCAGGGATTTTAGGTATTTAATAACGGCCAGATGAGCAACCAGGGGCCCGCCTTAGGGCCCTTCGTGGGGTACAGGGGGTAGAGCCCCTGGGAGCTCATGATAAAATAATGCCATTTTAGCAACATTTGTAAATTGCTGGTATCAAATTAGAAATAAACCCATTTTTAAATTTTATTGGGGGGTTACTGCCCCCCCCCCTCAGTACGCCAGTTACAGGAGCGGAGGAAGGTTACTACCCCCATAGAGCTATATTATAAGTGTTATTATATAGCTCTATGCTACCCCCTCACAGGTTTTCGAAGTTGTTGTATTACAAAATTACATTCTTTAGCAAAACTACAGTATAAAAACAAGCTATATCCCTTTTTCACACTTCACTTTTACTTTGCCGGTATCTAGTGTGCAGTCCGAAGGGTTGTAAATATTTATTAGGTACATTTTTAGTAAGTAGGCAGGAAGGGACTTCTTAAAAGAGCAAGCTGAATATTCATTTTTGGAGCACTGATCTATTTCTATAACTCTTAATCTTGTAAACATACAGTGTAAACTGTGCTTACGTGATACCAACAGAATACATATTTTCTACAATATTTACTTGTACATTTTGAAGGATATTATGCGAAGGATCTAGGAGCGTAGCGACCGAGCATGAAGTTGCCGTTTGTATATAGATGAACTTGAAATAATAAGTGGCCTTGAAAGTGTCGCAATATATCATGTGTGAGTGAGCTTGAAGTTTACACTGTTTCAGTAGTGAGATATATATCCAATCAAATCAAACTGAGTGATGTTATCGAACAACTTAACACTATCAATCTTCTATTCTCCTAAATAAATCTGGGAAACTTGAAAATTGCATTACAATGTGAATTCATTGTCAGTGAAAATGTAATACAATATGCAACAATGGGCAAAGATGGTTTCCAGACCAATGATTTAAATGAGAAGAACTTACATTTTATATCTAAACTATTGCCGTTTGTATATACATGGACTTGAAATAATAAGCAGCCTTGAAAGTGTCGCAATATATCATGTGTGAGTGAGCTTGAAGTTTAATGGTGTAGGTTTGTTTGAGACTATATAGCTTTAGTGAGATATATCTCCAATCAAATCAACTTGAATGATGTTATCGAACAACTTAATAATATCAATCTGGCTTAACGTGACTCGGTAACATTTTTGAAGGTTGATTAAAAAACTGCGGAATTTTTGTATGAAATGTTACTTATTATATTCCTTCTACTATACTAACTCTCTAACATGCAAAAAAAAACTGAAAAAATCCACTGTGCGACACCCTCTAAAAGTAAATTCTCCCAAACATTTTTCCATGAAAATAAAACATATAACAGGCTTTTTAAAATGCATTGCTTTGTAACAATTTGTATTCACCTAAAATGTAATCAAATTGTAATAATAGAGTTGGGAGAATTAAGAAATCGATCAGATCATTTTCCCGATTTGTATCATTAATAATGGTCTGTTTTTACTCAAACTTTCAGATTATCTTTAATTATATATTTAGCATTGAAGTCACTATTTTCACAATTCGTGAGAAAATTCTCCTTTTTAAAAAAACTTTAAAAAAAACTGTTTTACTTTTGTTGTGGTCAGGGGGCAGGGGGGGGGGCGTCGGCCCCGCTGTGGATTCGCGCCTGGACTTACACCACGAGGAATATACTCCTCGTGATCCAAAATGTGATGATTTTAACACGTACGGAGGACTCGGACTACGAGGAATATATAGACAGTTTTATAGTGTTTAGAGTCATATTATTTGATTATATTGAAAGTACCTAGAGGTGTTAAAGATAAAGACCAGTTATGGTCATGCGATTGCATTGTGAAAGAAACGTTGTGGAATTGATCAAAAAAGGTTGATCATCTATAGCACGGGTGGCCAACCTTTTAAAGCTCGCGGGCCAAAGCTAACGATTGGCATAACTTGGCGGGCCATAGGTAGTCTTCTCCCCCCCCCCCCCAAAAAAAATAAAAAAATAAATAAAATAGAAGAACACTAAAGCAATACGTTTGCACACCTGCAATTTTGCAAAAAACAAGCAAGCAAACAACAAAATCAGTGAGAAAAAAATCCCATTGAACGCGGTGCATGTTAAGTGAAGAGACTTTCCAGTTTACAATTAAAATTCATGAGAAAATTCAATTAACGGCGGGAGAAAAGGGCTGTAAGTTTCAAGACAATTATGGCATTTCAAACATATTCCTCGATTCACAACAATAATTTGTATATGTACAAACTGAAATTAACTGACGGCGAGTGATGTTAATGTCCGGGGGGAACTCAGATTTGATTTGGACGGGGGTGTGCCGCTCAAGCCTCGAAACCCCTACCCAATATCATTTTTCACGAAAAAAAAGACCCATTTTCCACAGTTTTCGGGTGTTTTTCGGCAAACGCCCGACAAATTTGAGGAAACGGACCCATTTTTAATGCTATTTTTGTTAGAAGTGGGACCCATGTTTAGGACTTTTTGTGACAAAGTCACCCATTAGAGCGGCACACCCCGTATGTCCTAATATGTGAGTACCCCCCGAATGTCGTTAATGTAATGTAATGAGAGGGAATTTGAGGAGTTTTGTATCAACCACGTAACGATTCAATATGTTGTGAATGAGGGAACAAATTATGGAAATAGAGATAGCGGTTTGTAAATGTTTTACCCTATTTCATCGCTGCTATGCGGGCCGCATTTCATTTATGAGCTATTTTTATTATCGTTTCTTCAATGCTTCGCGGGCCGCACCAGAAAAGCTCGCGGGCCGCGGGTTGGCCACCCGTGATCTATAGCATATAAGTATTGGTGTGTACTGCAAGGTTCTGGAATAATCAAAATGATAAGAAATTTGGTCCAGTCTTCGTAAAGTTACAAGCACTTGCACAGAAAGATGTATATGGGACTACGCACACGTGCGCGACACGTGCGTTTATCTCTCACAGTCTAATAGATAAACTAATTTACCAAATATAGCAATTAGTAGGCGGTTTCCCTGCAAAATTGTTATCATCATGTATTAGTCAAAACATATTCTTTCACATGATTGGTAATAAAGAGCTTCCATTTCATTTTTTGAAATTGGGGCGTTTCCAATACTGCATGGTCTTTACCTTTAAATGAATATTTGATGTTATAGTTTATCACTAATATCAAAAGAATCGGACTTAAAACACTATAAAACTGTTTATATATTCCTCGTGGTGCGAGTCCCCCTGCGTGTTAAGATCATCAAATTTCCCAAAGGACGGGACTTACACCACGAGGAATATACTCCTGATTGATTGATTGATTGATTTTTATTCGCCATGCTTCCAAAATACAACAATATACAAGAATAACAGATCAAAATTAAGTCAGCTTGAACAGGATAGCCCACGTAAGCTCGAGAGCTTATCTTCAGTGGGGTCCCCGACAGTCATGTAAACAATTAATGAGTTAAAGTTGTAATATTTACAGACAGATATTAAAAGCGAAACAACTTATTAAAGATAATAATGATGATAATATTAACAACTTTAAACTAATGATAAAAATGATAATAAGTACAAGAACAAAAAGAAGAAGGAGAAGAAGAAATAGAAAAAGAGGAGGAAGAGGAGGAGGAAGAGGAGGAGGAGGAAGAAGAAGGGGAAAATAATGATGAATAATTATGTAGAGTTTCTATAACGTACCAAAGCATAATTATATGCAAAATTAAAAAGTATGAACTGGCAGAAGAAAAAAAACTGTATTCAGGCTATTTCAATCATAAAACATGTCATTTGCTTCTCTCCTCTGAATCTCAAGTGTTAGGTATTCCTTTAATTTTCTCTTGAAATGAGCAAAGTTTTCTATTTCCTTTATATCATTAGTACGAAGGGAATTCCAATGTGTTATGGCAATGTAATAAAACGAATTTCCAGTACTATACCTACTCTTTCTGGTAAGTTAAAGTTGAATTGGCTATTTCTTGTATTATAATCATGTAAGTCAGTAACAAGATCGAAGTTGGATCGAACAGTTGATGAATCTCACCATTTTGATCTCACTTGTTTATGTTGCTATACCATGCAGGGTTAGCATAGTCAAATGGACATTGAATAAGAGCAAAGCAGAGTATACGTCTTGTTTTTTTAGTTCTAAATCCATACAGCTTTGATATCTGTATTCAAATTTCAGACGAGAATTTGCTCTTTTTCTCGTGATCCGAGTCCCCCTCTATGATAAATTTGATTGACGGTCCACATGATTGTGTATAATCATCTATCGAAGGAGCCTCTACAATCCATTTCAACAACTGTTGTAGGAATTTTCAATGAATAAAGCACGGGGAACAGGCGGTAAAACATACACTAAACAGTGAAGGACGAACGCCTGCACAATTTTTCACGTAGCCCTATGTACATTACACAGAGCTTACGAGTGAACGGGCGATCGAGTTCATGTTCATGTGACCTATGACACGTTGACGTCATACGACTCCAGTGGCTATATTTACGAACTCGCTTATTATATCAGCGCGCATGACGTCACAATGCTTATCAGTAAGTATTTTACTTAGATTTTGTCTTACGTAAGTATAAGTAAATTACTTAAATTTTGTCTTACGTAAGTATAAGTAAATTACTTAACTTAGCCATTTACTTAGTAAATTTCTTACTTATGCTAAGTATTGAATTGGATATCGGCCCTGATCTAAAAAATTGGTCACGTGACCGACGGAAGCACCACCGTGAAAAATCGAAAGCACTGCTGCGAAGGGAACGGACGTGAGCTGCGCAACGTCTCCACGCTCCAGTACGTAGTAGCCGACGCCGGGTGCCTAAATCGAAAGCTAGCTATTGATGGCATCGCCATTTCGTGAGGTTGAATGTTTGGTTAATGGGTTTGTTCGGTTATTTCGGTCGAATGTGCCGCTCTGGTTTGGGGTTTAGACAAGTAACTGGATGAAAATTCGCCAATCGGTATCTCTTCTAAAATATGTACCAGTTTGGATATCTCTGATTAGGTATATTCATGGAATCTGAATCTAAGCCAACTTAGATTAGGAGGTTTATTACAGTTTCTCCGAAAGCGATCTGCTTTCTGGAAATTAAAAGACTTAAAGTTACTTCTAAAAAATTGACATCATGGAGACAGCATTGCAGACCATGCGGGCCCCTGGAACTATACCCATGGATGGGTTCAACACATCGACGCTGTCGGTATCAGCAGCGGTGTTTCTATCGTCGATATCGACGTCGACAGCGGCTATGATGATGTCCGACATCGTAGAAACCACCGGAATTATGAACGGTATGGAAGACTTCGTGAACGGTACAACCGTGGGATACTCGGAGCCACATTATCTGACTATTCTGAAGATTATTCAGAAGTGGCTCATTACTGTGGCATTGGTCTGCATCATGCTATCAATGGGGGCTGAGATCACGGCGAAGGATTTCAAAGAAACGGTGAGCAATTCTACCATTTCTACACTGTCCTCTTAACAGATGCCCTTGTTAACTTGCTATTTCATCCACTGAGTAATTATGGTGCCCCCCCCCCCCCCCATGCCAGAGTGCTCTTCAATGTCTGGATCAACAGTCTATGCCCTGTTCCTGACTTCAATATGCTCCAAACCATCACACAAATTCCTACGAGGTTTATTGTCATCATTTAGAATATAATTTATATCTATTTGTAAGTTTCAAAGCGATAACCATTTTTTTTATCTTCAAGATCACACTCTCAACTTAGGCCTAATAACAATAATTGTTAATCATTCGCTTGCTAAAATTCAATATGCCTCCACAATAAAACAATGAGTATGAATACAAACAAAATATGAGGCTTATTGTAATTAATTAAGATATATTATCTATTTTATAAATTTCAAAACGATTTTTTTTTTAATTCTTTCAGCTAACTAATCGTTAACCATTGCTTGCTAAAATTCACTTTAAAAAAAAGGAGCTTTTTTTGCCTTTATTCAGATCTTCATAATTATACAAAATGATGAATAGGAACACAATTGTTCTTACAGTATAAACATACATGTAGTACATTGTCTCATACATTATAAACACAGACATATTTAAAAAATATTTTCCATAAGTATCCAAACTAATATAGTACACATTCAAACAAGTGTACAGAATGTGCTCCAATTCCTTTAAAAAAGGAAAAGGTGACGGTAATACTTGGATACAACATTATAAAAAAGGAACATTTTTTACAACATAATATGCAAATTAATTAGTTCAATATAAATTAAGCAATCTGAACAAAGATTTTCTGATATAAACAAAAAGTATAAGGTGAAACTGCTGCTTCATAACCCATGATAACAAAATTTGTTATATTTAAATAATGATATGGTGCATTTTTCATGATAACTATATAAGGGTCTTGTATCAGTGGAGGTCTGTAATATATATATATATATATATATAAAATATAAAAAACAAGCAAACACGATAGCAGCTAAGTGTCCGGATCGATGAGAAAGTGAGGGAGTGAACAGGAAACAGGAATTACAATATAATATACAATTAGTTCCCCTGCCTTAAGGGGTAAAATTTTCCCATTTTTGATAATGTATTGGCAGTTTGTCCTTTAATTTTGCTTTTTCATGTTCAATTTTTTTTGAGTTCTCTACAGCCTTACATATTTCTTTACTAGTTGGGAGCTTTCCATTTTTACGATTACTGTAAATCATATATTTGACCAAAATCAATACATGATTTAACAATATATTATCTTTCATATTTTTTCTGAAGCCAAGCAACACATCAATCCATTGCATATTAAGAAACTGAAACATCTTTAAACTATTTCCCATCTCATTCCACATTCTGGACCCTTCAGAACATTCAAAGAAGATATGACGATAGGTTTCTACTTCTTTTCTACAAAAGGAACATAAATTTGACTGTGTTAATCCAAAAAGATACAATTTATCATTACAAAATATGATGTTATGTAAAAGTTTATACTGAAATTCCCTTAACTTCCCATCTAGAGTGGAAAATCTGGGGATTGAGAAACATGTTGTAGTTTCCGACTTATCTAGATTTAAAGCTATTACCTCTGGATGTTTAAAAGCAAATGCATCTTGTATTATAGCAATACAAATGTTATAGAGCATTTTGGAAGAGACAGACTCAAACGAATACACTGTTTTGTTAATGATAAAGTTAATGTTGGAAAGGTCAACAGTGTCATTTAGAGTATCATCTCTCCCTCTGCAAATTCTCTTAATCTTCCAGGCAGCTGGCAATTTAGTTTATAGATCATTAAGAAAAAACAGATCGTCTACATTAAGACCTTTCCTTATGAAATAGTCCCCTGATCTCATATCACCTTCTGCGTCCGTCAAATGTTTAACTTGAAAAATGTTCACATGAAATAATTTTGCATTAAAAGGAATTATCCTACCTTCAATAAAAGTATTGTTAAAGATAATTTGATTTTCATTATGTGTTTCTTTTACAATATATTCCTTCTCCTTTAGATAATTCCAGATGTTCAAAAAATCCAAGTATTGATTGGGTGCCTTAATATTGATTGTTTTGGGATTATAATTGCAAAGAAATATTAACTTTCCTCCTACCGTTCTGAATATATATTCGAAAAATTGTTTCCATTTCATGTCATTATTGCCACCAAGCAGTTTCTTAATCCACACTACACGCTGTGCATAGATCATGTACTTGAAATTCAACATTTTCAAACCCCCTTTATCATAGTTCAAATATAAAATATTCCTTTTTATCTTATCATGTCCATTCAATATATAATTAAAACATATCTTTTCAACTTCCTTGAAAACACTTGGTGGTACCGACATTATAGAAGACACATATAGTAATTTAGAGATTGCAAAAACTTTAACCAATTGAATTTTCCCAAAAAGTGTTAAATCCCGTTGCTTCCACTACCCTAACAATCTTTTTATTTTGCTCAGTATTTCCTTATAATTCATTTCTTCTTTAACATTAATATCCAAAGAGAAGTATATTCCAAGAACTTTTACCAGAGAAACCATCTTACCCAATGTTATACCGGTCAAATTTTCATTACTGTGATTAGAAGAACCAAGCTTCATAATTTGTGTTTTATCCCTATTAATTTTTAATCCAGATACCTGAGAGAAGGAATCTAATATTTTTTCTAAGATTTTCATATCTTCTGTGTCTTTCAAAAAAATTAAACAGTCGTCCGCATACATTACTATCTTTGTCTGTATATTGCCTATCAAAATACCTTTTAATTTTTGTTCATTGCGAATAACCACTGCTAATGTTTCTATGATTAACAAGAATAAATATGGACTTAAGGGATCTCCTTGTCTTACTCCCCTGCCTATTTCAAAATAGCCTGTGGAAAAGCCCCCATTCATGACACAGCTAACTACATTTTTATACAATACTTCTATCCATCTACAAAAATATGGGCCGAAACCATATTTTTTCAGTAAGAAATTCATATATGAGTGTGAGACAGTGTCAAAAGCTTTCTCGAAATCAACTGTTACTAGAAAACCCTGTACATTGTATACCTGGGTGTAAAATATGACATCGTCAATAATTCTCACCGCTTCTCCTATATTCCTACCAGGCAAAACACCAACTTGATCTACATGTATCATCTCTTCCAATACATTCTTTATTTTTTCCGCCAACACTTTAGACAAAAGTTTATAATCCACATTAAGGAGGGTAATTGGTCTGTAATTGCGAATATATAAAGGGTTCTTATCTTCTTTTTTTATTACCGTTATTACAGCCTGTTTCTGTGTGGTGGACAATTCACCCTTCTCAAAGGAGGCATTGAAGGAGTCCTAAACAAGGTTCCCTATATCAGGCCAAAAAATGCGATAAAATTCCACTGACAAACCGTCATTCCCAGGCGATTTGTTTAAAGACATTTTATTTAACATTGAAGTACATTCCCCAAATGTAATTTTCTCATCACACGACTTCTTACTAGCTTCACTTATATTTAAGTGAGACATATTAAAAAAGAGATCATCTGTCCTATCCATCTTTTCATTTTCTGAGTATAGGTTATGATAAAAATGTTTAATTTCTTTTAAAATTTGTTTTGGATCAGATGTTTCTTCATTCCTACCATCTAATTGTATTTTGTCTATAAATGTTTTTTTCTGATTGGATGCCAACAGTTGTTTAAAATAATTTTCATTGATTTCTCTTTCTTCAAACCATTTTGCACGCGATCTAACTTTTAACCCGACTACTTTCTGATCATATAACACTTTGAGTTTCTTTCTCTTTGACTCTAAATTTTGTAAGGTATCATTATCTGGAGAAATAACCAATGAAAGTTCAAGCTTTTGAATATCTCTCTGTATTTTGCGTAGGTTTTCCTTCGTTTCTTGTGCCCTACCTTTGGAATATTTCTTTGTTTTTTCATGAACTTTCATTTTAACGAAATCCCACAGGACTCTGGCGTCTGTAATATCTTTCTTCCCCTGATCTACGACAGATTTAATTTCTGCTCTCATATATTGAACATATTCTACATCTAAACACAGACTATTATTGAACTTCCAGTAAGATGGACCTATATTCTAAAAAACTTTATCACCCAAAGGCAAACCTAGATGGATGGCAGAGTGATCAGGAGCTATGGAGGGTATAATATTACACTCGGCAATTTGTTTCTCCAGTTCGTTTGAAACTATCTAATAGTCTAACCTACTTTGGATTAAAGGGTTATTTTGTCTGTAAGCAAATTGAATCGTATCTAGGTTTCTTTTCCTCCATATATCCAGCATATCAAACCTTCCAAGGAAATCCTCGAATTCTAAATTAAACTTGTGACCTCTAATACTCCCTTTACTTGAAATATCCAATTCAAAATTCCGAATCATATTAAAGTCGCCACCAATTATCATGAGGGATTTGTTTAAATTGAATTTATTTAAGCGAACACTTAAATGATTTAAACAATCTATTTGTTCCTGCTTTTTTTCTCGAACTGGAAAATAAATATTACAAATAATGTATCTTATGTTTTGTACCTCAATTTCTAAAATAATGTACCTCCCGTCTGAATCACACTCACTTCTCAATACCTTCAACTTCAGTTTCTGTGAAATCAGAATACAAACTCCTCGACTGTGGTTGCTCCCGTGACTAAAATAACACTCCCCACTCCATTCCCTCTCCCATCGATCCTCAACATCGTTTGTACTAAAAGTTTCCTGAATTTTTTTTTTATATCTCCTCTCTGTCTACTCCACTTTACTATAGCGTTCCTTTTGGTAACGTCTCTAAGACCCTTAACATTCAATGAAACAAAATTCAACAGATCATTGTATCTCATTTGTCCTTAGATCATTAAATTGAACATTAAATATCGACAAGTGTACCAATGATAGCATTTTTGCACCTTTCACCTTAACATAAAAAGACACAACACTAATACAAAGACAAAACATTACAACACACACACACAAACAAAAACTAACCAAAAACACACAAAGACGCGGACGCATCATAGCGCACCGAAAGGAACCGAGGGCCCGCCGCAAGAAGCTAAACCCCCTTTTCCGGACCATTTTAAGTAACTTTTTGTTAACTTGCTGTACTCCATCCCCCTACTCTATAAAGTCCATACCACTTCTAACATATTCTCTGTATATATTTAGTTTCTAATAAATTAATTTCAATGGGTAGCTTATAAGTATCCAGAAACAAAACAAGTCGTATGGACAATAACAGCTTTCTTGTGAAAAAAAAGGAAAAAAAGAAAGAAAAAAGAAAAAAAGAAAAGAAAAAGAGGACGACTGCTAATAGAAGTCTTCTTCTAAAATATGGAGACCTTTACCATAACAATTACTTTTTTAAAATAATTTCACAGTCGTACAATTCTCTATAGTACAACTTTTTTAAGTACGTAGAAATTGTAAAATAACAATAACACGAATATCAATTGAGAGCGCAATGAACCATATTCCAGACAATATCATATGAGAAAGTTTGGACACCATTCATTTCTTTATGACCACGTTTTGATCCATTTCATTCAGAAGTATGAAAATAAATCATTAAATTGACCTAAATACATACTTTATTTCCTATAAATAAACATTATAAGAAGTGGTTATAAATTGTGTATGAAATGAAATCTTTCCCAACTGTCTCATTTCCAAACTGATTCATTTCACCTGTCTCTTTTCATCTTAAGCAACGAGAGTCGTAATATATTCAATGTAAACGGTTTTCAAAAACATTTAATATACTGTACAATTTATGTACTTTTACATGAGGTTAAAATCAATGAGTTTACATCTTGAAATAAATGAACTCATAATGTATATTAAAACCAGAGAGTGTTCAAGCATTATTGACAAAAAGTTCACTTGTATATTTTTCAAGTGGCATCAGTTCGTACATAGCTATCCCCAAAAGAGAGCGAGAAAAAAAAAACTCCTAGTACAGTTGAGACCAAACTTCCAACACAATCTTGACGACCTAAATTCATCACCACAGTCCTTATCGGTATCTTGGCAGGCATACCATAATAACTTGAAACGTTGGAATAGCACAGTGAGTCATTCATTGATTTCCCTTCGTTATTGAACTGTGCGGTATAAAATTATGAATCTCAAAGAGCTCGTTTACAACTCATTTTGGCAAAGGCGGCATCAGTTTATGTCCGTTTATATACGCGCTTCATCCAATCACGACACGCCATGGCGAATTAAAGTTGCCCTTTTCCCTGCATTCCAACTGCAAACTTGTACCGATCAGCTTGATGCGCGTTGATTTGTTTTCATTTTTCCTCATTTGGTACGCTTGTTGCTCCAACATGAATCTCTTTCTTTTGAGAGGTGCCGGTAGGTCCGTTACGAAACGGGTAGCAGGTCTGGCAGCAGCTTGACCTTCAAGGGTCACTGGACGCATTCTTGCTCTTTGGTCACTGGACGCATATTGCTCCGTTTAGTCTCATTTGACAACGCCCCCTATCGTCAGAGTCAGCAGCCTAACATGTTAGCCTATGGACGTTTACAAACAAAAAAATCGTTAAAAATTCATTTTTTGTTTAAATGAAAAGCACATCCACCCCGACGTACGTTATCACTAGCTCTTTCATTGGAACCCTCATGTCTCATTGACTTTTGAAAGTTCACCCACCGTAATTTGATCAAAATAGGTTGCAAGCTCGCTGTCTTCCTTTTTCGAGCGTACCACTCACCATTGCCTATATAACACATGTGAAACAAGTCGAACTTTGGTCTCAGTTTGCCAAGGGATTGTAAGATTATAGGTCAAGCACCCGAAGGATAAGAAGCATGAATTATCATAGATCACTTCTGCTTGGTTCATTATGTCCATTTCATCCAACCCCCTATCGTAATTTTTCCATTTAGTAACATTTTGCCGAGGTAAGCAAAAACATGAATATTCATGAACGGTCAGACAATACAACCTTTTAGTACGTAACTTATAGTGAATGGGAATGGGCGATGATCCATCCAGGAGGTAGAGGTCAGTGGTTTGTGCTGGCAATGTTCCAGCGAGCGAAAATGAGACAACCGGAGCAATATGATATGTCTCAAATATAAAACGATAGTTTTCAATACAAACCTCCTGTGAGACTCATTGTCATGATTTAGGATATATAAACACAAATTATAAATAACTGGTACCCATGTATTTCGAGATACCCCACCCCTTCTCCGTGTTAATTTTCATGAAAAGTCATTCACAAGTTTGAAAACAAATACCGTACACAGCATGCGTCTGATCTAAAATCACTGTTTGAAGCTTATCAAAGTTTCGCAGAAGTTCAGGGCCATAGCTAGATCATTTCGAAGTTTGGGGGGGGGGCCGGGGGGGGGGGGTGGAGAACAGGGAGGGGAAGACACCCCTCTGATTTACCGAGGGCCCTAGTATGAGTGCTGAGCACATGCGCGAACTTTGCCCAATCAAAATTCATCCTATATACAGTTCATGGCCAGTGAAGCATTGTTTGCACAACTATACAGTTGTCAATGATGTCATTGCCATTTCGTATTGAGGTTGGATTTTTGGTTAATGGGTTTGTTCGGTTATTTCTGTCGGGTGTACCGCTCTGCTTTGGGATTTAAACAAGTAACTGGATAAAGATTCGCCAATTGGCATCTCCACTAAAATATATACCAGTTTGGATATCTCTGATTTGGTATATCCGTGGAATCTGAATCTAAGCCAACTTAGATTAGGAAGATTACTACAGTTTCTCCGAAAGCGAAGTATCTGCTTTTAATTCTGGAAATTAAAAGACTTAAAGTTACTTCTAAAAAAATTTACATCATGGAGACAGCATTGCAGACCATGCGGGCCCCTGGAACTATAGCCATGGATGGATTCAACACATCGACGCTGTCGGGATCAGCAGCGGTGTTTCTATCGTCGATATCAACGTCGACAGCAGCTATGTTGATGTCCGACATCGTAGAAGTCACCGAGTTCGGATTTATGAACGGTACGGAAGACTTCGTGAACGGTACAACCGTGGGATACTCGGAGCCACATTATCTGACTGTTTTGAAGACATTTCAGAAGTGGCTCCTTACTGTGGCATTGGTCTGCATCATGCTATCAATGGGGGCTGTGATCACGGCGAAGGATTTCAAAGAAACGGTGAGCAATTCAGTCAACTTCTGCGGCGTATCCAGGGGTTACAAGTGGGGGGGGGGGTGTCTATGACACTTGCCCCGTTGACAATTACGCAGCTATCCGTATCCTACAATAACCGAATTCCTAACTTCAGAGCCCTGTACCACACATTCAAACAAAAAATACAGTACAACTACCTTCAACCTGGTCAACCCTTGGGCAGATCCATAATTTGTAAAGGGAGAGATATAAGAGGCACCATTAGAATTAAGGGGTAATTTCTATGTTGCGTATTTAAGGTATGTCATTTTTCAAAGTTGGGTGTGGTGGGGGCACAAGTACAGGCCGGTTGCCCAATTCCGCCACTGCTTAAAACTATCATAAGACAAATCGAAACCCTAACCCGAATCCTGAATCCCGATACAAAGCAGGGTTCAGATGTCCAAGTATTTGGACACCCCAGGAGACCCATGCCCCTTTTGGTTCACTAAATTTAAAAAAAATGTAAATTAGTAAAGAGATTCATTTCAAATCATCTTCCAATATGACAGTATATTATGTGCCCCATCATGGCCTTTCGCCCCATCTTTAAAATCTTGAATTAGCTCCCGCAATTTCTATACACGTGTTACCCGGGGGAAAAAACAGTTCCATGATTGCACTAAATCTTTAAATTTGAAATCCCGAAAGCTTGCATGTACTCATTGTACTTTGTACGGCAATTAACACTAATCTACGCCTCTATTATGTGAAGAAGATATGAACAGTTAGTTAATTGTTTATAATAGAAGATATGATGTTCAGCGACGGAGGTTATTCAAAGTTCACTATGCACGCGTGACCATGTTTTACTATAAAGGTCTACTATATACATTTCAACAGAGTTCTTTATTCTCTTTTGAGTCTATTTTGATCAATAGGCCATTTTCGTAATGTAACCAAATTTAATGCATAGTCTTTGTGAAGTGCCTGATGTGCCTCAATACATATTATTTCATTCACCTGAAAAGAATAATAGTATTTCAATAAACAGAATCCGAACTGCATCATTAGTTCTTGTCAGGTTGGACAAGCATTATGGCTTGACCTACCTAGCAACACTTAATATATGCAGTTTGCATTCTGACTATTGAAATACTATTATTCTTATCAGGTGAATGAAATAACTTGTATTAATTGAGGCACTTCACAAAGACTTATGCATTAAATTTGGTTACATTACGAAAATGGCCTATTGATTAATTGGATTTTATTATCGTCACCGGGGATTTCCCTATTCAAGAAGCATCCATTCATTTCCATAAAATTAGTTTTAAAAGGTATTGAAACAAATAGGAAACCCTCTCTCTCTCTCTCTAAGTGCCATATCGTTTGACTTTGGCGATCATGCTGTTCCACAACCCTCGTCTCCTAGCCTTCTGTATTAGTACCACTTCCAGTTCTTTCAATCCTCTCTCTTCCAACAATTTCTGCAGACTGTCCAAGTGTCCATCCAAAGTATCCTCCTTCTTCCCCTACTCCTTCTTCCCATAATTTTCCCTGTCAAAGCAAGATTCTCTAGGCCTTCTTTACGTGTAAGGTGACCCATGAACTTCAACTGCCTAATCAACATCTCACGTATAAAGGAAACCCTAGTAAAGAGTAAATCTGGAAGATTAAAAAGGAAACAAATAAACATACAGATGGTCAAACAAAACAAAAAGACAAGTTTATAATGGCATCGCAAAGATGGTATTGCTTTATAACTGCTGCTGATTTTCAGTAACATTCAATTCATTCGTTTGATTACGCAAAACCTCATTATAAAATTAACCATTTCAGGAATACACTCTTCTTGCCACCTAGTTTGCAATGCAATTGCACGCGATCAGGAATCAAGATTATCTTTAGCTATTTAATCGTTGCCCACTTTTCTCAGACTTTACTCAGGGGCGGATCCAGCTTTTTATAAAGGGGGGGTTGGGGTGGTATGCGAGGGAGCGTAGCGACCGAGTCCAAGCGAGCGGAGCGAGCGAGGGGGGAGGGTGTGGGAGGGGGGTGTCCCCCCTCCCACAGTAGGGAAAATTTTTGAAAATCTGTGTGTGAAAATGGCGTTTTCTTGCGATAAGATTTAAAAAAATGGTCCCCGGATTTTTTTTTTGGGGGGGGGTTGCAACCCCCCCAACCCCCCCCCTAGATCCGCCACTGATTACTGCTATGTATTGTCTATGTCTTTTCTTGCTGCAGCTGCTGCTATCCATGACTTGTATCCTATGAACCAGTTATTATTATTAGTACCTTTTATGGCATCGATAGTTTACACAATATGTATTTATGCTATTCGATGTTTATGTAGCGTAATAATTCCTCTTTTCCATTGACAAATGAGTATTTGTTTGGATGGGTTGTTTGTTTGTTTTCTGACTTTTTTCCCCTTCATTTTCGATTGTTATAAAATACTGTTCTGCTTGACAGCATACACCTGTGTTAAAACAATGAACGGAGCGTGATGAGAGCCTTGAATAAACAAGTAGAGCACAAACACACACACACAAATTATCTTTAGCTAACCTCAACTTGTAAGACCCTACTAATTGACAGGAATCGGTTTCCTTTCGACGATCCTCGGGTATTAGTCTGTGGGATTTCTGGATTCCTCTGTCTATGTACGTTTTTTTTGGTTTAAATTTGACTGGAAATTAAATGAATACACTTTCAAACAGTCATAACTTGCTTTGTTTTTATCAAATTCAATCACGTTTTTCTCATCGTTCTGCTTTTCACAGAATTCAGCAATTGTTGCAAAAGTTGGATTGCTTTTTTAATTCAGGAGGTATTTTGTCAGCCTGTAGTTTGTGTAATAGAACCCCGGAACAAAACAATAATGATCGATCATCGGAAATTCACATTGCTTTTTAAAACAATACAAACCAAAAAATTGTCGGTGAACATTATATTAGTCGGTGAAAACCGCCGACTAATTGTTTCATGAAACGCCCCCTGATATCAAACGTTTTTTCGATAGAAGCGAAAAATGAGAAGAACAGGTCAGTGAAATTTTGAGCAAAGTTCGCTCAAAATAAGAAAGTTATGAACTTTTGAAGTTGCGACAAATCGCGTATTTGCTCTGTGACGTATCTTGCGAGATCCCCTTCCATTTGCTCTGTACAGAAAATATCATAAACTTTCATTATCTCAGTTATTGATGACGGAATAGATTTTTTTTTAAATAAAGGGGTTGCATTAAAACATATTTGCAAAATTATATTTATGGTGCATGTATGACTAGAATTTTAGGGCAAAAATAAACATTTCTAGGGTTTTAGTGTTGATTGATCACAACTTTAAAAAAAAAAGTTTCCTTTTTTTTTTTTTTAACAGATTTTTCTTAAACTTTCAATGACTTGTTTCTATCATTTACTGCATGCTTCTATTAAAACCAACTTAATACCAGGGCGGTTTCACCTCAATATCAAATAGCATGTGCATCAGTAGTCAGTGTGTGATATACCATATAAAGTCAACACCTACCCAATAGAGAAATTATCCTGCAAATTCACTATCCTTTCATTTTTCTGGCTATATTGAAGAGGGAAAAAGGTTTTATGTTCCTTTTCCTTCATGGGGTCAATGCAACATTCTAACTTTCATTGGGAGTTCAACTCTCACCCTGTTTGCGATCCCACGCTGCGCATAATTCTTTTTTTCTCAGATAGAGAATTGGCATGCACTGCGTGACGAATATAAAATTATGAGGGGGCAGCCAGAGGCATCCCAAGTACACAAGAACAAATAAGCCCCCCCCCCCTCTCGGATCCCTCTTTAATATTTTTTCTCTGAGAGCACCACAATGCAAAGTGTGATATGTTTATACGTCTTGCTCTTAATAATACCCCCCCCCCCCCACCTCCGCGCAGATTGACCCTATCCCCCTGACCAAATTCCTTGATCCACCCCTGGTATTTGTCCCAAGAGTAGTGAGTTGGATGCATGCTGAGACGCCAGACTTTATTTTTCAACATTTGTTATTGTCAACGAGGGATCTTGTCTTATCGTTATTTACTACCCTATTTCTTTAAATAAATGGAAAGAAAAGACAGAATGGATTTGTTTGTTTAAAGTGAAGGAGAGAAAAAATAACTAAAACTTGACTGTTTAGTACAATTACTTATGGTATCAATAATAGTTCAGTGTATACAAAAATCAAAATTATTTGTTATCAATTACTTTTAATATACCCAATAGAGAACATAATGCGCATATTAAATGGCCTGTGACTGTACTCTCCTATTCCTAAACCTGATAATGCATCGAGAGCAGAGGGGGGCCGAGTGCCACCTGCCCACCGCTCCTCCGCAAATAAAGTTCATAATTCGAAACATTAAGACTAGCTAGGCGTATGTTAATTGTAGAACTATATCACGCATTTGTCTTATCTAAACTTGACATTAATTGTTCTAGTATTACTGAAAAAGTTCAGGGGTATAAGTCAACTAAAACATTTACCCCTCCCCCCTGTTTTCCTCATTTTTCATGCTTCCAATCGTACAACATTTAATTTGCCTTTTATTTATATTATAATGAGGGATGGGCTCTAGCATAAGGACTATACTCCATTTTAGCTCATCCCTTCACTCCCATTATGTTATTTTTTTTATTTTTGTTGTTGTTGTTGTTGAATGTATGATATTTTATGTGTGATTATTCCGTATTTAATTGTATATGTTCTTGTATTTTTAATGATGAGTGTAAATAAACGAACTTGAACTTGAACTTCAATGTTTGTGTTGATATATAAAGATCTCTATCTGATTCAACATGAAGACATTAATAATTACTTTTTGCGTGACTTGCAAGCACAATGTCTTCACAAAAAAGATCTGGATACACATCAATTTTAAAGTAAAGAATGTAGGAACAGATGTTCTAAATGTCAATAACAATTTCCCATATTCAGTTGAAGGTCATCATGCAGGTCAAATTTGTTATTCTCCTCCATTTCTTAGCCCTTTTAGTGGTTAAAATGTCGTTTAAGTCAGTGAAAAATATCTGAATTTACGAGAAGAATTTTTTCGTCCATTCATATGGGACTAAATTAAATTTGTCAATACCGATATTGTGCCTCAAGCTTGATAAAAACTAACTAAGATTTTGATGGATCAAGGCATTCAATTCTGTCGGATATTCACCCCTCGTTGTAAAAGATGAGATGGATTTGTTTCATCTCCAAATGCTCGTTATTCCAATTCCTATCTAAGTTGATGTAGCATTGATTTAGTTTTCATTTGTATCATCATCGGCATTGTCACATCCTCCTCCTCCTCCTCCTCATCCTTCTCACCATCATCATCATCATCACATTATTCTTCATGATCATTATCATCATCATCATCATCATCATTATCTTCGTCATCATCATGATCGTCATTCTCATCATCATCATCATCATCATCAATTATTTTAGTAGTAATGTAAGAAGTACTCATATATTTACCATAATAAGTAAGAGGGCGTGATAGGGAGGGACAGGGGACAAGTTAAACCCCCTCCAATGATGAACATTCGATGTTGGGTGATTTATAATGACACATTTAAAATGTTGTTGGCAAAAGTATGTATAAGCTTTTGTGCAGAATATACTCAAACTCGAACTATAATATAACAAGAATAAAGGAGAATTGGCATTCGTTAAGAATGTAAATTCAATTTTAAAAAAGAGAATGATTTTCCAACAGGTCTTTGGTATGGCAATAATATTGGCCAATCGGAGTATTCAATTGTAATGGGTTATTAACTTACTACAAAATACATCTATGAAAAGGATTCCTGAGACAGACGAGTTAAACAAACATTATTTCAAGATTTATGATTGGGAAGTTTGAAAGATGGCGATGGGGGAATAAGTATACATCAATATAACAATGAACATTTTGCTCTTTTTTCTTTCTAGTTTCGTCACCCAATTGGCTTCGTGATCGGGTTTCTGTCCCAGTTCATTACCATGCCTCTTATATGCTTCCTGACCGCCCTCGCTCTCGGGCTCGAGACCCCCTACGCTCTCGGTTTGCTCATCATCGGGTGTTGCCCCGGGGGGACGGTGTCGAACCTCTTCACGTTCTGGACTAATGGCGACGTCTGCCTCAGGTAAGGTCACGCGATGGTCGATGACGAGGGTGATGTCGCTACTGATGATGATGCTATGATTATGTGGTGATGGTGGTGATGCAGATGATTATGATCATGATGATGATAATTAATGATGATAAAGGTGATAATATAATGGCGATTATAGCGGATAATCCGGGCAATACTGAATATTTTGTCAAAGATAGTGATAATGGTAATAATAATGATGATGATAATGATGATGATGTTGATGATAATAATGTTGATGGGAATGATGATGATGATATCGATGACGTTGATTATAGTCATTTTGATGGGAATGATGGCGATAATGATGATAACATTGAAGGTGAAGATGTGATATTTCCAATAGCGATCTTGTCCCAGTATCTTTCTTATGATTGTTTTCTTCTCCTCAACCAGTGTGTGTATGACGTCGGTATCGTGCGTGGCTGCGATCGGGATGATGCCGCTCAACCTCCTCATCTACTCTCGACGATGGACGTCGGAGCAGACCAAAGTCCCATTCATGAACATCTTCACCACCCTCGTCACCATCATCGTCCCCGCCATCGCCGGCATGATCGTAAGAAGATACAGCGCCAAATGGGCCAGCAGAGTCTCACAGGTAGGAAAATGAAGAAGGTCCACTACTAGCATCGATCAGACATTAATCAGCATATAATTTCAAGCGCTTATCTACATTCGTCGGTCTCCTCCACGGTGGTATACCCAGTATAATGTTATGAAGACGAAATGCTTGAGTGCCTTACTTGGCTCGACCTGGGAAAAAATAACCTTGTAAAAGTACATAAAAACATCGTAGTATCAAGCGCTACATGTGAACATAACTATCATTTATTGTCAAATGTATTAAATACAAAATTGGAAGGCCTTTACTTTAAAGGGCGTCAATTTCGAAATAACTTGTTCCGAGTGGTCATGTTATTCCGTTGGCCGACATAGGGCTAAAGAAAATTTCGGAACCTCGAGTTCTTTTCATTGATTAATAAAGGGCTTACGGGGCTGTTATTTGTATATACCAGTGATATCATTATTATCATTTTTTTGTCTATAATCCTTACATGACTCTAGTTCGGAAGCATCATGGGGCTTGCAACGATCCCCGTCTCGATCACCCTGATCGGCATCATCAATCCGGGTATGTTCTCTGCCAGCTGGAAGATCTGGACTTCGACCACGATTCTCCCCTTCGTGGGCTACTTCTTCGGATACGGCGTCGGACGGATCTGCCGACAACCCACCTCCAAATGCCGGACCATCGGATTCGAGACCGGGATACAGAATTCGGCGCTGGCCGTCACGATCATGCTCCTGACTTTCGCCGACTCGGACCTGCTTTACGACATGTTGACCGTTCCGTGCTTCTACGGTATCATCAGTTTCGTCGATTTCCTTTTCTACGTCGCGTTCTTCCGTGCCAGGATGCACTATCGACGCCGCAATGCACCGACAAAGATGGACGAAGACGAAGGCGAAGGAGGAGACTCTGATAAGGATGAGGTGAATGAGAAGGGGAAATATATCGACCAGGATTGCTACCATGGCAACGGCATCCAGATCAAATACCAGCCAATACCTGATGACGTCACTGGCACGTTGACAGCAAACGGAGAAAAACAGCCAAACAAACATTCGGATAAAAAGAACAATGAAATCAAAATAACTATAAATGGGGAATACCAGCTTCTTAAATCAGATGACACCACTCATGACGAAAGAAACATGAAGATAATTGAGAATCCTATTGTTGATACAGATGTTGTTCCTGCTGTATAAAGCAGTGGTTAGAATATTTTTAGTTTTAAGATTTAACAGACACGTTTTGTTAAATATCTTTTGTAAAAAAAAATATAAATAGCGAGGAATAGCCACGGGATGGGGTGTCATGAGAATAATGACGTAAAAAATTACCTAAAACGGTGTACATTTTTTTTTCAGTTGGCATAACACAAAAGAACAATAATTCGGTGTCTAGATGACTTGAGTCATGTATGAAAGACTTGTGTAACGTTTTCTTTACATGTTTTTCAAATTTGTTGTAATATTCATTCATTCATTCATCCATTAACGAATGTCGCACTTTATTGACTTTCAACCTGACTGCTTAGGACATCACTGCCTTTAGGTGATAATGATTATGCATTCATTCCACTTATAACTGAAGGCCGAAGGTAATGTAAAAACAACGTGTAGGAAATGAACTCTGATTTTCTTTCCTGAAATGTCCCCCGGCCCCCGAGTAACATAGAATAGAACATTGACAATCAGTAGCGGTTCTAGAGGGAGGGGGGGAGGGGGGGGGGGGGGTTACTTACTTTAAGCTCCCCAAGAAATGGTCATGTGGTACATGATGTAGAAAATGAATGCAAGAAACCCCAAGCCCCCGAACCCCAAAGTGCCCCAAAAAGGCTTCCTGGTCATTGACGGGGGGGGGGGGGGTCTGATGTGATAGAGGGTAATTGGAGGGGGTAGGGAGGATATATATATATATATATATATATATATACATACATGTTATATCATATTCATTTGATGATGATATATTTTATTGTTCAAGTTTATCTTATATAGTTTTAAACGTTCCTTTCGATTGTTTTTATCAAATTTGTACTCAACAACCTGAATATCATAGTATATATATATATATATATATATATGTCATTTTTTTTGTATAATGTTTTCCTTTTCCGTTTTACTGTTTCTACCTGTTTTCTTTTTCTTCTTAATGTTATGTTAATTACGTTCTTGTTTAGGGGTCAACGTTTAACAAGGCTAAATGCTCTTTTTTGTTGACCACTCATTCGACATAAATTTGCTTTCTTAACTAGTTTCCTTGTTAATTTTATTGTATTCATATTATCTGTAATGTTACCCTTCTACATGTATTTATATATTTCATTTTTTTAATACTCTGTATGTATTGTATATGTTTTTTTTATGAAGAATGAAATAAATACCATACCATACCATACCATCTTACTCTCATTCTCTCTCTCTCTCTCTCTTTCTTTCTCTCTCTCTCTCTCTTGTTCTCCCTCCCACTCCTCTCCTTCCCACTCCCTACCTCCGCTCCCTCTCTCCACATCTTTACCTAATTTTCTTTCTGTTTTTGCCATTCGACTATCTTCCTGCTCTTCATCAACATTATTGTACTTTTTACTCTTGTTAGGTATATTAAGGTAGCTACCGGAGGCATGGGAGCGCGGCACGCACGCATAGTTCACTCAACCCCAAATTAAAAAAAAAAAGAAAGGAAAGAAAAGAAAGAGGTATTGTTGTGTGTAGGGATCTGATTATGATAAACAGTTTGCTTTCATGAGTACAGAGATTCAATCATATGAGGAATGGTGACGCAATTAGTTGATGAAAAGATAGAGCATAACTTCTATCACGATGAAATATAAGTCATAAAGATACAGGTACAATCATAACGATAAAGTGAGATATACAGTTAACAACTAAATTATTCATACCCCTTGTCAATTTTATGTTTTTTGTGTTTTTCGTAACTCAAGAATGCAAAGTTGACTGGTTTACTAAGGGCCTTTGTTGAATACCTATAAATGTAAGCTTTGATATGTCATATTCCCATGAAACATAAATCAGAACAATCGCTTTTTCATATATTTAAACAATTGCAAAACTTGGTTAGGGAATGATTAATTTAGTTGTTAACTTGAGTCTGACGGTGACCTTACTTATTTGATGTCTGGAATGCATTCTCTGATAATGTTCTAAAGTGCATTCTCCTATCTACTCTGAAGTATTCTGAGTGTCTGAAATCTAATCTGAAGTACTAACTATGGCGGGAGTAATAGATGAACAATGATTTATTGGAAGTTGGTCGACCTTGTCCTTGAGTCCTTGACCAACTATGTCCCTTTTGCAGCCAACATCAAATTCTGTAGAACTACATACATAAAATGAGCTGTAACAGGTACAATTAAGCTGATTGAATCTTTGTGCAGCACAAAATGTACGACCATTCGGGAAAAGGGTCTGTAAATCAGATAACTTAGGTGATTGCAATCACTTAAGTCGATTAGACAACTAATTGTCGTTATTTTCCCACTAAAAGCCATTTTCAAGCCCTTTTGTTTTGAGGGCAGTTCTAAATTAGTATTGTCTTTCAAATGCCGTTGGAATTTAACCTTTTCATTTTTGGGGACTGCAAATGGGACATATAGTACCTTTAAAGTACGTCATAACCTTTACTTGATAGTGGGGTGTGGGTCTATTATCTGGAAAGAGTAATGTTGTGAATAAGGAGACCATAAAGTGAACATCGTTATTCACGGCTTTACTTAAAGGTGTATAGAGTCATATTTTTGAAGAAAGTTCAAATGTTGTAAAAATTGTAACTTCCTGTTTTCTTCCTGTATAGGTATTGATAAAGTATTGCTAAATTATTGATGAATTATGTAAATGTTGATGTTATCATCACATACCAGTATCAAAATGAGAGGAAGAAGAAGAAAGGACCCCTCGCACATCCTAACTACTCCGCTCGGTCGCTTTGCCCCTCCCCCCCCCCACAAGATTCTACCTAGTATAAGACCCATTTCTAGTGCCTCCGACCCTCAATTGACTGGACTCAAACTACGCGCTATATATATATGCCACTAATGTTTATGTACAATAACGTTATGCAAGTATTGTGATAATATATAGTTTATTCATGTATACTACATGATTCGTATACAATTAAGGGTATATTTGTTTATGCCGTATATCTTGTCTTACTGAACTACATATTTGTTTTATCCCTGTGTTTTAATATCACTATGCAAAAATAAATCACTTTTGATATACTGCCATTATCACAGCACGAAATTGCCTCTGTCGTCATTATTTACTTAACGTTAGAAAAATAATTAAAAGAGAATTCCACCTTGATACTAAATCACCACTGCACTACTTATAGCTACGTGCGCCCTCTATATAGCAAACAATGCCATATCGGTGACCATTAGTCCCCCATGATCCCTTTTTCTTATGTTATAATTGAGAGCTGATTTGATGAGATAACCACCTGTCGGTGACCATGCAGGGAGGTCTAATCACTCCTGGTCAAACTAGTGCAAAGGGGCTTTAAATTGGTTTTTAGTAGAAGCAGAAAAATAAGGAAAACAAGCCATGCAGAGAAAGCTTGATGTAAAAACCGATTAAAAATATGAAAGTTGTGAATCTTTCAAGGTGCGATCAATACTGAAGGACAAATTGGGAACTCCGTGAGGTATCTTGCGAGTTCCCCTCCCATTTACCCTGTATCAAATGATATATTCCTTTCAGACATTTTCAAACATACACCCACAGTATCCACATCTATCGTTGTCACTGGTGCTATCTCACTCATACTATCTCCTCAAAACTTCTTCCTATCTCATTTGAACATTCGAACTGAAAAAATATTGAAAGTTTATTTATGGAGTGTATTGGATCATCTTCGCTTGTCCCTTTCTGGCCCTCTCTCTCCCACTCCCTCCCCCCTATTCCATTTCCACGCTCTCTCTTCCTTTCTTTCCCAGTTCATTTCTCTCTCTCTCTCCCTTCCTCCCCTCTCTCCCACCCCCTTCTCTCTCTCTCTCCCTCCAACCCCTACTTTATCCCTCCCTTCCTCTCTTTCTCACTTGCTTCCTGTCTTTTCAGTTCCCTCCCTCTCTCTCCCATTCCCTTCCCCCTCCCTCTTTCTCCTCCTCTCTCCGTTTCCCCTTTCACACTCATGGTTGCACTTTGATTAATACAAATATTTAATCCATTTTTGGGGGAAGTATCAATAATTCTTTCAATATTTCTCTCAAAGAGCAATCAATGAAAACATCCACAAAAATACACAACATACATTCATTTATATACATGTAAGTTCAGATGATCTGTGAAGGTTGAGGGTTGCATGGTGGTGTGTATACATTCATAAGTTCATGGTTTCACCATTTGGGTAGTTCTGATAAGTATTGTTGGGATTTTATCATTAAAAAAAAAAAACTTCTTTCAAACCCAACAGTCCTTTATAGGACTACCCTCATGGCAAAACCACAAACTTACGAATCTAAATAACTTCATATACAGGGGTGATAGTGAGCACTAAACCAAAAAAAAGGTTTTGGATTCGCGGGGGAAAAACGGCATCTAACAACCGAGTAAGAAAATTGGGAAACATTTAGGAAAATTGGAGAAAAAATAGGGCAAAATAGGGAAGAATAGAGAAAATAAGGGGGAAATCAAGAAAATCAGGATTAAATAGGGAAGGAAAACAAAATCTGGTAAAAAAAAAAAAAAATGATTTTTTTTTTTTTAATCGGGAAGAAAAAAAAAAATCGGGTTTTTATCAGGCCTGCATATACCTAAAAATGCATGATTTATTACCAATGGAAGTAAATTAGCTGATTCAATGTCCAGGTTACTCGCACAAAGGCCATCGTGTAACTTCTCTTTTGTAAAAATAGCATACCGATACATATCCACAACTTAGGTGCCAATTTGCATTCAATTAAACTTATAGCTATTGATAATCAATGGCCTTGATCAAGAACTTTTGCTTGTGTAACCATAACAGCAAACCTGTTCATCTCCCTGCACTGATGGTCCATAATCTTTTGAGACATATGATTTTTTTTCTCCATTATTCAGTATTTCAAACAACCAAACACCCAGGCACCAAGATTAAAGAAATTCATGAATATTCCATTCTCAATTTAACAAATATTTTAATTGGTAAACTTAGCTTATTGAGATATGAGTGCAATAAATTTGGTACACATTACACAGTATTAAATGTTTAAGTCATATAACTAAGGAATGAAATATACTAATATACATGTACCAAAAACAAATGAAGATGTCAGTAAGATTTCCAATAACGATAAATTTTTATCTAATTTGTCTTTTGAATATTTGTGGATGAGGAAAAACAGAAATAAATGTACATGGTATACACTAAATAAGTTAACCAAAGACAAGAAACATCAAAGACAGACACAACTAGAGTCAAACAAATAATATTCATTATAAGAACGTACAAGCAACATACCAAAAAGGACAAGGAAAAGAAAAAAAATTAGAATAGAAAAACAAACTATGAGCTTGTTTTCAAAATGGATAATGATTTTTTAGGCAAACAATGTACAGGGGTGATCAGTACACTATTATACTGCATATTATCCAGTGCTACCGTATACATGATGAGCGATAACAACAAAAGTATTTAAAACTGTGTCAGAATAAACATGTACTTTAATAGCATAGCCAGTTTGTTACATTAACTCTTAAGCTGCCCCCATTCAATTCACCCAGTGCCACAGTGCTGATCTCTATTGTGCCAGCCACTAATCCTCTGTGTGCCATGTTAATTTAGGGTAGGTTCAATTAGCGTGTGTACTTATGCACGAAAATGTGTACGTGGCACGCGAGCGAATGAGAGTTTATGTGTGCATGGCAAGCCACCAGAAACCCAATTATGTGAGCGTGGCACGCCAGCGCATGCACAGAACAGTGTTCTTGGCACGATAAGAGTTAATAAATTCTCAAGGGGGAAAAAGACAATGATCAAACAATAACCAAAACAACATTGACAAAAAAGTGCTCACAATTAAATTAAAAAGGTACTGCCCTAAGACAAGTCGTTTTATCAACAGAATCCCTGTAGATATTTGTTTCCATACATCAAATCAGGGCCATATCTTATAAACAATTGACATTATCCAAATTCAAGTTAAGTTCAAGATAAATTGGAAGAAAATTTCCACACGTAACAGAAAAAAAGAAACAAAGAAGAAGAAAGAATAGGTGCCAGTGGCATATTAAAAAGATACTACAACTGTTCGCTCTTTATATGTGGCACAAATAATCTTCCTGTGCCACAATGGCATTTAAAGATCTAACTTGTCTAAACAAAAATTGAAATAAGTTGGACTAGCCTAAAGAGAAACAAAATATTGAATAAATGGAAACATTTAATGAAATGTTGTGACAAATCTATCTGGATTTGTCCTTCCTCTTCCCTGACTTCCTTGCTGATTGTGTCGTAGTTTCTGCTGGCGGCGCGATGGTTGCTTGCTGTTGAGGCTTCTGCCATGCGACTGGATTTCTCCTGTACATAGGCCAGGGTGGTAAGGTCAACTGAAAGACACAACAAAGACACGGCAAAGACATAATTATAGATCGACTCTGGGATGGTTCTATGACACATGCTCCAGCAACAATTCCTCCCAGGTCAATATCCTATTCTTACATAATTCTTAACTTGAATCCTGGGCCAAGCACCATACCTATCCGTAACCCTAATCCTAAAGCACACCTAAAACCCTAATTGAAACCCTAAACCTAACCCTTTATCTTTGACAATGCAACACATAATTGTTGTCAGAGCATAGGTCACAACACTTTTGGGGCTAAACAAAATTTATGATTGAGCAGAGCCTGTTCATGGTATGTGAAGCGATTCTAAATTATCTGAAATCAAAAATCTTCTTCTTCATCTTCTTCTTATATTCCATTTGAGTTTGATAGCAGCAGCAGTTTGCTGCAAGTGAATCGGAATGGTTGCTTAGTTTCAAGCACACACATGCTTTCTTAGCAGTCAGGTAAAACAAACCATCAAACCAGACCACACCAATAAGTTTATTATGTGCCATAGAGGAGAGAGCATGGGCCACAAATCAAATTTGGAATGTATGTGTCACACAATGAAAATTGTCTATTGAGCAATTGAAAGTGATGAGAGAAATATTGGGGAGAATGACACCGATAAATAATGTAATGAACTTCTGATTTATAACAAATTCCAAAAAATTAACACCACTCTTATTTATATCTGATTTCCTCAAAAGTTCACTGATATGTTACTCTTAAATCCAACTTAAGTCATGGTGCCCTTCTTCTGTGAATAATTTGTCTGTTGTAGATTAGCATTAATCGCATGAACAGACGTGGATTATTTTAAAGCCCCACTGCACTAGTTTGGTCAGGCGGGATAAGATCTCCCTGCATGGTCACTAACAGGTGGTTTTCTCATCAAATCAGCTCTTAATTAACATGAGAAAAAGGGGATCATGGGGGACCAATGGTCACCGATTAGGCATTGTTTGCTATATAGAGGGCACAAGTAGCTATAAGTAGTGCAGTGGGGCTTTAAAAGATCATTTGGTACTTACTATACAGGAAAGAACAAAGCCAGCACCGAGTATGTAGACAGTCTGGACAAACTGCTCACAGACATAACCCCAGACGAACCCTACAACCTGGAAATGAATACAAAGTAGAAAGTAGCTCTTTACCTGTTTATATGCCAGTAATGCCACAAAATAACTGAGATACTATACCTGTATGTAATTGATCTTTATATTATGTTTTTCTGTTATTTGTTATACAAAATGCCAAATTGAATACTACTAACAATAAAAATACCAGTAGTCTTCCTGTGCCACATTGTATTTATCATGGGATTGATATACCAAAAGCTTCAAGAATATTTAACTGTTTCCAGTGCAAGATTACCCTAGATACAAATGTTAAAAGGGTTTTCATGGAGCTGGTCAAGACTGGCAATGGGTAATTTTGTAAAGCCATTGCGTGAGGCTAAACAAAGTTATCCTTCTGTCAACTGGTGCCTCTTGTTTGTGCAAAATGCAGAGAGCAATAGAGCAATTGGGTGTGATGTGCCCCATATTACATAAGGTTTTTACACATATTTTTGTAAACAAAATGAAAAATCTCTTCATATGGCCATTGAATAAGGGTGCATTCTGGTATCACTACAATCTCTCATAACCATATCGAGAGATTCCTTTTATTCATGAATAAAAAACGGGACACATTGCATCGATTCACAAAGAAGATTCCTAGTTCTTTACTTTTCATTTTATTTCATTTTATTTCAAAATCACTTGACAGTATATAAACTCCTTAAACTTTGTGTCACTTTTTTTTTAATTAATAAAAATGTGAAGCCCTGACTTTTCCTAGATTAGTCAACACAAATGTAGATGAGACTCATAGATCATTCTACAAAAAGTTTTAAAAATCTCAATGAAAATGACTTACCCCAAACAGCATGATTATTGCCTGGAATATCTGCTCCGCTAGTTTCTGTCCCGTATAATCCTGGTGAAAAAATAGAATTAAAACAGAAAAGGAAAGTATTTATCATGCTAATATATACCTATCTCAAATGTCTGAAAAATCTTTAAAAAATAAACAGTTAAGAGATCAAATACCTGAATGTCATTATCAGACAATTGAGAGCGCTAGATCTAGTAATCTCTTTCTAGATCTATCAACATAGAGACACATGGCCAATAAGGCAAACTCTTTCCTATTCAGAAAACCGTCTATATTGCCATAGAGTTTCATCAAGATTTTTTTGGTAGCCTATTCGGGAGACAGTCTCGCATTTATAAAACAAAATTACCTTTGTTGCAAATGGAAAACTCTGGGTCAGCTTGAAAATGTGAAATATATATTTCTTATGAAAAATCACCTCTTTTCACTGCCTGCTATAGGTCTACATATTTTTATTTATGATCCAGACACATAACAAATTCCGGGGGCCTTTTCTCAAAAGCTGTTCAGAGTCCTAACTTCTTGGACATCCCATTGAAACATGCTTTTTTAAGCTGTTCATGAGCTTCAGATTTATGACGGCTTTGAGAAACTGGCCCAAGACCTCAGCTCAGCATGTATGTACCAGAAGCATGCAAGTACTTAAGGTAGTTCGAAATTACATAGAGGTCAACATTGGGGCCTTTTGATTTGGGTGTATTGACTATTGGCGATAGCCAGAACTTGCATCGCAAGTACAAACAACAACAAAAAGGAGGAAGAAATCAGTCAAACCACCACCAATAACAATACAAACAACAACGAAACAAAGCTTTTAAAAAAAATTGACTTTTTGCACACTGGTTTATAACACTTGCACATTACCGTACCGTACCGTACAATATTCAGATTTCAGTCATCATTGTGCAAAAATTAGTAAAAACACAAACTCATATCGCATCAGGTGGGACCACACTAAATGACCAATTCAATTTTTTTTCAATCTTCCTTACCATATGGGTTGGTATGCTGTCCAAGAAGCCCATTTTAAAGTCTATGATGATGGTCTCTACAATATTGAAAATTCTTTAAATAACTGCTTTTCCAGGAATGCAAATATTTCACCCTTGATCAGTGTTTTTCGTGAAGAATCATAAACATACGTGTACGTTCGTCACGGCATCAAAATTATAATGGTCTGCCGCCATCTACGTTCCTTTAATTTCCGGATCATGAAAAAATGAAAACACTGTGTGAATTTTCTCGCGCGAACGAATTTCGCTTGTTGCGAAATCAGCCGTACTGTTGCCGCCGATCTCAAACATAGTTTGCTATGCCAAAGTTTTCATGTAAAATTGTTTATTATTACTATTAGGGAGGAAACAGCTATTGAAATGCCTAGCAAATCGGCTTCAGACAAAGAAATTTGGCGATGGACAGAAACAACCTCTCCAGACGAAGTGACGGAGGAACATGTTCGGATTGCTTATCGTGTGAATCTCCCAATTTGTTCTTCGTCGTGCAGGTACATGCATTCACACAACATTGTCTCATTAACCTGTTTTTGTGTTTAACTCATGTCTCATGATAAAGTCAAACTCACTGATTTAGAATAAATCACATAAAATGGATGACCAGTAAGACAAGACTAAGAGAGATGATTACATGTACATGTATGTATTGTATACATAGCCAACTTAAGTTTTAAAAAAAAGGCATCTTTTAGTTTTAGAATTTAGTTAAGAATAAGAAGAGATGCAGCGCAGCTCGCAGGGCCTACTTCAGTACCGGGAGATCTACTTGTCAGTGTCTGTATGTGAGTGTGATATGGATTATGGACAGGTGTAAATGTAACTGTTAATTTTGAATTGAAGCCCTAAAAAAAATGCGCTTCAGTTTTCAAAATTGATCATGAAGTGCCTCAATTAAGTGACCGGTCACTTAGACTGTTGACTTTTGTTGTGTTAATTACTGTTATAAAAACTCGTTAGGAAAACGAAAAATTTAATTTCGATTTCCAATCATGAATATCTTGATAATCAGACAGGCGACCTGAGCGGAGGAAGGATACAAGAGAGAGAGAGAGATCGGCTTTTGTAATTTATCATGTTTCTTTCTTGTCCAGACGAAACTGCAAAGGCAATCCCAACTGCCTGGTGAATCTGGGCGAGAAGGAATGGCTAAAGGAGATCAGAGATGAGCACTGGTATCAGATGGATGACCCCGAAGAAGAAAAGAGAACAAAGGTCAGTGACTATAAAGCAATTGAACTATGTTTTTAGTAATCCAGGGGGGTGTTTCACAAAGACTTAGATTTACTTTAAGTTGGACTTAACTAGACTAGATGGCAGGCCAATACCAGTAAATGGTGAGAGCAAACAGTGGCAAGAACAGCCTGCCATAGCTAAGTCCAACTTAAAGTTGATCTTAGTCATTGTGAAACACTCCCCAGAGGCCCATCTTAAAGAGAGTTGCTATTTATCCAAATCGATCGCACCTCGCAAGTCCTCAAATCAATCGCAAGTTTCCAGTCCTCTATCACATACATGTGTTACTTATTGATGTGAGCGTATCAGGACAATTGCCCCCTGGATAATCACAATGTGAGCAATCAATAACTTTGAATATACACTGTATGCACACAATAGTAATAAGATTACAGAGAAAATACAGTGTGGGTATTATGTTTACCACGAGTTATTGATGAATGTCATGTTCAATTATATTATAACTAAAATTATTCATCAGTTAAATTATATAAGTTATACACTAAAGTTTCACTAAATATCTTGTCTGTTATGTTGTCCTTTTTCAGGAGGACTTAGTTGGATTGAAAAATCTTGGTGCGACGTGTTATGTCAACACTTTCTTACAGGTAAGCAAATCTTTATCAGCAAGTACTAGTGATAAACTTTGAGATACATTAATAAAAAAGAACGAGTTCAACTTGATTTGGCCATAATTAAATTGCTTTCTTGAAAGTTGTGTGTAAAAGACTTGAAGCCTTTTTGTCAGTGGATCAATTGATATGTATTTTCTGGTGTATCATTGGGGTACCATCTTCAGCAGGAACAGTTAGTTTCCAGAGCTAAAGTGTTCACTGCTTCTGTGAATTTTTACACCGTGTGATATAGACAATGTTGCAAGTCAGACAGTTATAAAGTAATGAAAAACAATTGCAAGATTTGATCCTGATGCAGCAGCTATTCTATGTTGACCATTTTTCCTGACTCAATCTGTTATTCAAAAAAGGTTTTCTTTCCTTTCTTTAAAAAAAATCTATTTAGGTTTGGTTTCACAACCGCCAATTTCGAGAAGCCATTTACAAGTGGAGGCCGCTGGATAAAGAATGGGGAAAAGATCAACCACTTGAAGGTAGGATGAAGTGTTCCATTTCATAGTCCCCCCCCCCCCTTTTTTTTTTTTAAATCCTGATTATATGATAATTAACACAAAATATAGAACAAAATAGTTTTGGGCTTGGGAATAGAGTAGACAGCAACTAGTAGGCCTTTAGGGTAATATGAAATGTTCCATTTTGAAATTTTAGTTTGGTTCTGACTACCTCTGAGTTATCGACATAAATTATAAAAAGAAACGATATGGAGAGGTACAAGAAGAACAAATATTTCAAAAATAAGAAAGGAACAGTTTGAGGGTCAGATTAATTGTTCCTTGTTCAAGCTCTTTGTATTGTTCCTGGATGATGATGGTGGTGGTGGTAGCAGGAGGTGGTGGTGGTGGTGGTGGGGGTGGTGAATGATTGCTTAATGATAATAATTCACATTGACTTTTAATATGATCTCTTGAAATGAAGCCCTATTGCAAGTATGCAAAATCCGTCTTTTATTGTTATTAGTTTGGTTTGTTAGCTGCACTTCCATAAGAATCTCTACAACCAATGTCAATATGTGGTGACCTACAACTCTTCTTTGTATTGCTACAGTTCACAAGAGAATTACTGTTATTATTGTGCTGATGTTGATTATGTTGTTAGTACTTCGTAGTATATGTTTTATTTTATGTTTACTATGTTTTCAGATGGAGTGTTGGCTGCCATTCCTGACGAATCTCTACAACCAACTTCAATATGTGGTCACTTACAACTCCTCTTTGCATTGTTACAGTTCAGCAAGAGAAGGTATTCCCAATGAGTTACTGATAAATAATAACGATAGTAATGATATTATGCTTTTATTTACCCAGGGTAGCTTCATTAGTAACATTACTGCTCTTTCTGAGGGCTTTGTCAATTTATCATTATGATTGCTCTAACATTTCATGCATTTGTGTTAAAAGGAACAGCTGTGGCTAAAGTACCTTGTCCAAGGATGTAAAAATGAAGCTAAGATCATACACTAGACCAGTGCTCCCACCAAAAATAAAATAAAGATATTTATCAATGGATCAATAAATACACATTGATAGTATATTGAAGGATAATTGAAGTGCATATAGATATATAGATTGAGTGATATATAGCTAGCAAGAGTGTTAGTTGATTGATTTATTGATTAGTTGGTCTAAAAAAAAATAGTTACCGGTACTGCAAGAAGGTATGAAAATGTTTAGTTGAGATAGTCTGTTAGTAAAAGAATTTGTCAATATTTTGGACTGGAGTCTTTCTCCTAGAAAACTACTTCCTAAACTAATTCTGCCCAAAATCCTCTCCTCCCACCCCCATTTCTCTCTTCCCCTTGAAGATTTCATTGAATGATTGTGTAAGTGTAATTGATGTTTATTTTTCAGATACATTGATCCTTCTAATTTCATCAATTGTCTTGGACTGGACGCAGCTCTACAGCAGGTAATTTAATTTCTTTCAGACATTCTGTTTATTTTAACATAGTCCAGATAATTGATATTGATATTCAAGGTTTCTTACTGAAATCTACAATCAAATCTATTTATGGTCGTGTAACATCTTTATTTTTAAAGATCAAATCTTAGCCAGCCGTAATGTATTGTTTTTCAGTGGCAAGGTTATGAAAGCTTGACATTTCTAATATAAAATGTAGATGCATCGATAGCAACAGTTGCTTTTATGTTTCACAATTAAGTAATTTTCATCTCTTCTTGGACCTTGTTTCAGGACGCTCAAGAGTTCAGCAAGCTTCTGATCTCTTTGCTTGAGGGCACACTGAAAGAACAACCCAATGCTCGGGTTAGGAACGTCATCGAGCAGCAATTCAGCGGACAATATTCATATGTTACAAGGTAATTAAATAGCAGGCCTGATAATTACCTGATTTTTTCCTGATTTTTCCTTTATTTTCTCTATTCTTCTCTATTTTCCCCTATTTTTCCCAAATTTTCTCCTATTTTCCCCATATTTTTCTTAATACTCAAAAGGGTGGAATGTTGTTGGATGCCATTTTTTTCCTCCCGTATCCTTTTTTTTTTTTTTTTACTCAAGGGGGGGGGGGGGGGGGGGGGGGGGCATGGTTCAGGGAGTGCTCACTATTATTCAATGTTATGTTTTTAATGTTAAAACAATACCTCGCAGAAAACCTGCTAATTTCGGTAATCTTTGAAGGGAAGAGAGAGCCTAAGCAGATTTAAAGTCTAACTGCTAATTTTTGTTGCTACTATGACAGGTGCAATCACTGTGGCAACTGTTCTGAGAGGCCGTCTAGGTTCTACGAGCTCGACCTCAACATCAAAGGTCACAAACAGCTGGAAGACAGTCTGAGTGAGTTTCTGAAGGTAAGTGTCATTCCCCTTGGTTTGGTAGAAGTTCTCAGGAGAATGAAATGTTTACTACCTGTGTTCTTGTCAGTACGTAACACCTCTGGTAATAATACCAAGCGTAGAGGATTTCAGAAAAATTATGTTCCTAGGGCGAATTCTTCTTGACAAGGTTACTAACAAGGGGAACAAATATGTTGACGTTTACCCACAAAAATGCAGTTAACAACTAAATTATTCATACCCCTTGCAAATTTGATGTTTCTGTGTTTTTTGTTTAATAGTCAAGTATGAAAGGTGGACGGGTTGAATTAGGGCCTTTGTTGAATACTTTTAGAGTAATTTTTTGATATGTCTCATTTTCAAGAAACAAATCGGGACAAATCGCTTTTTCACAATCTTAACAAATTACAAAACTTGGTAAGGGTATGAATAATTTGAAGAAATATCTAAATTCTCAATATGAGTGAGAATCTACAACTTCACAACATGATTCAAATACTTCAGGAAATTTGAGTGAATGCTTGTTAAGATGACGCCTGACTGGAATACTCCCCAGGGAGTGGAGAATGTGCATACATTGTGTGCGATATATATCTGTAAAGCGCTTTGAGAGGGTCTGCGGTCCTGAAAAGTGCTTTATAAGAACAAACTATTATTATAAATGAGTTCTTACCCAGTTGATTTTGTTTCTTTTCAGGAGGAGAAGCTAGAGGGCGCCAATCAGTATCTTTGTGAGAAGTGTAACTGTAAGAGGAATGCAACAAGGTGCATTAAGCTTCAGACTCTACCACCGGTACTCAATATCCAACTCTTAAGATTTGTGTTTGACAGGTAAGCATTCATACTTATCATTTATTTGGTGTGATATACTTTGTGAATGTCTCGTAGTTAAAGGGATTGGGTATCTTTGTCTCAGATTATAAACAAAATCCTGGATTTAGCTCATGCTGCAATCATAATTATAAACCTTTAGGTCAGTCAGGAATCCCATGATGTTTACAAGCTGTCTCTGTCAAATATTCTCAAATTTCACAAATCTGTGTCCTGATATCTGATCTTCTATATTGGTCAACTGTCTCTGAACAGGTGTTTTCCCCTCAAAATACAATATCTATATATGAAAATAATGAGTTATCATTTAATTCATTGTGTTTGTGATTTCTTTCTTCTCAGACATAGTGGAACGAAGAAGAAGCTGAACAACTTTCTACAGTTCCCTGAGGAGATAGACATGTCCAAACACCTTGCCAGGAGAGGTATTAATACTTATCGTATTTTCATTTCTTTAATTTTTGTCTAAACTAAGCACAATGTTCATTTCACGTTTCTTGTTGATGCTTATTACATATTTAGATTAAACATAATTTTCATTTGTTTTGTAAAGCGCTTAGAAACTGTTTGTGTATACCAGCGCTATATATATTTGAGATATTATTATTATATTATAAAGTTGATAAATTGCTTGCTCTGTTTAATTTAAAAGGGAACAATTCCCCCCAAAAATAATTTGTGTACATCTAGTATGTAAAATACATTCCAATGATGAACTTTACATGGCATTCTATGGGTTAATGTTTCAGAAGCATGATGAGAATAATCAATATTATAGATCCTGTACGCTAATCAAGTTGTACTTTCATTTTCTGCGTCCTTGAGTCCAGCTGTAGTTTTGAGCATGGGGATTGGATGTTGTTGTTTTTTTCTTTGTACTTCCAAAATGTTAACCCATAGAAGGCTATGTCAATTCTTCTTGGCTGATTTTGTACATGTATACTAGGTCTTCATAGATTATATTTAGAGGTGATTTTGGAGGACTCTTTGACCTATTTGAAGAATGAGGCAATTATTATTTGCTTTAACCGAGGAAACTTCAGCACTTATGATACACTTCTTTCAAAAAGAGCTCATTCAAATAGTTATTATTTATGCAAGCGGCATAGATTATCATGATTGATTAATTTCATGGTAAAAAATGATATGTCAATGTTGCTCCTTCCATGGTCTGAATCAGGGGCCAGTTTCATAAAACTTTTTATCTATAGCAAATGCTTAATTTCTATGAAAAATTTGCTCTCAGCCAATCAGATGCCTTGATTTCTGTAGCTTATAACAGTAGCTTTTAACTTGTTATTGATAACAAGTTTTATGAAACAGGGCCCTGGTTGAAAATATTTCTAAGGGGATTTCTTTTTTCGTTCTGCTTATCATTAGACAACGGTGCTATGTACGATTTAGAGGCTGTGCTGATACACAGGGGACCTACTGCTTACTCTGGTCATTATGTGGCCCACATCCGTAGCCATGGTGATGGAGGGGTGTGGTTCAAGTTCAACGATGAGGAGATTCAGAAGATGGAGGGAAAGAATCTCAAGCTGGGCTGTGAGGATGAGCTCTGTGAGTGCTTTATTTCTTTCTGTTAAATAATATACAGATATTTGATAATTTAAGATAAAGTTGAGTTCTGGTCATGCGATTGCATTGTGAAAGAAAAGGTGTGGAATGGATCAGAAAAAGTTGATCATGTAGCATGTAAGTATTGGTGTGTACTGCAAGGTTCTGGAATCATCAAAATCATAATAAATTTGGCCCAGTCTTGGTAAAGTAATAAGCACTGTACACAGAAAGATGTATATGGGACTACACAAATTGTGTCGGGGCCTGACACCTTGATTTCCTTATCTTTCTATGCTTATTACTCAGCCATTATACTTTTTCTACCAACATTGTTTGGCAAATGACATTTACTTTTAGTCTTGAACATTCAGTGTAAGTTTTGTTTGATTCTGTGAGAATTCATTTTATTTTTTTACCAGAACTCAAGTTTATGTTTAAATAAAATACAGATATTTGATAATTAACAGCATTGGCTGCCTGCAAAAGGGTTATTACTGCTGTTGACTATACAAAGCTCATTTAGGCTTTCTTGCGGGCAGCCGATGAGAAGTTGTGTATTCAATATAAGTGAAAGATGGAGCTGTTAATTTCAACAAGGTTGAATATTTGAATACAACAGCTGCACATTTGATATATACTTAGACAAGTTTTAATCATGGTTTGTTCAAATACATATTTAAAAAGTAGTGTTTCATGCTTTCCGATATTCCAATCCTGAAGTCAATATTAGATTTCAAGATGGAGAACAAGCTTTACTTTAAGTCAAAAGATGTTTGATACAATGTTCAGGTCTTAGAGGTAAACATCACCTAAGGCACTGTAAGAGTCAGTTAATTTTATTTAAGAAAGTATTATGCATTATCACTTCAGATATATAGCATTTTTATAGTTTTGCTTGAGGTAGAATGTATGTGTTACTGTGTTTCTTGTGCTTCAGATAAAAAAATTAAAAAAAGGAATTTGAAAGGAATCCAGCAAGTTATTTGTTCATGTGCTTATTTTCAGCTGCAGGAAAGGAAGGCAAGAGACCCAAAGTCCCAAAGGGAAACCATGCATCCAAGAATGCTTACATGTTGGTCTACAAAAGGAGGTCCACAGACCAGAGAGGAACAGGTAAGAATTATCTAAATAAGGCTTCCAAGTGGTGCAATAAATCAGTGTACTCAATATCTTTAGCGCACTACCTGGATGACTGACCAATATTGTTTTGGTATTGCTCAGTCATCAGCGGAACTTCAACTATCAATATTTACCAAAGTCAAATTTTGTTATTTCGCAATGGAAGATATGGAGTTAGGATGAGGGTTACAATGTGGTTCATTAGTAGATTTGATAGGGTAAGATATAGCGATTGGTCTAGGGTTGCAGTTGGGAATTTGATAAGTGTGGGAAATTGACTGCAGAGAATTTGTCCCCAGCGCATGGAGGATGTATCAATACCTTTCTGGAACTGTATATATGCATCAATATGTGTATGTCATTCTCACTTTCAGAGAGTCATGTGGATAATTCAACAACCATCACCGGCGTGGAGATCCTACCGGACTATTTACAGGAACTAATCGGGCGCGATAATGAGAAGTTTGAGGACTGGTTGAGGGAGATGGTGGCTATGAGGACCAGGAATGTGGAGTCTGGGAGAACGATGCAGCAGGAAATACAAACCATCTACAAACAGATACATCCTGAAGATGGTAAGGTGGTGGTGATACAGATGATGGTGTGATGGTGGTGATTGTGTTGATGATGGTGGTGGGGGTGGCGCTGGTGGTGGTGGTGGCGCTGGTGGTGGTGGTGGTGGTGGTGGTGGTGGTGGTGGTGGTGGTGGTTGGTGATGCGATGATGATGATGATGATGATGATGAGGAGGAGGAGCAGGAGGATGATAGTGATGGTAAAGATGAGGTGGTGGTGGTAGTGATGGTGATGTTGATGGTTATGATGATGGTGATGTTGATGGTGATTATGTTGAAGCTTATTTTATTTATGATGAGGATGAGGATAATAATGATGATGAAATGATGATGAAATGATGATGATCGATGGTGATGGTGATTATGATAGTGATGAGAGGGAGCTATTTATTCTCCACACATGTAAACTATTTTCCAAATCCATCTTTTGCAGATGGCAAATGTGATTGGATAGCAACGGAATGGCTGAAGAAGTGGTTACACGAGGATGAAACTACGGGGTCAAAGGTCGGCCCGATCAACAACTACAAGTTTGAATGCAAACACAAGAATCTTGATCCACACAAAGTAAAGGAACTCAAGAGGATTAGTTCAAAAGCAGTAAGTAACTCAAGACTATTTGTATACACTTGTAGAGTTTGAACACAAACATTCTAGAGCTTTACCCTAAACACAATTGATATAATATATTGTGGGTTTATGAAGCGCTTCATACATCTCAGAAATCTTTAAGCACTTTACAGACGCATTGTTACCCTGGTCATTGTATTCAGGCTTGATCGTACATAAAACAAGCACATTCTCCACTCCCTGGGGAGCATTCCAGCTCATCGCCATTGTTCAGATGCTCACAATGGACAATGACATCTTCATCCTACTGGGTACCCATTTAATGCCTGGGTAGAGAAGCAATGTTGATAAAATGCCTTGTTTAAGGACATAATTGTGGTGATGGCGATCAAACTCAAGACACTTTCATCTCCAGTCAAGCATCTAAACCACTCGACTACAACACCATTTTTTGTTTGTTCTCATCTAGGCTGACCTGGGAGGCGTTTCACAAAACTTGTCATCAGTGACAAATAACTGCTTTTGTTATAAGCTACTGAAATCCTTACTTCTGATTGGTTATCAATAGATTGGTCACTGATTATGGTCATTTCTCATTGAAAAAAGGCTTTTATGAAACAGGACCCTGTTATTTGCCAAGTATGGTAGTGATGGGCTACACTTTAGAATGACCCTGTCTAAGATGTGTCTAGCGTGTGTCTAACACAAGTGCCAGGTCATGACGATCCTATCTCAGCTGGTGTTTTCTTATTATGTATCACACATGTATTTTACTGAATGTATTTAATATTATAGTAATAATGACTGCTATGAGAGACGTTGTTTTTATCAATCTAAGGAAATGATCGTGCTATCGCTCCGAGGCCCTAGGGCTTTTTTCAAAAGACTATTGACCGGTTTTGGCATTTTACGTTTCTTTACGGGAATGGCTAAAATCACGACTCCAATTTCGACCAATCAGATGGCTGGATTTCTAAAGTGTGGTATATAAAATCACGATGTCTCTCATAGCAGTCATTATTACTATAATATTTATATCATTAGGTTTTCTATTTCTGGAATGAACTGAACTTTCTCTTTTAATTTAGGCTGACCTGATGTTTGCAAAGTATGGTAGTGATGGGCTACAACTCAGAATGACCCAGTCTAAGATGTGTCTAGCATGTGTCAAACAGAAATGTCAAGTCATGAGAATTCAAGCCCAGCTGGTCGCCGATCAGAAGTTTGTCACCGACAACACCAAAGCAAAATGTCAAAGGTAATTTTTTTTTTTTTTTTTTTTCTTTCTTTCTTCAGGAAACATCTTTTAGCTATGATATGTCAAAGGTACATATAGCTCAATGTCTTTTTCTTATTTTCTTACTTTTCTTTTGTTCTTCAACTTAAATGATTTTGTTAATAAAAGTAATGATTCTTTTGAGCAGAGTGAAGGCATCATTTAGCCCAAGTATGTTCAAAACTTCTTCCGCAAAAGACCCATTTAAAAAATCTTTATCCTTGTGACTAGTATAAGGTCTCCCACAGGAAATGCATAATTCAAACAAGTTTTTTTTTTTCTCATTTAAAGTCTTTTCCTGACAGCACTACTGTAATTTAACCCTTCCCCATTTTGGTTTCATAGTTGCCCAATATTTGCTCTTGCGACATTTGCTCTGGGATATATTTGAACGAGGATATAGGTTGAGGACTGCAATTGGATTTTACGTGTAGGTTGAGGGTTTGTGTCAGAGTAAGGTTCAGAGTTTGAAGCTAGGAATTCAATCAGGATGGGAAACTTACTGCTGGGCCCTGTTTCATAAAACTTGTTATCAATAACAAATGCCAAATTTCTACTACAAATTTGCTCTCAGCCAATCAGATGCGATGATTTCAGTAGCTTATAACAGTTATTGTTAACAAATTTAAATCCATGTGGTCCCATTAACTTGTTTTTATGTTTCTCAATTATTTCCTGTAGTCCCACATACTTGTTTCCTTGTCACTCATGTAGAAGAACCAATTTCTTTCTTATTTTTGTGTGTGAATTCAGTGAGGATGGGTTCTGGGTGGGCAAAGACTCTCTAAAGCAGTGGAAGAGAATGGCAGTAGAGAAGGTAGAATCTCAGTTCGATGGAGAAGGAGGAGGAGGAGCGACAGAAGGAGAAGAGGATATGGAGATAGATGATGAAGACCAGGCATTGCCCAATGGCAAATCATCTGCAGCTGGAGGTATGATACATATAATCCCATTTGTTGAATTGGTGTTTTAGCATACTAAATAATCTGTTTCCTCTCCAAATTGAAAACGATTGTTCTATCAATAATAAAATGATTACAAATCATGAATTCCATGCTGTTCTGTTTCTGTTTTTACAATGCACTTTTTGTTGGTATTATTTGTCTTCCCCCTTGATACTGGAGGAACAATGTGTCTGGAATATCTGTTCATTTGTTCGTAGTTCAAGTTATACACAATTAATTTGTCTGTGTCATGCTTGTATATAGCTCAAGGTCCACTAAAAATGAGGTGATAAATTGCTTGTGGCAGACAAATACGATGATATAAGCATAGTGTTCTGTGCATTTTGTTCTCATTATCACATACAGATCAAAGATACATGTTATAGGGGCCATGACCCTCCCCTTAAACCAAAAAGAACAAAAAATGTAACTTGCCATTTATTTGCACTCAAAGTTTTTGCAGCAGCATATTTTCTTAAAGGTGTTTTTTTGCGTCTTGTCTAATTCTTAATGTCTAATGGTCTTAATGCTAACTTGCTTTGGTATGTACATTACACTGTTACAGCCGCTGAGGGAGGAGAAAATGGAGCCCCTCTAAAAGAGAACGGAGAGCGGAAAGATGAGCAGGAGGACGATGAAGAGGAAGAGGATGAAGAACCACTCGTGTTTAACGAGGACCTTCTTTGCCCCCATGGTAGGTTATTGGCAATGATGATGACAATTATGAAGATAACGATGGTATTGATGACAAAGCCGGTAATAATTTCCAAAGCTTTTTGAAGGCGCATAGAGACGGTATAATGTGATATGCGCTATAGATGCAAGAACCGAATATCATTATTATTATTAAAGATGATGGTGATGATGATGATGGTGATGGTGATGGTGATGATAATTATAATAATTATGATGCTGCTGTTTGACGATGACAGTGATGCTGACAAAGTATCCGTACTTCGAATTAGTGATATATTACTTGCAACAACTGAGAAAGCTGTCTGTGAATACATCATATTCAACTTACCGATACTTACTTGCCAATTGGAGATTTGCATACATGTATATCAATATTAGTTATCTTTTTTTCCAAACATGCATAACTCTCTTTATATGTGTCAGATTTCTTTCAAACTTGCGAATCGTGCTTCTCTTATTTTTTGGCTTTCACACAAACGGAATTACTACTAAAGGCTTGGTCAAAATGCAGTTTCAGGCGCATTACAAATGCAAACATTTTGAATATTTTTGTTATAACTTATTTCCCATTTAGGGAACCTGAGCACAGACATGAGTCAGAGGAGACTGGTCTTTGCACCCGTGTGGGAGGTCCTCCGCAAATACTTCCCGGAATCCTCAGAGTTCAAAGCCGACAGCCAGCACTGCCTACAGTGTCACGTGAGTCACAATGCACCACTCTGCCCCCCTCGCCCTCCTCTGACCCCCCCCCCCCCCCCAAAGAAAACCAAAAATATGCACATAGTATCCAAAGTATAGTTTCCAAAGTCTAGTATACAGGGCTCAAGTCACTCGGAACCAACAGCGGTCCCTGATTTTTAACTCTAGACACCCAAAATTTAAAAATTAAGACGGGATGCATACATACCGACACTAAAAATACAAATCTGGGCCTGGTAAAACTAAGCTTACTTACCCCTTTTCTTGCCTGTCGTTGTGCCATGTCTTTATTTCTGTCCATTTTTATGCCTCCGTAACAAAGTAGCCGGAGGCATTGTGTTTTTCGGGTTGTCTGTCAGTCCATCCGTACGTCGCGTTCTCGTGACATCGTTATTTTTTAAGAACCGCTGGATGGATTTCTGCCAAACTTTGTATGTATCTTGCAGAGCTAATGAATGGTTTAGATTTCGGGGTCACGAGGTCAAAGGTCAAAGGTCACATTGCTCCTTATGTATGCAAAAATAGCTTGTGATCGCATTATCTCAAGAATCGATTGATGGATTCCTGCCATACATGTACATAAGTCAGGTATGTATCTTGCAGAGCCGATGAATTGATTAGATGTTGGGGTCACAAGGTCAAAGTTCAAAGGTCACAGTGCTCATTATGTATGCAAAAATAGCTTGTGATCGCGTTATCTCGTTATTATACTCTTTTACGTGTCGGTCATTTACTCCCTGTACTCACCTTTTCAACAGCTAGCAGACGCGGAGGATGCTGAGCAGGCACAGAAGAGATGTGAACTTGCCACAGAACAGAAGAAGTCCCTCTCACAGCTTAATGTAGTCCCACTAACTTGTTTCTATGTTTATAAATAGAACATATGCTACTTTCTTTGGTCCCACATACTCTTTTACTTGTCGGTCATTTACTCCCTGTACTCACCTTTTCAACAGCTAGCAGACGCAGAGGATGCTGAGCAGGCACAGAAGAGATGTGATCTTGCCACAGAACAGAAGAAATCCCTCTCACAGCTTTTTCATGGAAGGAGTAGACCTGCTTGGAAGAAAGGAGTAAGTATGAGATTTTTGTTTGAGGGGCTTTGTTTAATGTAAAGTATGAGAGGGTAATGTTTGAGTTTAGATGTGGCCTTACCTCCCCCCCCCCCCAAAAAAAAAGAAGAAGTTTTGAGATAATTTCTTCCTGCAAAATATTTCCCATGCTCTCTTGACTTCTTTCTTTCAAGTTTTACACATCTCCTTTGAAACCAATTAATGAAAATCAGGCTTAGCACTGCAAAGCCACAATACTTTTTGTGGCCTCTTGTATGATGGACTTTCCTTTCTAATCAATTTTATACAGATGAGTTTACTGATTTTATTACTTCTTCCATTTCAAGGAATCGATGGAAGTGTACGTTACCCCACTTCCCTTTGTGGAGGCGTGGCGGAGCTTTCTACGGCATCCGGTCAAAGCAGATCTCCCGACCGACATCGTAAACAGTTCGTTCATCTGTGCACACAATGGTCTGATCTTAGATCCAAGCACCATCTCACCCATTGATGAAACATCAGGGTAAGCAGCTCGATGACATATGCTCCAGCAACTATTGCTCTCAGTCAATTTAATACACCTGGGGAGTGTTTCACAAAGATCCTAAGTTGAACTTATCTCTAAGTTGGACTTAACAGTTATGGAAAGCTGTTAGCACCCTTGAAAATATTTTGTAAAAGTTATTTTAAAAGGCATAACATTTTGATTTAAATCATTCATATTTTTTATTGTCAAGGAGATTTCATGATCTTGATGTGGAATTTATGAAAAGTCTAAAATACTTGAGTTTTTGCTTTTAAATATATTTTATTTTAAGGCTACGAATTGCTCTCCATAAATTTTAAGTCCAACTACGAGTTAAGTTTGACTTAGGATCTTTGTGAAACACCCCCCAGACATATTCCTTATTTCAAACTGCTTACTGTGACCCAAGACCTTACAATGTCCATTGTTCCTAAACCCTTACCCTTAAGACTTGTTCAGATATGATGCGGTAAACCGACACAAAAACCTGCCACGTTTGTTTTTACGTGTAAATGAATTGCAACTGCATAAAGCAGAGGTCCCCCACGTATTCACTGAGCTCTGTGACATAAGATGCAGAAATGTGAAGTGTATGTCACTTTCATGTATGTCTTTAAAAAAATACTGCAGCGGTTAACCGTTTCATATCTGAACGAGGCTTCAATCGAACATATAACAGAAAGACAACCATACCCCTACTGTTGTATCTCTGACATAATAAAGTCTGGAGAAAGTGTCGCCATAACATGAGTTGGAGCAGATGTGAAAGAGTATAATATATAGTATAATCCTCATACCTTGTGCGCAACATTTCACAAATTATTTACTTCTCTGTAGGACATAACACATTCTAAACTTGAGTACAAATTACCCCTTCAGGTGGCAGCATACTGGTTTAACATGAGAGGATCTCCCCATAAATAGAACACATCAAATTTCATGTTGTTTTTCGTATTGCGCACAACTAAATTATGTCAATAAATGCTTGTTTCATTTACTATGTCATCAGTAGATGCATTTAGCTACAAGTCTTTTCATGCCATCAGTTTTGACAAAGTTGATGCTGCAGTGTTAAGTTAACCAATTGAATAATGGAAAATGAGTGTTACATATCACCTTACATTCACTTTGCATCCAACAGGTTGAATATTTTCAAGTAATATGATTACTCTCTATCAGTACCCCTTTCATCAACCTTTAGATCAAATAATCATTTCATAGAATTATGACTTGATTTTAGATCTTCACTTCCAGAGATGAGTGATAAGCCGGAGAATGATTTCAAATAATGATCGTGGACAATGTATTTTGTTCCCCCTACAGAGTTGCGTTAGTATGGCCCTACGAATGGGAGATACTGAAAGCAAACTTCATCGTAGATCAACCCATTCGGATATGGAAGGTGATTGCGGACGAGCCTTGCTTCATTACAGAACCAGGTACAGTCAAACCTGCTTTAACGACCACCTGTATAGAAAGACCACATGTCTTACAAAGACCACTTTTTTGTTTCCCTTGAAAATGGTTTCTCATTGAAACATGTACTAAAGGAATCTGTATAATACAGGCCTGATAAAAACCTGATTTTTTCATATATTTTTTTTCCCGATTTGTTTTAAATAATTTTTTTACAATTTTTTTTTACAAATTTTTTCTTCCCCATTTTATCCTGATTTTCCTGATTTTCCTGATTTCCCCTTATTTTCTCTATCCTTCCCTATTTTTCCCTATTCTTCCCTATTTCTCCCTATTATTTCCCAATTTCTCTTACTAAAAAGGGGGGGAATGTTGTTAGATACCGTTCCCCCCCCCCCCTCACTATCACCCCTGATAATAATTTCATAATTTTCTCTTGTTATGATGCATGCTATGTTATAATACCAAGCTAGAAATTCACCAAATTAAGCCCATTTTCTTGTTTTATTGTGCTAGTAGAACCCATTTCCACAGCATCCATGTTGCAATCATTTCCCATAATTACACCTGCCACAGATCTTTGCCAGACGTGCTCCCAGGAAAGACAGCTAGCTGAGCACCAGGCAAGGTTCACTTATTCTGGGGTCAAGCTCTACATCCGCAAGTACATGCCGGAGGTTGGTGAGAACGCCAAAGCTGCAATCAACTTCCTCATGGAAGCTACGTCTCCAGGTGGATCCAGCGATCAGGAGAACAAGGATCCTGATTTCCAGCAGGTCAGTGCTCTTAGGGGTGTTTAAACATTATTATAGAGCCACTTGTAGCCTTAAAATAAAATATATTCAAAAGCAAAAATTCAAGTATTTTAGACTTTTCACAAATTCGACATCAAGAACATAAAATCTCCTTGATAATAGAAAATATGAATGATTTGAATCAACATTTTATGCCTTTTAAAATAACTTTTACAAAAAACTTTCATAGATGCTAACAGCTTTCCATAATTGTTAAGTCCAACTTACAGATAAGTTGAACTTATGATCTTTGTGAAACACCCCTCTGTTCAGGCGAGGGTTAGGGTTAGGCTAACTCCAGGGTTGAAGTCAGAAATTTAGTAAGTGTAGGAAATTGGAGAGCAGTCATTGCTGCGTCATACAACCCTCCGGTGAACACCCTAATCAAAAGGCTTGTTTCACCATGATGTCGTAAACCACTGCAGCAATCTAAACTCTATTTTACATAAGGAGGAAGGGGTGGGGTTTGAAATAAAATATCTGCAAATAAAGATTCCTGAAGCCTCATTCAGATATGCAGTGGTAAACCGTGGCATTTAAACTAATTTATGTTGATGTAAAGGGTAGCACTTAACATTTCTATATCTTATAACACAGAGCTAAGCATAGGACCATTTTTGCGAGGAGTTGCCATTCATTAAAAGTACTATATCCCTTTTGCAGCCAACCTCAAATTCTATAGAACTTTGCAGGAATTATGAATATGTCATGTATGTCCTATCTGTGAAATTTAAACATTAGCAGTGTCCTAATATTAAAATTATACAAGGAAACCTGTTTACTTGCTAGACTTCACTGTCAGACACTATTGAGTGAGTGACTGGCTTTTTTTCTTCTTTGGTAATAACATACATAGCATGAGCTGTAAAGGGTACATGAGCATTTTTCTACATCAATAACCCACTTCTTGTGATGGCCAAAATTAAACCGCTTGAATCTTTGCGCAGCATAAAACGTATGCCCATTCGATACAATGGTCTGAAAATCAAGACTATTACTTATTGGCTCTATAGCTCCTAAGTCGATTTGACAACTAATAGTCGTTATTTTCTCACTTGAAGACATTTTCAAGCCCCACTTTTGTTAGGGAAGTTCTAAATTAGTATTATCTTTCAAATGCCGTTGGAATTTAACCTTTTCATTTTTTTTGGCCTGCAAATGGGACATAGTACCTTTAACACATTAAAACAAACGATTTGTAATTCTTTTGTGGCTGCTTGCTGCTTGTATGTTCTAAAATACAGAAATATAAGGCACACTAATATTGAGTTATTATGTCTTGCAGCGTCAGGATTTCTTTTTTTTAGTCCTGTAGAACAAGGCCTTACAATTCTCAATTGATCAATTCATGCCCCTGTTCTTTTCTAAGGTTTCAATTTGAATAGGTTTTTAGGATGTACATATGTATAGGGTTTTCTACTTTCACTCAAAGCAAAAACACTATCGCGATGGCTCAAATGTTGTATTTGTTGTTGATCGATTACATAATTTTTTATTTCAGACTGATCCTAAGCGAATGAAGTTGGAACTAGACAACAGCTCGAGCTCTAGGAGGAGTTCACGACACAGACGAGTAAGAGGGGAGAAAGAAGTCATGGTCTCATCAACAAACACGCTCAAAGAACTCAAGATAAAGGTTAGAGATAATTCAAAAGTAGCCTAGCCTACTAACGAGTGTTTTAAAAACAGTTTACATAATTATAGACATGTTTATGATTATGTCTACAGAGTCTCGACTGCAATATTAACTTTATACTTTGCAATATACAGTTATATCAAGAGATATTAAAGTCTTTGGCAAGACATGCACGTAAATCTTCAATTATAGTACCAAGTCCTTGGGAAAGGACCTTAATCTGTAAAGCCTGTGGTTGCTTATCTCCAAGTATGTATCTGTGCATAGTCTCTTATCAGTCAGGAAAATAGTTGATTTAATGCCTAGAATATTGTATTATGACCAGAAAACTTTTCTTTCACTCCATGTAAAATCTTTTATTCATTTATTCTGGAGCAAACTAAAGCAGTCCACTAAATTTAAAACAAAGTCATCATCAGCTAGAAGGGCATTGTTACCATCATTTTAATTTTGCACAGATTTAATGCCCTCTTGGTTCGTAACAGATAATATGCTGTGGTATATTGGTGGAAGATGACATCGGTTATAAATGTGTCCATCTGCCAGTACATGCAATACAGCAAATTCATTCTGTTTAGTGTACAGATCTCAGTCCACTTCATCAAGCGCTCCTGAAAGAATTTAAAGCCCATCTGTACTAGTTTACAGGAGGGATTAGACCACCCAGTGTGGTCATTGACAGGAGGCTATCTCATCAGCTCAGCTCTCAATAAACATAAGAAAAAGAGGATCATGGGGGACCAATGGGCACCGCTTAGGCATCGTTTTCTATATAGAGGGAGCAAGTAGCTAATAGCACATGGGGACTTTAAAGCAAGATAACTGAACTTTCTTACCTTGTCTCTGTATTATCAGGTCATGCATGCATTCAGCGTAGCACCCTTTGATCAGACCCTGCTGTTCAGGGGGAAACCCCTCCAGGATAATGAAGCAACCCTAAGTCATCTAGGGGTCACGCCCGAGGCCTTAATCACGCTGATCGTAGACAGCCCAATATGCGAGGACCCCCTTGCTATGGATGAGATTGCCAGAGGTAAGTCTGATATGTCCTTCTGCCCTCCTTCCCCCTCCAATCATTAAGCAGTCTGGTCCTGATTTTGATTCCATACCTCAGTCAAACCGCAAAAACCAACTAGAAACGGACTCCAAATCAACCAATTCTTGGCCATAGGGGTAATGTTTGTGTTTGGTCTCTTGTCGATCCGATGTCAATTTTGTCAGTATATCTTGTCGGTGTGACTAAGGTATGAGTATCATAATTATGCCTCCAGCACAGTGGTGCCAGAGGCATTTTGTTTTCAAGTTGTCTCTCTTTCAGTCTTTTCGTCCGTCCATTTCTCCATCTTTGCCTCTGTCTATCCGTCCCACTTTTTTGTCACCACAATAACTTGAGAAATATTGAACAGTGTTTAACTAAAGTTAGATTAAGAATTTTTGTTTAACCCTTACTGTACTGGGCTATTTTGAGCACCTCGTGACTGGGGGGGGGGGGGGGGGGGGGGGGGGCCTGGGATGCCCCCCCCCCCCCCCCCCCCCCTATGATCTCGCCCGTTGAAAGTCCGATGAACGCGAAAATGTGCATGTTTGTAGATATTTACATAAGGGACAAGATGGTATAATTAGTTTTTTCCTAATATGCACATTTTTGTTGTTATAGCCTAATTAATTATGCAAAATGCTAATTTTATGCATTTTACAGAAAACTCTACATATTTATCTGTAGACTTGTGAAGAATGTTGAAAATGTATTGAATAAATGTTTCCTTATCTCAAATTCATGAGGTTACATTATTTTTGTGATATTTGAAAATGCATAGGTTAATTTGCATAAATTTGCATAAATTAAAGCATATTTTTGATGACATGCGCATACTAATTGTTATGTAACACCTAACAGGTATATCCGATTTCGACGAAAATGGTATCAAAATGTGCGTAAGACTTGAGGGAAAAAAGTCATGAAACGACAATTTAAAATTCCAAGTGGTTGCGGCGCAATCTTCGATAATTTCGAGGGGGGGGGGGGCCTTCAGGCCCCCCCCCCCCCCCCCAGTACAGTAAGGGTTAAGTATGTAGGATAAAGTGATCCAACATCTGCTTTAGTCTCATGTGTCTCTCTTCCTGTTGTGTTCTTTTTTTCTACAGCGTCTTCAGTACCAGAGGCAGGTTTCAAAGGTATGTTGATACTTGCACAGTGTCTATTCTTGCACTTGCATCCTTATCCATAAGCTATGATACAGGGATTTTGCATTATAGCTTGGTGTACTTGAAAACAGTGTTAAAAATTTGATGCTGCATGGTGATGAAGATATACAGTAGGCTTACGGATGCACCATGTGAAAGAGGGGAGGATTGGGGAGCCCTGAAAAGGACTGTCGGTAATCTTTCTTTCTTGAGTGTGTTTGTGGTCCTGAAAAGGACTGTTGGTAGTCTTCAGGAGTGACGACAGATAGTCAACCTGTTCGAAACGTCAAGCTACTCCTACTACTCATCCTCTCCAACCGGCGCTATAGTTCTCCTAAGAACTATAAGCTCAAGAAATATTACCAACTGTCCTTTTCAGGACTCCCCAAACCTCCCCTCTCTCACATGGTGCAACCGTAAGCTTACTGTATTGTGAAATTTGTTATAGTGAAGTCGATAAATTAATATATTTTGTATCCAGTATTAACAAATAAAGAGGACCTAATCAAATCTGGACACACTTATATGATGGTGTAGTAACGGGTAAACGTGTATCAGGGCCCTGTTTCATAAAACTTGTTATCAATAGCAAGTTACAATAACTGTTAGAAGCTACTGAAATTGTGGCATTTGATTGGCTGACAGCAAATTGTCATAGAAATTTAGGATTTGTTATTGATTACAAGTTTCAGGAAACAGAACCCAGTACTGTTTTGATAATGATGGTGTGAAACAGGTAGAACCCATAGGCTGGTAGCAAGTCCATAAACTAATATACAGATGAAGGGTAAACTGTTATGTATGCCTTCTAGTTGTCTGAGGGTATTTAAAGTACCATTTCAAAGGATTATTTGCACTTTTAGGCTACATGTAAATATACATATTCTTAAGCAGGGAAATTCTACACATAGTTTAAAATTAAGGGTCTAGAAAAAGGACGGCTGTTAGAATTTGAGACCATATTTGTATAACATTTATCTTGAAGGTGCTCAATGAATGATGTATTTATAGTACCAGTATCCATTTCAAAGGATTATTTGCACTTTTAGGCTACATGTATATGTACATTCAACACATAGTTTAAAATTAAAGGTTCTAGAAAGAGGGTGGCTGTCAGAATTTGAGACGATTATGTGTAGGTATAAACATTTATCTTGAAGGTGCACAATGAATAATGTAGCATCTCTCAACTTTGTATTTCAGGAACTGGCCTGCAAAGCAGTTGACCCTCGACCTCTGACCTTTGACCTCAATGACTGAAAATGCAGCAAGTGGCCGGGTAGGGGTGTTTCAGGGATGTACAGTACACGTCAGAGAGAAAGATATATGATAGACATTGCGTGATTACAAATTGGTATTTGTGAAAGAAAATGTGGAAAGATATTAAAGATGACCATGGTAAAACATGACATATAGAAGGATATATGCTAGATATTGTATGTTTACAAATTATATTTGTGAAGAAGATGGGTGAAAATGATCAATGCAGGTACACGGTGGACTAAAGGCTCGCTCGGACACGACGCAGCAAAACTGGCGTTTTTTTCAAGTTGACATTAATTGTACTACTCATTACATTTCTGTATCTTATAAAAAGAGCTTAGTGAATGCAGGCATGTCCTTAGCAGCGCACAGTTACTATTCATTTACACCTACAAAAATTAAAAAAACGTTGCACCTTTTTGCGGCGGTTTACCACGCCATATCTCTGAACAAGCCTTCAAGGATATATTAGTGAAATAGTATTGTAAAAAGTGTCTGCAGATTGTATTTTTAGGGAGACTACCGGTAGGTAAAATATTGAAGATGTCTGTACTTATACAAGGAGAAATATATATACTAGATAGTCTGATTTTTAAGATTTTATTCTAATTCAGACAGGCAAAATATATGAAAATATCTGTGGCAGTACGTGAAACCGAGAAAATAGTCTATATGTGCTAGATATTGGATGTTTAAAAATTGTATATTTTAAAAAGACGGAAGTTGAAGGTACATATATTTGTGGCAGTACAGTGGCAGTACCTTGCAGAGAGTAGAGTCTACTACATGTATTGTGTGTTTGATAGATGATGATGCCTCCAGAAAGGCAGGGTAAATTATGCAAGGTATTCAGAGGTCTTGCTGTTATATAGCTTTGTGATGACAATCCAGAATAGTTGGCAAATATGAGGGTCAAAATCTTAGGGTAGTTCCTACTCATGATGATTTTGAGAGTTTGGTTTCATTGCCTGAAAAATATCTGCATTATTTGTAGCATACACGTTTAACTGTTATGCCAAATCAATTTGTGCAGTCTCTTCAGTAAAACCAAAAATGTGTGCAGATTGTTAACAATTTTTGTATCAAGAATCTACCATGAATTTGTAAACTTTGTGAACTTTTTCAGTTTTACATTAAACACCTGTAATATGCTGTGAGAATCATGTATCCTTAAAACCATTCAGTATGTGATAGATGTCACTGTTGTTGCTTTTCATTGTGTGCCATACACATCTTTTATGGTAGCCTACATGCTACTTTCCTACGAGTTGAAAACAGGGCCTTAATTGTTTCATAAAAATTGTTTTTGATAACAATGCTAAATTTCAAAGACCAATTTATTCTCAGCCAATCAAATGCCACGATTTCACTAGCTTATAACAGTTATAGTAACTTGTTGTTGATAACGAGTTTAATGAAACAGGACCCAGATGGGCCTGTACACACTGTGACAGCAAATACACAGATCTCATACATGTACCTAGACATAGTACGAATGAACTACCGGTAGTATAAATATCTTCTACTGAAACGACATTTACAGTACCTGTTTTTGCTTCAGGATAATTTCTATTCAGTCCAATCGTTTACATTCTGGGGTGGTTTTTGTTGCCCATGAGATGAAGGGGGTGGGGAGGGGGGTGGGGGGGGGGGGGGGAGGGGGGGGGGGACATGATCTTATCAGCTCAGATATTCCTTATTTCTTGCCTTTTGTGAATACTTAATATCTTAGATGCTGCTTGTAAGTGTTGGCTTGCATGGTGATGTAGATATACAGTAGGCTTGCGGGTGCACCATGTGAGAGAGAGGGAGGATTAAGGAGTCCTGAAAAGGACTCTCAGTAATCTTTCTTGAGGGTTTTGTAGTCCTGAAAAGGACTGTTGGTATAGTCTTGAAAAAGACTGTTGGTTATCTTTCTTAGCTTATAGTTCTAAAGAGAACTATAGCGCTTAGAGAGGATGAGTGACGGGAGTGGCTCGACGTTTCAAACAGGTTGACTATCCGTCGTCGGGATTGACTGATTTTTGTCATTTTTCATTGAAAAAAGGCTTTGTGAAACGAGTCCCTGGTGTTTTTGTCTTACATATATACATGTGGTAGTGGTATGACAGTTTGACAGTAAGAGTATAAGAAACCCTTCTGTAATAGTTACATCACAATTTAGTTAGAAATATACCTATTCTATTAGTACAGTTAGGATGTGCCCGTATCATTTGACATACCAAATTACAAGAGTAACCTGCCTTTTTAAAGTCTCTTTGAAAATTAACTGTAAAGTACACATTAAAATGTGCATAGACTTTCTGATATTACATATGCCCATGAAAGAGGTTGTATTTTGTAGGAAAATAAATTACGTTAGACTTTTCAAATTGTATTCTGTGCCATACGGTTTATAAATTTAGCTCGTGAAATTGCCTTATTTTGACCAAAGAAGGCATGAAATGTGAAAACATATGATATATGTATTATGTACTGTATTGTTATAAGTGACAAACTATACTGCTAGTTTTTTTTAATACTGGTTCATGTGTCACTGTGATGATTAAATAGCACCTTTCAAATTCTTTGTCGAAGTCATAACTAACGAGAGAGGGTTGATCTGGAACTTGAGATGGCGATGTATTGTGTGTTAAGAGCTAGAAAGGCAATTCCTCTATTAAAATAAAATGCTATCAATTAATGCCTCTCTGGCTCTCCCAGATAAATTATGAATTTTCAAAAACAGCAGTAGCATATTTACAGCAGACTTCTAACAATCATTAAAAGTACGTGTAATTTTTTAGGATGAGGTTGAGTAGACATTTGTGCTCATTTTGTGTTTAAGAATGTCTTTCATAATTGTACATTTCACACTGTCTCAAAGAGAAAACGTGTATAACTCGGTAGACATTGTATGAATATCATGATTATACGATGCTAAGTTATGTCGAGTTATCTTTGATGTAAAGTATACATGTATACAGTACTGCATGTATGTTTACATGTGTAGATTCAGATGCCAATTAACATTACACAAATCTCTTGTCAGTCTAAAGCACTGTTCATATCAGTTGACAATCATGGTCAAAGGCACTTTTGGGCCTGTATTCTATTAAAATGTTAACCCGATGCTGGGTTATTGGTTAAAGTTCAGAATATTCTCCAACAGTCAAAGTTAATGTGAGGTCAAAATTGTGCCCAGTCTTGGTAAAATTACAAGCACTGTACACAGAAAAGTGTATATGGTACTACACAAACATATGGCATAAAAATTTGTCCCGATTTTCATGCTGCTACATGCCATATTTAGAATATTAAGGCATTTGAAGAGCCATGCTTTTCAGGAAACATTTGTTATCTGATGTTCTTCCACACTTGAATAATAACAATGATAAAGCTCACAAATTAATTTTCACCTCTTCCCAGAACTCAACCTTCTCTTTAAAGATGGCGCTATAAACCCAGGGTTGGGTTTAACTGAATTAGGAGAATATGGACCACTGTATTTAACTTTATTGCATATTCATTGTCAAAGAGTTGTTGTACATGACTGTTAATTCTTCTGTTATACTTAGTAGTCCTATATGCATGCAGTATGTGCACAAGACATGGTCACTGTATTCACATGTGCATGTATATACATGTAATGATGTAAATAAGAGACACTACTTCTAAAGGCTTGTGAAGCACATGTACACGTTTCTTTGTCGAGGCTAGTGTATCGGTATAATGAAAGAATAAATATTTTTTGCGTTTTCCATATCTTTAGGTCTCCATGAGTAGTCTTTGAATGTCATAATTTGCCTTGTCCTTGTTTGTCTTTGTTTCTTGCTAAATTGTTCTCTATATTTCTCATCTCTCTTCCCTCAAGTCTAGTTTACACACAAGATGAGGTCAACCGCCTAAACAAAATATGTGGCAGAGAAAACAAAATCCATCTAACATCAGATAAATATGGCTATAGGGGCCCTAGGTACATTTTCTTGACCCTCATTTGCCATTCATTCACTCGTATTGGTGTTTATTTTGCAACAGCAGGTTTTTTTTTACCATTGCTTATATTTTAAAGATGTCTGAACGCATTGTGTGTTAACAAGGCTTTAATGATCTTTGCTTCCGTCCCCCCTATCCGGTAGGTTAATAGAGTACCGAAGCTGTGACGTCATACAAATCTATTTTTAGAATTTCTCAAATTTTTTCTTCATATTCCGAAAGAACATCAAAAATAATGACCAAATGTCGAAAACCAATTGAATATGTTAAGTATTGGCTGAGATATGACCGTCTGAATAAATATACTCCCCATAGGAACTCAGTGTTATATGCTCTGGCTCCTAATGGTTAGGAGCCAGAGCTTATAACACTGAGTTCCCATAGGACATATATTCATTCAGATGGTCATATCTCCGCCAATACTTAACATATTCAATTGGTTTTCGACATTTGGTCATTATTTTTGATGTTCTTTCGGAATATATGAAGAAAAAATTGAGAAATTCTAAAAATAGATTTTTAATGACGTCACACTTCACCACTCATATCATCTCCTTTTCTCTCTCTAGCATTCTTCTCTTTACAAGATTTCTCTCTCTCTCTCTTCCCTTTGTGTATGTTTCCTCTCTCTGTCTCCTTCGGTGGCAGCACCTATAAAGCCTTTGGCTTTCCTAGCCGTCTCCACATTCATATGACTTTTTTGTTGTATTCTTTTGTAAATGTTTTTCTTTGACTTTACACTGTTTTTATGATGAATGACATAAGATCAATTACAATTACAGTCATATCTTATGCTGCTCATTAGGAGAATATTATTTTGTAACCCTTCTCCACAATTTTCATACATTTCTGTTCTCTTTTATCCCTCCCCTATATGCCTCTCTCATTTTTGTCTGGTCCACTTTCTGGACAGTTTCTGTGTCCCCCTCCCAATCAGCTTAGAAAATAATACACCCTCAACGCTAAAACGGAGATAGTGCTCTCATTTTTACTCTCGGGTGTATTCTCTGGAATCGCGCTCTGTGTGGGACGCAAGGAAGGAAAAATTTATCACTGAAGAAAAAAAATGATGTAAAAACAGACAGGATTATTTTTTGTCCTGTGATTGGTCCCTTCCTCCGTTATGTTATTGTTCTCTCCCTTTTTCATGCACATTCAGTGTTACTCGCCTTTTCCTTTTGGCATTGTATTTCATATACCAGTTAATCTATAAATTTAAATTGAATGTTTTATTCCTCAATAAAAGATGCTCTTAAAAACAGTCCAAAGATTGATACATGTTATGTACATACACAATTTATAATGCAACTATGCAAAATGTATATGTTTCAATCTTTGGACTGTTTTTATAAGGATCTTTCTTTCAATAAACCAAAATGAGATGTATTTTTATATTATATGGATGAAAACTCTATCTTGACAACCTATAAGCTTCTAAGAAGATCGCCTGGCAGAGTAATAAGCCAATGTATGAAGGTAGATTGCAGCCATAGAGATGCTACCCTACACCATAGCTCAATCGAATAACACAGGTTTTTTTCCAAAGAAATGTCCATGACTTTGAATACAATAGTGAACAGGGGGGTGTTTCACAAAGCCTTTTATCAATGACAAATTACAAAAATTAGTGACAAATTTGCTGATAACCAATCAGAAGCAAGGATTTCAGTAGCTTATAACAAAAACTGTCATTTGTCACTGATGACAATTTTTGTGAAACACCCTCCAGGTCTATTGTCTAACTTTCTCTCCATTTCAGTCCCCCTCTCTTTTTCTCCTCTTTCTTTCACTAATCAGACTTTAAAATACTTCGCACTTTCATAGAAGGTCTGTATGCAAACACCCCTGCCCCATAAACAAAAACAGACGAGTAGACAAAATGCATTGGTTAAAATCCACAATCTCCTAAAATTGATATATATCTCAGATTAAGGAAACCACATGCCGACGTCATGCAGTTTCAAGGAATAGAATAGATTCATTACTTACAAAAAGGAAGATGTATTTAAAAAAAACCTGAATGAGGTTTGAAATCTCAGACTGAGGACAGTCAGTTCCGTTATGCAATTTTTGTCTTCTTTATCACTTGCAATATGATGATATCTTACATATGAGGTATCTCAATTCATACTTGGTAAATTGTCTTCTTTATCACTTGCAATATGATATCTTACATATGAGGTATCTCAATTCATACTTGGTAAATTGTCAAACTTGAAAAGTTTTTTTGTGTTATTCAGGAAAAGGTTTTTTTTAAACAGAGCTGGAGTAACCTGCTCAGGAATTCATTACTTTTTGTTGCTCTTTATCTACATTTTTCAACAAATTTTCAACAGACTCTATTCAAAGATGTGGCATATTAAAGAAGAAAATATTTAAGGAAGGAAAATATTGTGCTAATTAATCCTTTTCTTTCAGAAATTGCTGTATATCACTTTCGCTGAAATTGAGATAAAAATTCTCATTATACTCTCTCCTAGCTGTTCTATTGGTATAACCTCTTTATTTACATAACAAATAATCTGTATAACAGACGTTACGTCAAGTCAGTGTAATACATGTGAATGGCAAACATCTGACTCACGACTCTATTCTACAGTCCCACTAACTCCTTTCCGTGCTGGATTTTTGCTACCACTTTGGTGATAACAATGAATACTGTAATATGCAATTGATGTGTTGCTAATATATGTACAATACCTGATGTTTTGAATCAAATATCTGGTGCTAAATCTAAATACATTTTGTAACTGTCATTTTGTGACCACATACAATCCAAGATTATCCATAAAGCACTTATTTTATCATCCGGACTTGCATATCGACAATTGACATGTATCATAAAAATGGGTTAAAAGCACAATAGAAAGTCTGTAGTCCCATATATAGGATTTCTCGTGGGATTGTACACCATTCCTCCATGATTATACAGTGGCTGCTTCCTTGGTGCCGAATCCTGCAAGAAGTTTCTTGATCTCGCCGATTGCCCTGCCTGGATTCAGACCCTGTGTTTAACAAATAAAAAATAAATTTAGAAAATTACCAAAGAAGGCAACGATATGCTTTACAGATTCATCTCTATTTTTTTTCTTTTCTGTACTGTGGTTGTGAAATTTTGCTAAGAAATTAAATGCTGGACAGTACTTCAGATACCGTATATATTAGAACCGAGAATACAAACATTTTTTTTCTACTAGTATAATAACAGATATAATCAGACATACTAATGCCATATTATCTTTCAAGAAAAAAAATTGAATGAATTCCCAAATATCGATGCAAATGATAAAAGAACATTTTAAATGTTATACTTAAAAGCTCTAATTACAGTCATTTTCTCTGAAACTTGCAAGAATTCATGAATTTTGAATTTATGACAGATACAAATTAATGCCATGTTGTCTTTTAAAAAAATCATTTGAACTATTCCTTAATATCGATGCAATGATAAAAAGAAGACTTCAAATTTGATACTAGTATATAAAGCTTCAATTACGGTAGTTTTATCTCAGACTTGCTGCATAGAAACCATTTTGTGTCGTACCAAATGTGTTGGCATTGTAGCTGAAAATTTCATTTAAAAAATAAAAAATAAATAAATAAAATATGTTCAGAAAAAAAAAGATCAGGTCACATTTTCAAACAAACTGGTGAACAGTGAAAAAAATAAGTGTCATCAATTTATTTAACATTTCCTGAAAACCTATAAAAATGTTGAATCAGCCAATTCTTTTTTTAACAGACCCACAGTTGACCTTTGATGGCACAAGAGGGGATTTACAAAGACGGTGTGGCTTTAAATGATTTGTGTACCTTTGGACATGTCTTGGTGCAGTTCATGATGGTGTGACATCGGTAGACAGAGAACTTATCCTGAAGCTGGGCTAGCCTCTCAGCCTGGAGCTCATCACGGCTGTCTATCATCCATCGGTATGCCTGGATGGGGTTAAAAGTATCGTTTAAAGGTAATTATAGGGTTAAAGGAATCATGAATCAGATTACTGGTCAGGGTTAATGTGTTAAAGCCCGTCTGTACTAGTTTGGCCAGGAGGGATTAGACCACCCAGTGTGGTCACCGACAGGTGGCTATCTCATCAACTCAGCTCTCAATTAACATAATAAAAAGAGGATCATGGGGGACCAACAAGCACCTGTTAGGCATTGTTTGCTATATAGAGGGCGCAAGTGGCTACAAGTTGTGCAGTCCAGCTTTAAAGGAATCATGAATCAGATTACTGGTCAAGGTTATGTGGTCATCATTTACCACTACATGTTAAATATTTTTGGAGCTTACCATAAATAATCATGTCCATATAATGATGACAATGATGATGACAATAGTGATAAAGATGATGGTGATGATGATAATGATGGTGACAATGATGATTATAATTATATAAATAATCATCATCATCATCTACAGACTATAATAATCAGAAAATCGTTTTAAAAAAGCTAAAACAAAAAGCTCTTAAATGGAATTGCAAGTCATTCTTCAGCTCCACCTATTTGGGGCTTTATTTCTTTTAAATAATATTCATTTAAGTCGAATTCAATAGAATTTTTATTGTAACTACAGAGTCTTGTAAATATTTCCATCCATTGGAGACATTTCGCACCCAGGTAACTAAATGTTTGTCCCAATTCACTAGCCCCCTGGGCCATTTCATAACCAACAAGTGCCAAGCATCCATGACAAATTCCCTGCAAGCTAATCAAATCCAGTTATTTCAGTGGCTTATAATTGTTATTGTAAAAAGTAATTAATAACAAGTTTTCTGAACATTGTCCAGCTGATCTAGGGGCAACTTACCTGCATAAGGACAGCTGGTCCGAGATATTTATCACCATTCCACCAGTAGCTTGGGCAGGAGGTACTGCAACAGGCACACAAAATGCACTCGTAGAGACCATCCTGAAAAGAGAATGCAGAAGTTGAAGTTAATCAATGAGAAGTTTTTTTCTTGTTGTATGGAACGGCACATACTCCGGCCCAACTATTTCTTCATCACTTTCCTACTCTAATCAAATTCTCAACTTCTATCTTGAAACAAACACTTTATATTACCCTAACCCTAACCTTGCACTAAACCTAAAACCTGCATGCAACCTTAGAAACCTCACTCTTTATCTTTGATGAAATGAATCCCAGACGAAATGTCTTTGGCGCAAATGTTGGGCAACCTATCAGTAATCTTCATGAACACGCCTTTTTCAATTTACATGTTACATGTATATGAATTACATTGAATGAAATGCGTAAGATGGATTAAAACTAGGGACTCCTTGTGTAACTCCTTCCAACATAATTTCAGTGGGGTAATAATACCTTGTAACTTAATTTGAGGCATTGTCCCCCCCCCCCCCATAATTGTATACAAATAGTTTAGGACCGTAACTGCTCTGATAAACCTATTCAATGTATATCTCCAAAAATTATGCCAAGTGATGTATGATAAACAAACAAGTTTTTTTAGATCTCCTGAAAATTCACATTTATGAGTTACAAAATCTGATCCCTCCACTGATGATAAGTGTGTATGAAAACATAACAAAATCAGGTGAACAAGACAACTTCATCTTAAAGGCATCGTTTAAAGATAAAGACAAGTTACGGTCATGGGATTGCATTGTGAAAGAAACGTTGTGGATCGGTCAGAAAAGGTTGATCATCTAGCATATAAATATTGGTGTGTACTGCAAGGTTCTGGAATCATCAAAATGATAAGAATTTGGCCCAGTTGTGGTAAAGTTACAAGCACTGTACACAGAAAGATGTATATGGGACTACGCCACATGTGCGCGATATCTATCAGGTCCAAATAGATATAATAATTTACCTAATATATCAATTAGTAGGCGGTTTCCCGGCAACATTTGTATCATTACGTATTATTCAAAACATATTCTTTCACATGATTGGTAATAAGAGCTTCCGTTTCATTTTTTGAGAGGGGGGGGGGATTCCCCAAACTGGTCTATACTTTTAACAGCTCTGAATAAACAATGTGACACAAGGAAATGGCGTCCTTACCAGCTTGGCTCTGTCGTCTATAGACTGGATGAACTGCTTCTCTCCGTACTTGATGTCCTCTTTCTTCTGGAGATACGGCTCAATGGATTTGTATTGGGCATAGAAGTTGTTCATGTCCTGGAGAAACATTATTAGAACATGAAAATATTGATAGTGACTTGATCTTGAAGGGGTCAGTGACACAAAGACGTAACTCCATTTTGGCCATTTTAAGAAAAAGGAGTTAAAAGATAAAGGTTCACTTGGGCCTTAAAGAGTTACCGGTAGGTGATTATACAGTTGCTCTGTTAAAAAAAAATTCTGGGGTTTACTTCGTCAAAGATGTAATGTTAGGGCTTAGCCTAACGTTGTGATAAGGGGTTTTAGGTTTGGAAAGTATATCCGTGATCCCCCTCCCCCCTTTGGATAAATTTACCATTTATAAATACACAAAGGTAGAAAAAAATGGGCATTGGACTAAATTAGGAATTCTGTGGAACAAAAGTCACTTGATAACACATACATGTAGAACATCCTGTTTTTCATCCTTATAACTACATTTACTAGAATAATCCCCAAGCCCCACAAGTAAACTCTTTACTTTTCTTTTCCATAATGTATACATGTAGGCTATATTATTCGCTGGTTTTACCAGGCTGTATTAGATAGCTAGGAAGACATCATATCAGGGCCAGATTAAATCATGTATAGGTATGTAGTTTCAAGTAAAACATAAATGTAAATAGTAATAAATATCAACTTTAAAAAATACATGTAGATCCATTTGATTTCTTCTTTGATTTATTGTTGTTACATGGATATAAATGTCTGTGTATTTGTATTATGTTTATGTTGAATGTAAAAATGTTATTGGATCAATAAAAACTTATCAAATATTAAAAAACAACTATACAAATATTTGCTTTGGAATGCGTGCGGTGCATCTTTGAGGTAATCACATTTTTCGTGCAAACTATCTATTTCAAAACGTAAACAAGGATTTTATTTACCGGCACAAGGTCCTTGATGACGTACATGTGAGGAAGGGGGTAGATCTTGGTGGCCTTGGTTGAACCCCGGTCAATGCGGCTGAAAGATGGAAGAAAGGGGAAAAAGAAATGTGATAAAAAAATTGTTGATAGATCTTAAACTCCAACAGAGATGGTATATAGAAGTGGTACGATTGTGTTGCCCGACGATATGAGAATTTTAATTTTTTGTATCTACATTACTTCAAGAATTACAACTAACTGCCAGATGTGCAGCAGTTTGTATACCATGATTCAATATTTGTACACATACACTGAAAGTTTGTCCTTGACTCCTTGTACGCATGAACATTTTATTAGTGTGCATTAATGCACACTAATAAAGCAGGCCTACATGTATGGTATTAAAGCCTATCTGTAATAGTTTACAGGAGGGATTCGACCACCCTACAAGGTCACTGACAGGTGGTTATCTCATCAAATCAGCTCTCAAGTAACATAAGAAAAACAGGATCATGGGGGACCAATGGTCACCGATTAGGTATTGTTTGGTATATAGAAGGCGCAAGTAGTGCAGTGGGGCATTAAGATCTTGCGTGATGGTGCTGTTGACATTCACAGAGGTTGATTGGGGGGGGGGGGGGTGTAGATACCGGTCTAGACCTCATGACTTACCTAATGCATGCTAGTGTGTTGGTGCCATTGATATTCATGGAGCATGACCCACAGATGCCCTCTCGACATGACCTCCTAAAGGTCAAAGTGGGGTCAAGCTCGTTCTTGATCTTGATCAAAGCATCAAGGACCATGGGGCCACATCTGTACGTGGAAAAAAAGAATTACATTAGATTGTATTTTTCAAAGTGTAAACAGCATTAATTGATATGCTCATTGCTGTTCATGCATACAATACAACTGAGTATAAAATAGTACAGAGTGCTCAAAAGGCACAAATGAATTCAGCATTTGTTATTGATATCAAGTTTTATGACACAGGGCCCAGGTTCCATCAGGTGCCCATCTACACCTGGGTGTACTTATTAAATCTCTGTTTCCGTCTCTGCTCTCAGCTTAGAGTTAGCAGACAATTCCTATATAGGAGCATTCTACAGTTTATAAACACACCAACACAAGGTGACAAAAGCTCTCTCTCTCTCTCTCTCTTCCTGTACATACATGTAGAGTGACAAGTTTTCTACTAATCATCAAGTGCTACAATGACTTACGTGTTGAGGTCCACATCATACGTCTGCATACGGGGCTTGTCTCCTTCCTTGTCTGGGTCCTAAAATTACACACACAATAATAATAATAATAATGAAAATGAACATTTATAAGAGGAAAAAGATAAGAATAACTGCACTAAATACCCAATCACATAAGGAACCTTCACCCTTACCCTAGCGGCATGCCTATAAAACTTAACCTTCTTTGTGTTTCCACCTCCATAAATACCAGACAAATGCCAGAAATATTGTAATTGGAACTTAGTGTCATTTTGATTTACACAGTTATTTCTGCTACAACTGACAAATGTACGTTGAGAGCTTGACTTTAAGATGAAAATTCATGAGCACTTGAGCACGTACAGTATCCTTGCAACCATATAATAAGTTGGCCTTGAAGTAAATCTGCAAGATTTAAGATCTACATGTAGCTCATGATCTCCTGCACGTACATGTACACTGGAAGCATAGTAAAACATTTTATTGCAGAAATGCAAATTACTTCAGTGAACTTTTATATCATTTAACTCAAAATATTGGACCTTTAAAATGAAATTAATGTCAACAGTGAGGATTACATGCACATGTGCAAATATTTATTCAGCTTGCTTGCTACAGTAAAGATGACAGTACAGAATTTGGACTAACTTTACTTTGTGATATTTTAGAGTTGGAGCAGTGCGGTAGAGAATGAAATGAAAGGAGAGAATGAAATGAAAGGTGAGAAAATCATGAAACATTCTTATGATAGGGGTTACAACTTACAGTATCAGAACAATGCTGTCAAAATCATTGGAATCTTGCTCTAGCCCATTGCATTTCCTTATCACCTTTTAGTTTGAGTGACATTTCATTCTTATCTATTGATCAAGAATGATCAGAATTACAGCTTGTACATGAGCAGAAAGCATTATAACAAAAATCACAGGAAAACTTGATTCCATTTCATTTCTGATGTACATGTACATTAGGCCATTCATGAAAGAGAGCGACTGAATAAAAAATAACTGGTAGACCCTAAGGTAAGTCTCTAAATTAGTAATGGAGAGCGAAAGTGAAAATCAACATTTCCATATATACAAATCGGAAAATTCTTGTTGATTTTTTTTCTTCAAAATTTTTCATTCACACTATTGATTTTATACTTTTTTAAAATAGATATTTCAATTTTTGTTTTCTTCTTAAAGTTAAACTATGAAAGAGTAGAAAATACAAAATAATCAGTGACAATAAGAGGAAAAGCTGATACATTTAAACAACTACAAAACTCTGACCTACAATACATGAACTAGATCTACTATGGTATGGGATAGCAATGTAAGAAATACATGTACTTACCCATCTGTAAATGGAAAACGTCTTCAACTTTTCAGCTGGTCTATCTGCAGCTGCAGTTTGTGCCAGCCTTATTGCCTGTATGAAAGATATGTCAATATATTCATGCAATGAATAATAACAATATTCAGTTCTTGTATAGCGCATATCACATAATATAATAGGTCTCTATAGGTCTAGAATCTATGCGCTTCCAAAGAGCTTTGGAAATTAGCTCTCGTCATTTATTTTTGAAGTCAACAGAGTTCGCTGAATTTAGATTTTCGTGAACTCCGTGTGTTAAGTTAGCGACCGTAATGTTGAATTGCTTAGATTACAGTCGTTACCTAAAAAGTAAAAACATGCACGCGCCCGCACCCCATCGCATCGTCGGTACGGTATGCAATTGTTTTGTGCAGCAGTTTTCCGTGAATCCTGTGAGAAAGTAATTCTCCATTTTTAGGAAAAACACTCCAAAAAAGATAAGAAAATTGACACGAAACAGGTAAGAAACATAATAATGACTTTTAAATCATGACCATTATTTGAACAATTGATGAAGATTAAGTCAATTTTTGGTATGTTTTAGTAGGGTATCTCCACGCCGGAGTTACGGGTCAAAGTCTGAATACACTTCTGAACTAGCGCCCTTTTTTAATCACCTAGATCTAGCCCTTCAGACGTCACAGCAACAAGCAATTGCATGTTAAATAAGTCTCACCTCTTGGTGATATCTAGACCTATAACAATTAACATATTTCATAAATAACGAAGCCCGTAAGGCTACGGTAAACAAGCGTAACACAGAATGGAAGAGTATTGAACTTTGAAGCAACACTTGACTAAAAAATCTAAAAGTAAAACAACAGCAACACACAATTCCCAAATGACAAACTAAGTAACAAAGTTGCCTTCAATTTTTTCATATTAACGTTAGATCTAGAAGGTCTAGATCTAACGTTAGATCTACATGATCTATATCTAAATAGCCTACTAAATTGTTTAGACAAAAACTGTCCCCAATGATGTCTTTATCAGCTATAGATCATTAATTACCCATGAAAGAAGAAACAGTCAACTCACCTGGCATGTTTGTGCTATATTTTGTCTCTGAAGCAGAGATATTGAGTTTCGTAGAGCAGTCGCCATTTCGTTCACTTGATAAATGCATACAATAATATGACGCCGGTAGCGGCATACATAACGTACACAATCTCTACGTAGTAAGCTCGCGTTATGTCACTGTGCTGTGCGTGTTATAAAATAGACTGCAGGAAATAGACGTAGAGCCAGTCGTTTTCTTAATGTACGAAGACTTTACAACGGAACAAGCTAGGGCAATTACCGTGAGATTCCAGTGATTGACTGGGAAATAAGGATAATTGAAGGATCCCTATCACTAATGAATGAACATCCCCCCCCTTAGTAGAGATACACTAATTACATAATTGAATACATAGACTCTACTAAGAATAAGAAGAAATAATAGGAAATAGTAACAAAAGACAAACTCCGTCCATCAAAAGCAAAAACTAGTAATGAAACAGCTCTTCTCCATTGAAATCTGAACATGCTGATTGCTGACCCCCGAAAAGCCCCATACGCCCAAAATGAAAGAAAAACAAATATAAAGAAAGAAAAGAAAGGGAACAGAAAAGGAAAGAAGAAAATAACGAGAAGTCCTAACCCCCCCCCCCCCAAAAAAAATGGAAAAAACTAAAAAAAGGAAAAAGAAAGAAAGAAAAAGTTTTCCTCTTGTATATGCCTCCATGCCGCTTGGTTCAATCAGGCGCGTACGCAGGGGGGGGGGGGGGGGGGGTTTCATTTTAAAAAATAAAATAAAGTTATGGCAATGACTGACCTAAAAAAGGGTGACCGCTTCCAGTCAGTCTAAAAACATCTTTTGAGGGGGGAGGCGAAGAGTTTATTAACCCTCATTCAACGGATTGATAACTCTGCATTGCTTTTGTGGCATTTCAGAAAATAATAGTTCAGCCCCCTTATTAAAATTTCACTCATTTCACCACTGTAGCTTTGTGAAGAGTTAAAGCAGGACTGCATGCACTACTTGTAGCTACTTGCGCCCTCTATGTAGCAAACAATAATGCCTAATCGGTGACCGCTGGTCCCCATGATCCCTTTTTTCTGATTTGATGAGATAACCACCTGTCAGTGACCACGCTAGGTGGTCAAATCCCTCCTGGCCAAACTAGTGCAGATGGACTTTAATATGTCAATGACGTTTTGATGAAATACAATACAATAAAACAATAAAAATTATAGTACACAATAAAAACAATTCTTTATTTTGTTTCCTTTATCTGCAAATCACTTTTTTTTGTCGAGATCTATACGTTACCTTGACCTATACTGCAGCTGTTATGTTATGAACTTCAAACGAGTCAATTTAAGCCTCTTTTTCCTGAGCATATTATGTCCCATTGTCTTCACCAATATAGGCATACATAAACCAAAGCCCATTTTTAACGAGATTCAAAGTAATATGAATTTGTTGGCCGCTGCCCCTCTTCTTCCCAGCTTTCTGACCGTGCTCTCCCCCTCTCTCCCCCTCTCTCTCTCTCTCTCTCTCTTTTTCTTTCACTCTTTCCAGTGCCGGATCCAGAAAAAAAAAAACCAAAGAAGGAAAGAAAGAGAAAAGAAGGTTAAATAGAAAATAGAAGAAGACAGAGGAAAGAGGAAAATTGGAGATATTGAGAAAAAACAAAATCAAAACATGAAACCTAAACTTTGGACAAAAGTACGAAAGTCTTCTTTTTCTTCCCAATCTTCTTTTCTTCTTCTTCTTTTTCTTCTCTTTCCCTTTCTTCTAAAAATCTCCCACTCTCTCGATCTTGTTTTGTTTTGTCTTTAGATGGGGTGCCCCAACTGTCTATATAAAGTGCAAATCCCAGTGCGAAAATAAATGAATTCCTTTTCAATTTTTCATCAAAAGTCATCAGAGGTGGCGGAGCGACTTCCAAAGTGAGAGGACACCAACAAAAAAGGACATTTTCTGGAGAAAAAAATGGCACCTTCAAAGGGAAATCTCAAAGCGAAAATATACAATTTTTAAGACATTGGTATATACCCCTATAATGTGATTACATTATCAGGGATGATTTCAATATTTCTTTCTCTTTATAAGACATCCTACTTGGCAGCTGGGTGTGATGGTCTGAAAATTCATTTGCGAGCGAGCAAAATTTTTAAGATTTGTGAGGTCGCAGTGCGACAAATTTCATCTTACAAAGAGGAAAAACCTAATCCTGATGGGGTTATAAGCACATTTTCATAACGGAAGACTGAAAAGACCTTTGATAAGTTACATATTTATAACATCTAACTACGAGCGAGCGTAGCGAGCTTTGGGGGAAATTGCTCTTAGTCGCTTGAAATTAGGGGCATGTTTAATGATGAGAGGAAAAAGGGACACTTATCGAAAAGGGTTAAGACACGTAATAGAAAAGAAAAGGAGCACGTGTCAAAGTACAGAGGCTAATAATCAGAGGTAAAAATAGGGAACTTCTTACACCTAAAAAAAAGAGGCACGCACCAGGGATGAAAAGGGATTCTATGAGAATGGGAAATGGGCATTTGTCGATGGAAAAAAGGCACCCATTAGATTTTGATAGGGGCATTTATGAAAAAGCGACAGGTTCCATATTAGAAAAAAAATGGGCACATATCATTGTTAAAGGGGTTATTATCAGAGGTGAAAAGGGGCACTTATCGCATCTGAAAATGGGCACTTGACCAAACATGAAAATAGGCACTTATGAGAATGAAAAAGGGGCATTAATGATAAAGGGAAATATGCATTTGTTGAAAGAAAATGGGCACCGATCAGATTTTAATAGGGGCATTTATTTTATCGGAGGTGAAAGGGATCTTATGAGAAGGGGGAAGTGGCTCTAATTAAAAAGAATAAGAGGCACATGTTAAAATAAACGGGGCACTTATCAAAGATGGAAAGGGGGTAATTTTGAAAAGGGGAAGGGGCACTTATAAGAAGGAAAAAGAGCATCCATCGGAAGGAAAAGGGGGACGTGTCAAAATAAAAGGGGCATTTATAAGAAATGAAAAGAGCACTTATCAGAAGGGGAAGGGGCACTTGTCAAAGTAAAATGAGTATCTCTCAGAATTGAATAGGGTCATTTAAAAGAGATGAAAATGGGCACTTATGAGAATGAAAAGGAACTTTTTTCATAAATGAAAAGAGGCATTTATGAGAAGGGAAATGGGCTCTTTTTCAAATAGGGGCATTTATCATAAGGAAAAAGGGCACTTACTAAAAGTAAAGGGGGAACAAGTGGAAATATAAGGTGCGCTTATCCGATTTAAAAATGGGTAGGCCTAGTTATTAAAAGGGGAAGGGGCACTTTTTACAAAGGAAAATGGGAACTTGTCAAAGCAAAAGGGGAACCTCTTAGATTTCAATAGGGCAATTTTTGTATTTATTTGTTATTATTTTTTTATAAAGGATTATCTATAATGCATATTATACTATCATGACTGTACCCTATGAATTTGCATTTTGAGGATATTTCAAATTTACTTCAAATGTCAACGTGCAAGTTTTCTCAGTTTATATGAATGACCTTTAAAGAGATGCTGAGAAACAGGAACCCAGTTTCCGGTTCTTGGCTTCATAGCGTCTACGAGGACGCATTGCGGCCGAGCAGTAAAAAATACCATGACTTAAGAAGTTGTAACAGCATTTTGATGATGATTTTCCTCTCATATTTCGTCGTTAAACTGAAAAGTCAGGTATTATAATTTTGGTCGAAAATGTGTCTGTGGTGGGGGGAGGGGGGGGGGGGGGGGGCAGGTACTACTTCATATCACCAGTGGAGGCACAGTTTTTTTTTTTTTTTGTAATGGCAACCAGTCAAGAACTGACTATAATCACCTTTCTTTTTAAAATTAAGTATTCTTCTCTTTTAAACCAAGGTAACACACCAAAGGAAACGCCGACCAATATATTTTTTTTTCTACCCAAAAGTCTCATGCAACAAAATGATGTAATATTTTCCTTGGTTGTCAGATTTTGTATTCTCGGAATTGCATCTTCGCCTTTACACAATCTAAATCCCCTTCCAACATATCAGTTCATGAAGTAAATAATATTCGAAGTTCAAAATAAAATATGAGAACACATAACAACATACTATAAGAGGGAGTTCTTTTATTAATCATTCAAATGACAAAAAAATCATCCTTAGTATGAAGAACTACATGACGAGAAAATCCGTACATCTTCAGAAAAACGTGTCTACACCGAATAATCAATCACAAACTAGATACAACTATATAGAACACCTAGAGAATAAACAACTTTTATAACATTCGAAAGAAAGCATACGATTTTAATAGTCATGATCTGTAATGTACATGACAAGAATGTCTTGGTCTACGCTAGGAAGCTTTTCTTGATTACTTGAAAATTATAAAAATGAGTCTATTGCACATCATTGTGGATTGAACGTCCACTCTTCATACTGCAAAATAAATTAACGAGTAACATAAAACATGGGTTGTAATAAAATTGACCAGCCTAAATCACAATTCCGTTGTTGAAGTTAAAATGACAAAAGTTCCATTCATGTTGCACAGAATATGTTGTATCTCTAATACTTGATTATTGTTAAAAGATTATTTATAATTCAGCAATGAATAATGCTTATGTTATATTAAAAAACAAATTTTATAAAACAATGTGCAGGCCATATCAGAAAAACCTTCAATCACTTCGAGAAAGACTGTTTACACATAATAATATCAATGAAATACTACTTTTCGTTTTATATTTTACTGTCCATTATAACTGGAAGTAATTCTATTATGATTTTATCCTGAAATTTTACAGGAAGCGGGTAAATGCAGCAAAGACGAAAGACAACAAAATGACAGGCACTGAACGGTTGAGAGCAGAAGCGCTTGAGAGGGCCTCTTTTCCTGAGAGAGAGAGGGAGAGAAAATGAGAAAGGAACATTTTACTTTTACTGTCTTCGTCTTTAGCATTAAGATGTTTCTTATTCAATATCTTCATTACTTTTCTTGTAGTTTCTTCTCCTCCTTCCTTTTTCTTTTCTTCTTCTTTTTCTTCTTCTTTTCTTCCCTTTTATTCCGCCCTCTCCTACCAAAAGGAACCTTTTAGATTTGCACGTCGACATAGTGGACTGGTAGCAGTCCACTATGTCGACGTGCAAATCTAAAAGTCCCTATTAGCTCATGTTTGCTCGTACATGTATAAACGCAGAAAAGGTCGACGAGATTAATGTCAATTCTTACTTAGTCTGTTCAGCATGTTCCTACGGGATTCTCTGAAAATCCTGTACATAGAGAGGGTACCACTCTTCTTGCCCATCACCATCAAATAATTGTAGTTGTCGGGTGTGGCAGATCTTGGGACGAATCTGTAAAAAAAAAAGTGAAAATGATTCAATACTTAAAATATAAAACAAGTTTTACTTGATAAAATGAAATAGAAATAACGAAGATGGAATTTTTGGTAACCCACGTAAACATGATACGGATGATAGTAGTTGATTGAACTAATAATATAAAAATAATAAATACAAGAAAATCATAATTACAAAAATCAATTCTACTCACATAAGCTTAGCAGGATCAATGTCGCCCATGTTCTTGTTATCCATCAGAATGGAGAATTCTCCGTCCATGGGGGCCTTGCGGTAGACCGATTCGTAAGCGGGGTAGCTGCCGTTCTGGGACACGCTGAAGATACCGATGACGCTTGGTCCGTCGGCCCCGACGAAGACGAGGGTGGTGTCACGATCAACTTTGGCGACGGCAAGACTTTTGCATTGTGCACCCTAGTGGAAGAGAGAAAAAGGAGGATAATTTTTAAAATGATTAAAAAAAGGGGTGATTGTAAAGGTAAATAAAGACGAAGAGAGAGAGAGAGATATATATATATATCTAGACAGACAGAGAGAGAAGAAGGAGACGAAAAAAAAGAAGTCAAAGGAGAAAAACGAAGAAGACGAAGACGACAAAGAAGAATAAGAAGAATAAGAAGTCATCGTCGAAGAAGAAGAAGAAGAAGAAGAAGAGACTTAGCGGGGGGGGGGGGGGGGGGGGGACTTAACAATTTATTCTCAATTTTGTTATAGGTAAGGTCTGTATTTATCATACTGAATTTGTCATTCTATCATAGCCCATTTGAATCGCATTGAAATGTTTCATGTCACGCGCTAGATAAATGTAACATATTATTTACAAAACTTCTCTCAGAATATTATGAACAATCATTTAAATAAAATCCGTAAAAGCAATTTTGAAACTCTAAAAGATACAACGTATGTGTGTGAGAGGAGGGGGGGGGGGGGGCTGCATCGGCATTCACCCTCAGATCCTACTAGAGGTGAATTTTACGGGGAACAGAGAATTAACCGGCCCTTACCCCTTTTAAAACCCAACAAGACTTAACTATACACAACAAATAATATACCCTTGATTTATCGGAATTGTACCCCCCCCCCCCTCCCCCCCCCCCCCTCCCCCCCCTCCCCCCCCCCCCCCCCCCCCCCCACCCGCTTACAAAATCCTTGTACTTCCCCTGGAATACTACCACTACATGCATGCGAAAACGTCGATTATGCAATAAATACCCTCTCGGTGGAAGCCAGATCCCTCTGTGACTTAGGTCCATGGGATTGGGCGTCGGCTGTGGCACTCTTGGAGTTGAAGACCTGAGGGTAAGTCTCGGCCACGCCCCGGGCGACCTGATCACCACTGTCCCACACCAGATCCAGGTTGCTGCTTGTGTCGTTGAACTGCAAAGGGTAAGAAAGATAATGGGGTTTAATAGACCTACTCGTTTGTTCGAGGATCCATTTTTTCCGAAGGTTCATGATTCCGAACGTTCTGTCTTCCGAAGATTCATAATTCCGAAACGCAAATCCCATAATGGAGCTACACATTCGAAAATTAAATAGGGTTCATATAATTCCGAACTTTTGAGGAATTATCCGAAGGTTTGTTATTCCGAAGATTCATAATTCAAAAAATGAAAAAAACTTCGTAATTTCGAAAAGGGAAAAAATATCATGTGAAATATATAGGTTCACAATTCCGAAAATGAAATAAGGTTCATAAACCCTGAGGCTCTTTCGTTTTCGGAATATTGGAACCCTTTCCCATTGTCGGAATTATAAACCCTCGGAAAAGGCGATTTTTATAATAAAGTGCCTCAATAAGAATCATTTCATTCACCTGTTACGAATAATTTTATGTTCATAGTCAGAATGCAAATTGCATGTATTACGTATTGTTAGGTTTAGGGTACACAAAAATGTTTGTCATACCTAGCAAGAAGTAAGAAGGAGAAGAAAAGGAAGAAGAAAAAAGAAGAAGCAAAATTACCTTGAACATAGAAATTCCTCGCCCTCCGAAGAAGCTGACATAGTCGTAGCCTGAATTGGGGTTCTGGGGGTTCCTCAGACCGTCGACACGACTCACTTCCAAATTGCCTGGAAAGAAATATAAACAAATGGGGCAAAGAAATGAATATACTGCATTCTTATACATAAAGTCTCTTAAGGCCCACCACGCAGTAGCTGTTCTGGCGGGGGACTTCAAGCCCGCACCATTATCCCCTGGAATTTATTGGATTTAAGCGAGATAAATTAAGAAAGTGGATACTAGGACATTGAATTTGGTTTTAAATACAAAAACCCCCTTTGTAAGACTTGCATGGAATAAGAATAAAAGTAACCAATAAAAGAAAAAAATATATCACTTGATCGAACTTACCGAGCTGTCCTGGCCCTGTGTGGTTCCTACCAATGTAATTGGGTACTAAAGGATTAAAAGAAGAAGAATGAATACAATTTGGTTAATCAAAATTGAAGCAGGTCATGACAATTTATACAGGTAATGTAAGTTTGTAAAAGTGACGCTAGCATTCATTGCCCTGTTTTGGGAATATGAATTCTTTTACTTCGATTGACATTAATTGCTTGATTATAAAAATGGACAAAAAATGACAAGGAATCATAATAATAATAATCTGGATTTATATAGCGCTTACTGATACGAAATACCGTCTCTAAGCGCTTTACAGATATTATTAACGCAATCATCGGATTCATTCACGCACAATCGGCACCATTTCCACTCCCTGGGGAGCATTCCTACCTTATTATTATAATTACCGTAAGGGCATATGGCAATTACTATGACACAAATACTTTCGTCACCCTACCAGGTTTCCATTTTTTTCTCCTGGGTATGGAGTGGGAAATGTAGATTAATACCTTGCCAAAGGACATTAGTCTGCATAATATGCAATATAATCTCTACGGTACGCAAAATAGGGGGCGGGGTCATTTTCCATTCCGCTAAGGATAATGCGTTTTGCCTTTGATTAAGAAGTGACGTCACTACCAGGATGTACTTACGGTTTTGGAGTCTCGAGAAGGGGACAGCATCAGTGAATGATTTGCTTCCAGACCTGTAAGAAGTTGTAGCGCCCTCATCGGCGGTAAAGAGGTATGAAGCGAGATTGTATTGGTTCCTGATCTCAAAGGACTCGATGGCATTCGGCTGTCTCATACTGTACATGTTGTACTTGTTGAAGGATATGCCCCCTGGAAGGAAAGGTAACGGGTTGAAAATTAATGCTTCCTCAGATCTACAAACCATGTCACTCATAGAGAGAAAAACAAAAAATCTTTTGATCTGAACTTTTTTTGACACATACTGCAACTTGCTGCTACAGATAAATATTCAGGTAAGTTTTTGAGGGCTTGTATATCCCTGATCTAGGGCCGTTCAGGGTTTTAACGAAACAATGCACTTACGAGGTGTACTTGAAGCATCAAGATCGTTGTTGAACCAGGTTTTCATACCCATTGGGTTAAACCCAGTGATGGCCTCGTTTCCGGGAGTGAGGATGAGCTGGACGACAGCATTGTTGGCCTGTACGTTATGAAAAAATAAAATCAAATAAAATCACTGACGTCATTATTGGGTGTCTGCATCTAGATTTTTTTATCTTGAAAAAGGGTTGGACATAGTTCAGAAATTTTCTCTTAAATCAGATTAGTAGATTTTATGGTTGCCCCCTATTAGATTAAAAACTTCAACGGGGTGGGCACTTTTTCATTTGGTATTTTTTTTAAAGGTATGCAATATTATTTTGTTTAAAGGTGGAAGGGCCGGTTTCGCCCACCCCACTAGAGGCGGGTGCAAGTACGGGACGCGGTACCAGGGAGACGCGGGTCAAAGAAGACGTTGTCGGAACGCAGTTGGAACGGGACGAAGGTCCAGTTGTTGAAAGTATGACCAATTATTGTGCACATGTCCAGGAGACGCGGGTCCAAGAAGACAATGTTCCAAAGGGACAGGATCCCAATGGAACTGGACGAAGGTCATATTATTGGACACAGGACCAACGGACGAATGACCAGATGGAACGCAGATCCAACGGGACGAAGGTCCAGTTGTACAACGGTATGACCAATCGTGCGCATGTCCAAGGAGACAATGTTCCAAAGGGACAGGATTCCAATGGAACTGGACGAAGGTCAAATTGGACGCAGGACCAACGGTACGTGGTTCAACAAGGGATCCATTTCCAACTGGACGCATTCTGTTGGTCCAACTGAACGCGGTCCAAACAGGACGTGGGTCCAAAATCGCGATGTAGATCCCATGTGATGTAGCTAGGCTTACAGAAAAAGGTCTCTCCATTCTTTACAAACACTAAGGCCCGAATTCACAAAGGAGGTTTGTCGACAAACCTTGGTTTTCGTGCGTCATATGACGCGTATCGACGCGTTTTTACAAACCAGGTTTGTAAAAAACGCGTAAAAACGCGTCATATGACGAACATAAACCTCGGTTTGTCGACAAACCTCCTTTGTGAATTCGGGCCTAACAGGACTGTTTCTTTGCTAGGTGATCTAAACATACCCTGAGACTGACGTAGGCGGTATCATTGTAGGTTGGGTCTCCAGTGACGTATGTTGGTTCGAGGGACTTGGATAGCGTTGGCCTAGAGCCGTCCATCGAACCGTCGTATGGCATGCGGACTCCGTTGAGGAATGGCCTATTAGTCCTGAAAGATAAACAAAATAAATATACGTGATGACTTTTCACAACCCAAGAGTTTAACAACAATATTAGTTAATGTGAGGCCACATGAAAAATGGTACATTTGCCAGTCGTGGTGGTCGTACTGATAGTAAAACTATCACCCACGCAATATTCCGTATTTTTCGCTGTTGCCGCGTAACATACACACTTATAGCAATTGCTCATAAAATATCCTTTATAGAACTATACTTTAAAACTAGTAAAACGAAATGATCGAGGTATTGCAACCCTCCATATAATAACTTCATAAAAATCAAAATTGACAGCGAATCATAGTGATGTCGGACCAGTCGTCCAATGACTATATTCCATTTGAGGCACATTTTGCCTTTACTCCGACTACGAGGTTTGAAATGCACTATAAAACTTCGATTTCTAGTAGTAAAATCATTATTTAGAACCGGATCGCAGTCGGTTCGTTCCTTGTACGTGGTTACGTGCGGCGCGGCGCATAAGCGATGTTAGAGGGGTTCTTTGGGTTCGCGCCCTCCCCGTATTTCTTCAAGTTTACCCAATATTTTAAATGCAAGAACCCCGACCTCACAGACCCCGACTCCCCGACCCCCCAACAACAAAAACAAAAAATATTTCTACAACCGCACGTGGTGGGGCGAGCTTTATCCTTACATGGTATTGAATCTCCTGAAATCAATTGTGGTGACCGTCATCCGGTGGCCAAATTGAGCAGCGCAATTGCCTTGAGTGGTTGCGAAACGCGATGTTCCGGCTCCGGCTCCTTGGCGGGGGTAGTTCGGTTGACCGCCTTGCTGTGGGAAGTTCGGTTGACCGCCTTGCTGTGGGAAGTTCGGTTGACCGCCTTGCTGCTGCTGCTGTTGGGCCTTCGTGATCCGGACGATGGAGATGGTTCCTTCGGGATCCGTGAAGGTGTTGGTCGCCGCATCTGCGGCCGGCGTACCCTTGTTGGCGATCACGATCGTTTCGCAGTTGTGGAAGAACTTCAGGCTGACCGGGTCGGCGCCGACTAGACAGAGAAACAAGAACAAAACTTGATGATATGGAGGGTATTCCTGTGTCTTCCGGTCCACGAGGCATGTGAATGGAAAGCTTTATGTTAACTATATGCTTCTTACTTGTTCTCTTATAATTTATATGGTTGTTTTGAAGTCCTTATCAAGTTAATAAAATTGTGAGACCTTAAACAAAATTCTTCGGCTTATATTATCATCATTTAAGAAAAGATGTGGGAGTATAATTATTTTGTATATATATTTATAAATATATTACTTATTTATATCTTTCTATTCCATATTATATGAGATATCAGTAGCAGTGACATTTCTTTGCCTCCCCTTTTGTCCGTCAGTGGACTTTTCTCTCCCCCCCCCTCTCTCTCCCTCTCCCTATCTATCTCTTCTTTCTATCTATCTCTCTCTCTCTCTCTCTCTCCCTCCTCTCTCTCTCTCCCCCCCCCCCCCCCCCCCTCTCTCTCTCCCCTTACATATGATAATAACAAATACAAAATATTGTTTTATTATCTTGATGGCAAAACATCACTTTTCCAATGTATCAACGCTACACAACTAGTACATTCACACATTCAAAATAACTAACTAATATTTGTCTACAACACAATTGAATAACCACTTTCGAACACAATCTTTCAATTTTGAACTGAATTTTGATAACAATTTGAGAGGCATTCTCACCCTTGGCATCGCATAGAAGATTCCATCTCTTACTGACCCGCCTGTACATATCCCATACATGGACAGTTCCCGGATCAGTTATCTTGACACCGCGGGTAATCCAGGCGACCAAGAATCCGCAACGGGCGATATCTGCAGCCGGAGCCGTCGTCTTCTGGCGACGGACAATATTCGGTCGTGCGAATCTGGAGTAATCGACGACCTGAATGAATTTATTACCTGAAAAAAAAAACAATAATAAATGCACATGTGATTAGAGGGAAAAGGAAGAGAAGAAAAAAAAAAGTACAAACTCTGGTCAGAGTAACTCTTCCCGAACTCTTGTCAGTCATCTGCCATATCTCATAATGTCTTCATAAGCCTATACCCATGGACCTATTTACATTAGATCGTAGGCCTATTCATAAAAATGTATTCAATTTCAAAATTGCCTCTGATAAAAAATTCATTGGGATTGGTCTCCTTTATAACCTCATGACGGTTTAATAAATGTAATATATTTCATTATAGGGATTCCAGAAAAAGATCTACAGAGCATCACAAATCGGAGACAATTTGATGCTGACAGAGCAGGCCCCTAATCATTTTATATTTTTTATTTATGAGGTTATTTTAAGAAACCAGGGCTTCTTTTAAAGGCAAATTCAATTTGTAAATTAATTAAGTCTAATCCGTAAATCATGATATACATGTTACTGCTGTTAAAGTCCTTCTTATCTTACACGTAAGACCTGATAAGCGTCATAAGGACAGAATTAACCCTTTCCTAATAAAAAAAAAATGTAGAAATAAAATCTGGCCGATGGGATAGATACAAAATCGTATAAAGTCTTAGAGGTGTCGTGGTCTAGTGAATACGTCACCGGACTATGGATCACAAGGTTCGTGGTTCGAGTCCAGACATTAATCTACATTTTGCCACTCTTCTACCAGGTGAAGTAAATGGGTCAAGCGCCTTATCATGGTATCTCAGTTCAGCCATGCAGAATGATACGAATCATGTGATACTTTTTATTAAGCGCAGTACACTATATTCCTAATTATACAAGCTACGATTTATAAATGGACATATTATTATTATTATTATGATTATTGTCATTATTATAAAATGGAATGCGTCGACCTTATGGCCTGTAACTTTAATATTCCCAGTAGCTACAGCCTCCGAGATCTACAGCCATTATTGATCTCTTGGACCCTCAGGGCTCGCTAGACTGACGGCCCACGAGACCGTCATTTTGCTACCCTGTCTTATGTATTTCCCTTTTTGGTCGGCGTCGTTAGCTGTCAATCTCGTGAATCTTTTGGAACTTTCTTCTTTTATATCTATATTGTCCCATAATTGTTGTTCGTCGGACTCCTGGGATGATCCCCATTTTCTTCCATTACCGATAATGATAATGATAACTATTACTATAAATTGGTATATTTTGCAAAAGATTTTGGTCATTGGTGTTGCTGACTAATTCAAAGGCTAATAAGCCTTCAGCACAATGTTCTCAGCTCCAATACCATTTCTACATAAACCGATGCTATACGTGTGGGCATTATGATATAGTCATCGTTATTGGTGCTGTGTGGCTAGCCCTATGAAACTTAAACGTTTGGGTGTGGCCACGTCAGACATGTAAGGCGCTCATATCCTCTGACGTCAATGCCTTCAGGATGAATATGCTGGGACATGACTAACACGTGACGGGGGGGGGGGGGGGGGGGGGGAGGTCCCTTAAATTTAACCATATTTGGTGAAGAGTATAATCAATGCAATACCACAAGAAGTGATGGAAAATATTGTCTCCTTTTTACTTTTCTCCTTATAATGATACTACATGTATTATACTGTTAAGCAATGGTCAAACGACCTTAATAATGAAAGGTATGAAATTGGAAGAAGGGAAAGGTTTAAGGAGACAGGTGCGGGAGTGAGGGGAGAGAGAGTGAGGGAAGATGGATAGACGGAGAGAGATAGAGAGGGAGAGAGAGAGGGAGAGAGAGAGAGAGAGAGAGAGAGAAATTGAGTGGGGCAGTATAGGGGAGGGAGGTAGATAGCAAGAGAGCTAAATACAAAGCAAACATTTAACCATATTTATGTTGTCGAAATAAACTCATAAACTTTAACTCACATTGCTTTTACATAATTTGACAGAAAATATTTAATCAGGGATTCAGGAAATCCCGTATTACTTCTTTATTCATATCAAAATATATACATTTGATTTTTATCTCCAGTCAAAAGATAACAACTTAGAATGCTCCTCGAAATGTTTCATTGTTGCTTGATCAAAAACATAAAATATGATCTTTGTAATACTATAGCCCCGACAGAAAATCAGTTTAAGGATTAAACGGAAGTCCATGGCTTATTGTGCATTAAGCCATAACTATCAGTAAAACCTCTATGTCAAAGTCAACAAAAACGTTGTCAAGATCATGATATTAAATCCGACTTGACTATCTTATTTGATATTCATCACACTTATTATGTAGGGTAAAGAAAAAACTTGATACGACCCTCGATCATTGTGAAGGGCAGCGGGAAGAGAAGAGGAAGGGGCCACCCCCTAGTGGGGCTTAAGATGAACCTTTGATAGGGGGAAAAACAGGAAAGGGGGTCAAGGAAATCTCGTCTGATCTCTCCCAACCCGAAACCCTGCTCCTGTCTTCACGGTGGCTTCCTTTTCTGGTTAGAGTCCATCATGAACTCTAGCTCAAAACTATGGCCGTGTCTATACAATTTGTTTTTCTTCTCTTAAATCTCTCTAACTCAAAATCCTGCTCTTGTCTTTACGGCGCCTTCCTTTCCTGGTTTAAATACAACGCAATATCTGAACGTGTATATACAATTTTTCTTATCGGAAATCTCCTCATTCCAAAACTCAGAAGAAGAAGAAGAAGAACAACAACAACAACAACAACAACAAGACAATAACAAACGACACGATCGCAAAACTTTCTAAAAATCAACACGGATAATTTTTAAAGCTCCTATTGAAATGTGCGATTATGACAACGATATTATGTAATCTGAACACGATATATACAGGCATTATAATAAGTTATTGGAATCGACTTCTTGAAAGACTTTGCGATCGTGTTCAATATTAAAATACAAAACAAATCTAATCGAATAAATGAAAGATTCACAAATTACACGTATTACCATAGCAAAATATGTACAACGTCAGAGAGGACTTCCCATTTAACATGTTGAATGTCATAATTAAATAGTTTCCCAGATAGAGGGACAAATCTGATAACAAATAATCAGATATTAACTTTAGTTAAGAAAGTGAGTATTACGCGCGCTAATATCTCATCTACATCAGTTAAGCCATTAAACCACTCCGCGAAAACTGATGCAAACACTCATTCACCATCTACATTATTTAGCGCAAGAAACATTGATATCTTATCTTTCAATATTTTGCCATACTCGAGCATTACAAAAGACATTTGAGAATAATTAGATTTGTTCTCTAATGTCGCTCAAACGTCGGGATTGTATGTTCATGTAAACAAATGGGGTATTAAAATAACGGATATATCATGGTAAATTAATGGCAGATAAAAAGTAAATATATAGTTGTGATTTCAGATCGGTTTCTAAATGTTATATTTAATATCTGTTTCCTGTTTTTCTGGATCAGCCTCATTATAAGTGGCTTTTCCTTTTTTCTTTTCTTTTGACTGCTGCCTACTCCGGTATAATATTTAGATTTATTTGTTATTTTCATTGTATGTATGTAAATATTCTATCATTTTCAACTTGTTTTTATGCTAAGCCTAAGTGTAATAAAATGAATGAATAAATAAAGGTATGCGAAACGTGTTTTGCGGCTGCAATGCATTACCATCGGGTGACTAAACTCGGGACTATTCCAGTTTAAACTTTGCCTATAGTGTCTCCCGAGGAGAATTAAAGTGGATCTATCTACCGCCGTCATCACCACCATAACACGGGAAATGACGCATCGCAGCATGAGCTAGGGGCCCGTCACTGTCAAATAATAGCGTAATGTGATCAGAGCTAGATATCGTTGAAGCGGGAGGATTGGAGTGGAAAGCCCCCCTCCCCTTCTATTAAAAATTCAAGTTGGCAGATCCGTAACTTAGAATGATCAATTTTTCCACCCTGTAAATTTCGCATTAATTATTTTTCAGCTGATATTATTAGGTCCCTCCCCCAACATCTCTCGCACCCCAATTCAGTGTTTTAGCAGTGCCCCTAAATCCGTTTATAAGTTATATGGTAAAGGTAACTGACTGTTTATTGATATTTTCTCAATTTTCAGCATAATTATACACCTGTTCTTGAGAGTCAGAATCTACTCAAGGTTCAGTAGGCTTGACAGAATTCACCAAAGAATAATCAAAGAAGAAGACAAAAGAAAGAAATAAAAGAATAGAAGAAGAAGAAGAAGGAAAAGAAGAATAAAAAGAAGAAGAAGAAGATGTTATCACAACTTCAGATGCTTTTTGGATTGGGGCACACTAATTAGGGGATAAATGTTCTGCTGAGGGTATGTCTAATTGTGTTCTACTATTGGAAGACGGGGGAAGGGGGCGGGGGGCTGGGAGAGCCTCTAGCCTAGATCTGCCACTGCTTTGCCTACAAGTATCAAAACTCCATTTTCCAAGGTTGTGAATGAGTGACATGGACTTTGAATAAGAGCAAACAAGTGGTATGGGATGAAACTATTGAATAAAAAACTAATGTTTCAGGTTTGTGGGAAATGAAATGTGGGAAAACAGGAGAGATGAAGAAGGGGGGGGGGGGGGGACTTAGCCCACATCTCCCTTTCGCGACGCTCAGCCCAACCCTGTTTCTCTAACCAACCAAGTCCATCAACCCATTAATAAGCACTGCAAGAAAAGGATAAAGGATCGGAAGCATAAGTCAGCATCCCCAGTGAATTGCAGTTCTCTTATCTCTACACGCCATTTGCGAGTGAACTCTCTCTGATTCTCGGGCATCATCGGGTCGGGAGTGGCGTAGCAATGGATCGGCCACTAAAGGGGTACTGATATCAGGGAGGGAGGGGGGCACAGGGCTTACAAGGTTGGTGAAATGCGACTTTAAGTAGTTCATAGGTTCAATGAGAAGGTGGGGGTCCAGACCTCTCATTTTCTTTTCACGTTCCATTTCATTTTCATTTCATCTTTTTCTCCCTTGTTTCTTTTTACTAGCCATTCGGTGGGGGATGTGCTCTTGTGTCCCCTAAAGCTATTCCACTTTTTCCACTGATCAACGGTTTACCGCGAGTGACTAATCGGCATATAGTCGCCTGGAGTCACGGGGAATCACGAGGTATTGCGAGGGGACGTGGTATCGGGAAACAAAAAACTAGCGACCCCTCGATGAAGTCATAGCAATTCCATGGTAGATAAAATCAGCCCCCAATACGACCCCAATATCAACCCCCTCACAAGTACACCGCCAAGAGGTAAAGGAACTGCACTGATTGAAAAAAAACTGTAACTTTGTTCCTCGTGATGATAGGTGAATAAGCGTGGAACATGACTTTGTGGTAAATAATTTCCCGCCTGAAATTTGCACCATGGAATATAAGTGAATACAATCTCTTTACATTTAAATTAAAAGATATAGATTATTAAAAAAAAAAAACGGTGCTTATAATTGTCGACAAAACTGATGCTGTCTTTTGTTTTTGCTAGTAACACTACCGATGTTGAGGTTGCGTCTAGATTTTTTTGGGGGAATATCAGATAGAAGACAATATAGACTGAAGATCACAAAAGACAACCAAAATAATATATAATTGAAAATTCATCATTTGAAGCAATGACGTCACAAACAGCAAAGGAACATAAGGTCAAGAGGATTAGTGGCAAATTAAATTTCCGATAATTTATTAAGAGACAGCTGAAGTTGGTGAGTTGGTTTATTTTGGGCTTTAAAACAGGGCAAACTGTGGCACAGTCCAACACGGATGCTTCCAAATAGCTAACCTGATTTATTATTTGAGGACAGTTCAATGAAATTATGGAATTATCATATTTTTAGATTTTATTCATGGTCACTTTTAAAAGTGAAGATGACGTGATTTGACAGAGAGTGAGAAGGAGAGAGAGAGAGAGGGAGAGAGACGAGGGAAAAGAGGGCCGGGTGGGGATTATTCCAGTATAATCATTGATTGATATAACACAAATTTGTTATACAAACAGATAGCCCCAAGGACGCCTATATCCATCCAAAAATACTCTTAGTAACTTATTCAAGGTCTGTATTTTTATATAGCCCTCCTGAGTGGTGCAATCGCTACGTAACTAGCTGACGCATCATTTTACTAACGCAGGCATGCGTCAATGAGTGATGCGATCTTTGACACATCATGTTAGGGTTATAATGGTACAGAATAAAAATCATGATTACAAAATGAATGGAGCAAACATTGCGGTAAATTACTTGGGTAAGAGCTAATTGCGTAAACAAGTTTGATTGGCACAGGTAATAGCGCAATAAAAATGAAACCCTTTTCCCACAGGGTATAATTTATTGCTATTCCAAAGGATTTATTGGCGCATGTAGAGATGAGGCTATACAAATGACGCCTCGTGTAAAACGGGAATAATAATATGCCTCCATTTAGGGTTAATTGGTGTAGACAATAGGGTCTTTTAGATTTGCACGTCGACATAGTTGACTGCTACGTGTGGCGTCCTTTTAAGGCATTGTGACATCCTTTTAAGGGACTACCAGTGCCTTAAAAGGATGTCACACGCAGCAGTCCACTATGTCGACGTGCAAATCTAAAAGTCCTTAATGACGCAATGGAAATGACACAACGGGTATAACCTTTCAAACCATGTCTGCCCCTGCCTGCCCCTGTATGAAGAAGTAAACAGGCGGATGGGGCCAATTTAGGATCCGACTGACTCCTCTCGAAAGACCCTCCTTCGGGTGATTGGAGAACGGAAGTAATGAGGCAAGAAACGGTCGGATGTACAGCCGCGTCTGACATTATGTTTCAACCAATTACGTTTCAGATTTACGATGGATCAGAATAACTAATATATTTTTTAGGCCTTATTCGGCGATGGCGAGAATATTATCATAACATAATATAGTTGAAATCTTGTCGTCACATTCATTTCATATTTATACATTGTATTCGGTGCCAATCCAGTCCTAGAGCAGTAATGAGAAACTTTCTCAGTACATGTTAAAAGGTTAACATAAGCATAATTATTGAAAAGAATCTCACGACTTTGTGTAAGTTAAATTAAGTTTGACTTCATTGTATCAAACTAAAGACTGGCTCAACTTTGTTAAAACTAAAAGTTTGAAAGTATGAGTAGTTTATAGGTTATAACTCGTTTAAGGTTGAGTTCTGGTAAAGTGAAAAATAATCTCTCAACTTCCTCATTCTTTGTATATCAGTTTGCACGAGAATTATCTGAAAAGAAATACTCTTCAATTGCTCTATTAATGAAATATGATGAAACATAGCTAGTGTTTAACCAATCCTTCAAGCCACAATTGTGCATGTGTGGATATATATATATATATATATCATTTTGTGCAGTGTATGTGTTTTTCAGGGAGATAGAGTAAACTTCTTATTATCATTTTGATGATTCTAAAGCCTCGCATTATACATTAATTCCATCTACTACATCATCAACCTTTTGCTTCGAGACTGCTTCTTTCACAATGCAATTGCATGACCAGAACCCTTTTTTTAAAAAACTTCGTTCTGATTGATTAAAAGAGAGTTTGACTCACCAGCAACATATGCAAAGGAGCTTGCGGGATCGAAGGCCACACTGTTTGCGGCACCTTGGTCGTACTTGTGTTCCCCGACGCCATTGTTGATATAATCCGAAGGGATGTACTTGGTGGCCATCCACTTCAGAGTCCATACTGCCAAGGTGCTGTGGATGCACAACACCAGGATGGGAAGAACCTTCCAAAGGCCCATGGTTGCAGGATAGCTAGCTGACTGATCCCGTGGTGTTTAGTTCTCTTGCTGAAGCTCCTGCAAGAGGGAAACGATTAACTGAATGGACGTCTGACTTCGTGTGCCTCAACCGAATGACAGGGAGCGAGTGAAACCCTTGCGTTTGGGAAGTTTGGTCCCTGACAGATAGGAGTAGAACTGTTTCCTGTTGCTGCCAGTGCTGCCTGGGAGAGAGCGTGCGTGACGAACTGGACGCGCGCGCAAGGAAGTCGGTGATATATAAAATGTCTTCTATGCAACCTAGCTGCTGTATGCTCGATAGGCTACTTGTGCTGTCTTTCGACAAAAGCATTGAAAAACAACGGAATACAGCAATTACTGTTATGTGGTGTTGACAATACTGTGAAATTCAACAGCAAAAGAAAATGTACTAAGCGCTTCCCTTCCAATCGTTTTAAGGACACAACAATTAAATCTTTAAGAATTTAAGGGGAACATCGAATTTGTGGCGGCTAGCGAGCCTAAGTACTACTAGTGATTGCGTCCTCTCGAAAATACATATCCGGATGTTTGATTAATCAATGGATAATTAAGTACTCTGAGATACTTTAAGGCATTGTTTCCCAAAGTGACTAAGTTTTCCGTCTTTTCATTGTAGAAGTAAAAGGCAAACTGATATCTTCCAAACTTTGACTCTACATCTACTTTGTCTTTAAGTGTTGGCGTTAGGATATAGGAAATTTGCTTTAAAGTGTTCTCGTAGCCAAATTGTACCAAATATGGAATTTTCTAGGCACTCTCAAGTCTTATTTCCTCCATTTCCACAAGCTTAAAGAACCCGGGACAAAGAGGAGTTTGAGTGACAGAGCATTCTCTCCGGCTGTACCTCGACTTTGGAACTCCCTTCCCCCTTAAATCGAATCTCTCTAAAATCTTACGTCAATACATTTTACCTACTGACCATGATTATTTTTCATTTTGTTATTCATTGCTATCCGAAGTTTCTAATTGTTATGGAATTTCCGTAAATTTTTATTTTATACGTATTTTGTTAGGCGCCTTAAACATTCCGTGGGATGGGTATGAGCGCAATTTTTTATATTTTTTATTATCATTATTATTATTATTAATATTACTATCCCATAAGTGTCGGACAAATGGAGCAAAGTGAAATCGAACATTTAAAACCCAATATCTAAATGTAATTATTTAAATTGAAGTGGAAGTAATTCAGTATGATAAACATAAAAACCTGTACACAATTTTTTCAATAGGTCATGGTATTTTATAATCCATCTTTAATAACAAACTAGGAAGTGTTATCATATTTTGAAGGTGCCCTGATAATTTTTTTCCAGTGTGCTCAATAAACATAATTCATTCATTCATATGCATTCATTTATTCATTCATTTATGCATGCATGCATTCATTCATTAATTCGTCCCTATTTTCACGAAGTGACGGTAGTGAGGAAAATCGTCACGCAAAGTGAATGCAATTTTGTTTCACTACCGTCACTTCGTGAAAACAGCGACGAATTATTCATTCATTCATTCTTTAATTTTTAATTCATTATTTATTCATTTCTAGATCCATTAAAGTAATCTTTAACTCATTCACTTCATTTGGGCCTTGCTTCCATGTATTTTCATTTAAAAGTAGGCCTTTTCGTTCATCCATCCATCTGTTCATTCATTCATCCATCTGTTCATTCATCCATCCATCTGTTCATTCATTCATCCATCTGTTCATCCATCTGTTCATCCATTCCATCTGTTCATTCATTCATCTGTTCATTCATTCATTCCATCTGTTCATTCATTCATCTGTTCATTCATTCATTCCATCTGTTCATTCATTCATTTATTCATTCATTTATTAACTCATTAATTGTTTTAATCTTTAATTTTCCAATTTTTATTTAATTTCCAGGTACATGTATAAACAAAATATAAATGACGATACAGAGCGTATTACGTGAAAGAGTTACAAGAGGGTGAAAATGCCACCAGGGGACGCCTAACGATTACCTCAAAGAATTCCCATTCTGTCATGAGGTTCCCCACGTCTGCTGGTGTTACATGTGAATAGCTTTAAGAAGTAACGGTAAAATAACATAACATAAAAGAATTTAAGCACATCCATCAAGCATAATAACTTTTAGAAAGATTGCATGTATGTTGAACTTTGTGGCATGAAGAAAATGACAATCATATACGGCATGTGAACAAACACAAAGCGCAACAGAAATATTCGAATTTTTGTAAATGACTTAAATAAATTAAGATAATTAAATCAAATTATTTTCTTACACTTAATTGCTTATATAATAATAAGAAAATAAATTCAATTTAAGGACAATGTAAGTTAACATATATTTCGATGAACATAGTTTTAAGTACATATTTTCATTGTAATTTTACAGGTAAAATTATTGAGAGAAAAAGTAAAATAGAAGTACTATGCAAGTAGAAATGTTCAATACATTTCGATTCCATATAAATTACATTATGGTTCTATATAGATCACATTCATCCTGACATCCATGAGCCATCTATAATTCATAATTCAAGTACAAACAGTGTGTCGTCAGGGAAGTAACGTTTTAAAAATAGAAATAGGACGGAATTAGACAGAAATAACCGTCTGACATGGGGAATTCTTTAATAAAACTGACATTAAACTTCCTCATACACACAATATAGAGGGGGTCATAGGAACCAGACGTAGTCTCAGTGGAGCAAGAGACTGAAGCAAATTCCGGTTTAGGATAAAAGTAGCTATGACTTTGTCGATAATCATAAATTTAAGGCAAAATCATATTGACAATTCATATACTTTTTACACGCGTCACTGCCGTTACTAAGTATGTGTAAGTATGCCTTCCTGCTGACCTGTTGTAATAAACTGCTTGCCGCCAAATTAGTCATCAAATAATTCAGGAACTAGGCCCTATATAGTAATGTAGTGAAATAGAAGACTGACTAAGTTTAAATGGTTATAGTGTGTGTTAGCGTGCGTGCGTGCGTGCGTATGGGTGCGTGTGCGTGTGAACGTGCGTGTGTGCGTGCGTGCGTGAGTGAGTGTATTCGGCATAATGTAATATGGCACAATGTAATAGCTAAGTTTGAGCTAAGGGAATTAAGGTCAGTTGAGTGGGTGGATTTTCATTAGTACGTCTCACTTTCATAACATCATGCCAAGAAATCTTCATTTAATATCTCTTGTACACGTTTGTAAGATTTGTTGTAAATCAAAACGCAGGAATCCATCTCGTTTTACAAAATATCTACGCTTATTCTTTTGGGTTAGTTCTCCTTTAACTGATTTTTCCCACTTTCATACTTTGTAAAGCGCTGTGAAACCTTTTGTGTGAGAGCGCTAAATACATGAACATATTATCATTATTATTATTATCATTAATTGCCAGAGCAATCTGCTCATCCCAATCATAATTAAAGTATTTAAAGGTAAAGACCAGTATTGGAAACGCCCCAATTTCAAAAAATGAAATGGAAGCTCTCATTACCAATCATGTGAAAGAATATGTTTTGACTAATACATGATGATAAAACATTTGCCGGGAAACCGCCTACTAATTCATATATTTGGTAAATTTGTTTCTCTCATGGTCGTGTGAGAGATATAGGGTAGTCCCATATACATCTTTCTGTGTATAGTGCTTGTAACTTTACGAAGAATGAGCCAAATTTCTTATCATTTTGATGATTCCAGAACCTTGCAGATGCTAGATGCTAGATGATCAACCTTTTCTGATCGATTCCACAACGTTTCTTTCACAATGCAATCGCATGACCATTACTGGTCTTTACCTTTAAGTAACTTATAGCAGTACTTGTACATGATTACGTACCTTGATATTGATACACGTGCCAAGTTGTATGAAACAGGGTCCAGATCAGTCGATCTCGTCAAGAACTGAAGTTGCTGTTGAGGTTAACCAGGTAGCTGATGTCACCACGCGGTCAGTATGAGCAGGGATATTTAAACTGTCATATCCCTGATATGAGTATATTGGACCACTCATCGCTTGAAGGGAGATTCGTAGGGCAGTCATGGCCAAAGGTCTGTCATCATCAGTCAACGAGTAGCCTACCCGAAAGTCTATAGACATTTAATGTATGAAGGTGTGAAGGAGGGGATCAAACGTGTCGAGACACTTGATGGCATAACATTTCACTGTCTACTGTAGCAGTTGTAGCCGTAATGTACACGGAATTCCGACTCAAGTTCACTTATTTTTCTCCGTATTTCTACCAGCCTTTTTATTATTATTTTCCCTTTGTTTGTTTGTTTGTGTGCTTGTTTTTCTGTTTGTCTGTTTCTTTTTTTAATAACTGTTTCCTTTCTCTTTCTATTTCTTTCGGTATAATTCTAGCTATCTTTCTGTAGCTTTTTCTCTCTTTATTTCTTTTTTTCTGTATGTCTATCTATCTTACAAGTTTATTTTTATTCATTTACATGTATCTCTGTTTGTTTTGGTTATCTATGATGTATGTTTGTTATCTTTAAAACTCTCACATTCTTATTTTCTTTTTTTTGTGGGTATGATTCATTGTTCGTTTCGTTCATTTGTCTTTCTTTTATTCTTAGTTTCTTTTTCTTTTTTTTTGAATTCCAAAGTGGAACAACATTACCTTTCCAATAAACCAATACTCCATCAGAGGGATGTAAGAAACCTAACAAGAGGAAACAACGGTGTAGTTAGGTCTAATACAGTGTACTATACAGTTAACAACTAAATTATTCATATTCATACCAAGTTTTGTATCTTTTTAGGTATGTGAAAATGGACTTATCCCGATTCAAGTTAGGTAGTGCAACTCATACCGCCCGGGGAAAGAAGCTCAATGACACTTATTACAATTGCCGTAATTCATAATACACAGTGTATGTGAACGCTATGAGTGATGATCTTCAGCATGTAATTAGTATTTTCCCTTTTCCTGTTTTTAATCCCCCTTACGAGAAGCGCAAAGAGAGGGCGGATGCCAAGGCTTTGTGAATATGTTCGCAGTAAGTAGCTAACAATTAACCTTGGGAGACGGGGGAAAACAAAGGAAAAAAAAAGGGGGAGAGAAAATAAATCACTACTGCTTCAGTCAGCTACAGATTTTTTTGTTGTTGATGTTAACAGCAATCATTGATGTAACTGATGATAATGAATTCGAAGGACGCACATTTTGCTGTTTATTTGGAGACTTTATACGAAAGGCATGATAGGGATCACAATGTACACGGATTTACCTATTTTGTATAGCATGAGTTATAATTAATTTAGAAAACTGCTATATTAGGTTTTATTTATCTAAATCTTCGGATGTATTATGGTACATTATATTATTTACGTTATGCATTATGTGTCATGTTATTACAAGAAGAAAAAAAAGGGTGTTTTGCTATATTCCCTGCATTTTAAATTGATTAATGTGATATAAAATTATGTTTTATAAATAAATATTAATACTATCTGTTATTTAAAATATTATAAATCTCAAACATTAAAATTGCATTTTATTAAATTAATATTCATATTACCCATGATTTGAATATAGAGAAAGACATATTTTTACGTTTATAGGTAGCTGAATCAAAGATATATAGATAATATAGGCAGCTAGAGAGAGAGAGAGAGAGAGAGAGAGAGCGAGAGAGAGAGAGAAAGTTGGGTTAGGACTATAGGGAAGGAGATAGACAGATAGACAGCTATATTTATATATATATATAGAAAGAGAGAGAGAGAGAGAGAGAGAGAGAGGGAGGGGGAGGGGGAGAGAGAGAGAGAGAGAGAGGGGGAGGGGGAGAGAGATAGAGAGAGAGAGAGAGAGGGGGGGGGGATAGGCTGGGGTCCAAAAAAGAAATAGTTGACGGATTGACAGTGAGCACTGATGGTTGTGTTCAACGGTGAGGGGGGGGGGGGGGGGAGGGGGAGGGGGTTCAAACATGAATCATAGTTCCCGAGGAAGGAACACGAGGAAAGAGGTTCGGTCTGTGATTCACACGTTGATGAAAATCGGCTGATTTTAAAGGGGTTGTTGCCATATCACCCATGTAGACATAGGCCCATAACACACTGAATTTGCTTATATTGTATGCCCTTACTGGATTTTTAACTTTGCTCTTATACAGTCATGTAAGGCCTTCTTGCCCACCTATTATTATTGTTACGTCCTTCACCATTACAACCACTTCAATCAAATGTTAGTTTTATTAATGGGAACCTGTAATCTACAAGCTGAGCTTTTTAAATAGGTTCCTCACATTTCACCCTGTATAACCTTCTATTCAATACAATTAATTTCGACGTCTTTTTAAATAATTAATTATATAATGTGACACTTTTAGTATGTTTCATATTATGTTCTAATCTTGACAATTAATAATAATAATAATAATAAAAACGTTACTTATAAAGCGCTTACCACCGAAGTCTCTAAGCGCTATAATTATGTGAATTTTTTTTTTGTTAAATGTGAAACAAATAAACTTGAACTTGAACTTGAACTTGAACTTGAAACTTGAACTTTTACGCCTATGTAAACATTTTCTTTGCTGAAATATTGATGTCATAGTTACCATACCATAGTTAATTTCATGACCATAGTAATATGATAATTACTATTTTGTGCACTAAAAGTCACTTTCTTGCACAATGTTCTGTATTCATGATTTTATATTCATTTTAGTAATAAATACTGTCAAATATGTTGTCATGGCGGAAGATTTCTTTATTGGAATAGGCCAACGAAAAAGTGAAAAATTACAGCTTAAATTATAAAAAGAAAATGACTTTCACATAATTAAAAAATTGCTTTATTAGGTTTTTTTTAACGTTTTTAGTATTTATCAATTTTGTTGGGATCTTGTTTTTTTTACAACAATGTGAACCAGTCTGGTATTTTAGAAAAAATTGTGAAGAATAAGTCCAAGAAATTGATTTATAAGAAAAAAGATCTGTCTATAATGATTTTATAATAAACGTGGAAGCATACTTCCCGACGAACAGCAACACCAAAACCATGCCAACATTTCATCAAGTTGATATAAGTTTCTTATTAAAACTTTGCCAAGAAATAATATTGAGGATGTTTCCGACCACCCTTCAAGTTACCTCAATATGTAGAATTATAAAAGAATTATCAAGCGCGTATGCACGGATCTATAATTACCATTTAAGGAAGAGGGGGGAGGGGGCGTCCGTTATAGTTAAGCCCTACACCTGTTTTAGAGCAAGGACAACGACACGAACGTCAGTTTGTTTTAGCCTATGGTTTTAGAGTTCGATTTCCTTCGATTCAGGGACCTGTTTCACAAAGCCTTTTTTTCAATGACAAATGACAAAAATGAGTGACAAATCTGCTGATAACCAATCAGAAGCAAGGTTTTCACTAGCTTATAAAAAAAACTGTCATTTGCCACTGATGACAAATTTTGTGAAATGGGGCGCTGGTGCTCATCGCACTTGAGCAGAATACAGACCTATTGGAAACAAAATGACGTTTTAAATAGGTTGTCGTAACTTCTATAACACTTGTGAAATAAGCCTGTACCCTGCACTCCTTTACCTGTTTTAATTCCTGCAATTTTATTTTTATTTTTTAGCGGGCATATACCTTTCATTTCCATCTTGCAAACCCCGAATTTGCAGCAGAGTAGACCTGTATAATAGTTCAAGGGTACAGGATTTAGGTAATATTAATAGTAGTAAATTAAAAGGAAGTCAAAGATTTCAGATGCATATCAAAGTGCGTTAAATACCCCACGTATCGGGAGGGGCGTAGAGGACGCTATTTAAGTGGGAATAAAACCCGATATCTTTTTGTATCTTTTTGGATTAACACAGTCAAATTTATGTTCCTTTTGTAGAAAAGAAGTAGAAACCTATCGTCATATCTTCTTTGAATGTTCTGAAGGGTCCAGAATATGGAATGAGGTGGGAAACAATTTAAAGATGTTTCAGTTTCTTAATATGCAATGGATTGATGTGTTGCTAGGTTTCAGAAAAAAATATGAGAGATAATATATTGTTAAATCATGTATTGATTTTGGTCAAATACATGATTTACAGTAATCGTAAAAATGGAAAGTTCCCAACTAGTAAAGAAATATGTAAGGCTGTAGAGAACTCAAAAAAAGTTGAACATGAAAAAGCAAAATTAAAGGACAAACTGCCAATACATTATCAAAAATGGGAAAATTTACCCCTTAAGCCAGGGAACTGATTGTATATATATATTGTAATTCCTGTTCACTCCCTCACTTTTTCATCGATCCGGACACTTATCTACTATCGTTGTTTGCTTGTTTTTTATATTTTTATTTTTTTAATATCGTTATAGTTACAGACCTCCACTAATACAAGACCCTCATATAGTTATAATGAATCTAGGAGTTAAAACAAAATGCACCATATCATTATATGTAAATATAACAAATTTTGTTATCATGGGTTATGAAGCAGCACCTTCACCTTATACTTTTTGTTTACATAAGAAAATCTTTGTTCAGATTGCTTAATTTATATTGAACTAATTAATTTGCATAGAAGATATGTTGTAAAAATTGTTCCTTTTTATAATGTTGTATCCAAAAATATTAATATGAAGTATTACCGTCACCTTTTCCTTTTTTAAAGGAATTGTAGCACAATTTGTACACTTGATTGAATATGTACTATATTAGTTTGGATACTTATGGAAAATATTTTTAAAATATGCGTGTGTGTATAATGCATGAGACAATGTACTACATGACTGTATGTTTATACTGTAAGAACAATTGTGTTCCTATTCATCATTTTGTATAATTATGAAAATCTGATTAAAGGCAAAAAAGCTTTTTTTTAAAAGAAGAAGATATCTGCGACACCAAATAAAATGAAAGTCAGTTATTGTGATCAAAATATTAAAATAATTATCAAAAATTGTAGAATTGCTGACATTATGCTCGTTTACTCGAAAACTGTATTGACTGAAGGCTGGTGTTTGGACAAGAGACCTCGGACTCCCCAACCTCCCTATGAAATTGGGCCCCTTATCTGAATATCAACTTCCAGTTTCTAAATCATTCAAATTGAGCGAGCAAGTACAGTCTTGCACTTTTCGTCTCATAAAGTGTTCAAAATAATCAATCAAAAATACAAATAGAATACTTCACTTAAATGCATTGGCTGACTGCTGCTTGATTGGTTGGCTGTAAGAGTATAATAGTTAATACTTTCGTTGTCTATGTCCGGAGAGAAAATCCCACAACTATCCATGTTTATTCTCCGGATACGCCACTGATACGCCACTAAATCCCTCTTCAAAAGAAAGACAATGGAGGAGTGTTATGAGTAATTGTTGACGAGCCACCATCTCGACATTGATACGCTTCCTGACGTAATTTAATAGAAAGAATTGCTATGGAAACCGTCATAACAATAATGATTTTGAATCTATTCAAGTCAGTCAGTTTTCACGCTCAAGTTTCTATAAGATGACCTTTTTTTTATTATTTTAGTAGTGATTTTAGTTCTATGTATTCATAAGTTTCAACATTTCCTTCTCTGTAACTTGCACAAATATTAATATGAATAAGCCAGTTCATAGATACAATTTGCGCATAGGCAGATAAAGGTCATTTGTACCAAAATGGTAAAACCCACAGAGATGAATACTGGATATGCGCTCATGAAAGTTATGTAACATTATTCATTTATGCACCAACGGTACATTCTATGATACGCAGGTGGAAGTATTCTTTTCAAGAGGTCAAACAAAAGGTAGCCATGAAGCACATCTAGGACTTTGGCAGTTATTATTCTAAGATGCTCAAAGTGGAACTTCTCCATGTGTAAAAGATCTGTGTATATTTGGGGTCATTTGTACCATGTGCTATCTGTAAACTCCCTTATTAAATATAATAGGGCAGCATGAGATGTGAGTTGGTCGTGTACGTGGTACATTCAATGGGTCAACTCTGTCTTCGCTCACAAACTCACCCAGACAGTCCCCGGTTCAAACTGAGTCATGTCCTACGATTGGTCCCAAAACGTAAATAATATTTTTAAATTATGATGCCCTAGTTAAATTTAGTACTTTTGTCACGGGGCTTACGTCCCTGACCAAGGTATTTTACCTACGTTGGTCCTTTACCACCTATATAGGTGCAGAAAGAGTATACCCGGTGGGATGTGAAAGCTCATGTGATCGGATTTAGCAAGCACGTGCCAGAATTTAAAAAAAAAAGGCAGCCGGCTGAAATGCTCCCCAGGGGATGGGAAATGTGCACTGTAATGTTCGAAATATTATCTAGCGACCGGAGTGATTCTACTATACGGACTGTAAGCGCTTAAGTTATTTGTTACTCGTAAAGCGCGTTATAAGAAAAGAGTTTTATTCTCGTCAACATAATTAATTTCATTATTATTATTATTGTCATTATTAATATCATTATTATTATTGCTTACTAACAATTAAGCATTTATTGCTCTCTTAGCTGTCAGGTATAATAACCACCACTATCATCACTAATTGATTTTAAGTTTCTCTTTCTTCTGTTGCCGTTTTATTTCTGTTTATCTGTATATCTGTCTGTCGTCGAACTCCCCCCATTTACATGTTTGTAAATATATTTTGATTTCTCTTTCTTGCAGAAATCGCAATTAAACAGTTCAACATTTATAGTTTTTACCAACCAGACGCCTTAAAACTCTACCGCTACAACGGCGAGGACTATCTCATCACGGCCAATGAGGGCGACAGTTTCGAATACGAGCTGGTAAGTAAAGATTGGGACGAGGGGATCAGAGGAGATGACTAGTCAAGAATCTGGCCGGTTCTTCATATTATATTCTCTACAATAATGAGTCAAGCCGCCGAAGATGGCGTTTTCAACAAACTCACGGCTCCCCCCTTCTTTACACGACAACCCGTGATTTTACGGCTTTAATTTCAATAAACGTGTTCGCGAAGAATCTAGCTAGTAGCCGATTTGTTAACGTCATTGGAAAGCAGCTTCGAAAGAGGTCACAAACAATTAGACTTTGATTATTTATAACTTTGCCTCACTATTTATAAAGTCAAAAAATATAACTAAACAAATACTGAGGTTCGAACGTATGGCAAGCCGTTTTAATATTTATTACTATTTATTGATATCAAGTATTCAATTCTTGATATCAAGGATTCAATTATTAATATCAAGTATTCAATTCTTGATATCAAGTATTCATTCTTGATATCAAGAATTACCATTGCTTTACAACAGAAAAATCATTTCTCGAGTTCTTGATATAAAGAATTGTTATAGTGATTGATTTCGAGCTCAAAAGTATTGCAAGAATTCATTTGGATATCGAGCTCAAAAGTAGTGCAGAAATTCACAGTTGAATTCGAACACAAGAGTTGTGCAGAAATTCATTTTGATTTCGAACGCAAGAGTTGTGCAGGAATTCATCCTGCCTGAGCGATGCGGTATCGAAAGTCAATGTATCGCGAGAATTCAACTAATCCAAGAATACATGTTTCCAGTTTGCAGTGCATTTACTGTCTCTGTGATATTCCTTGTAAAAAAAAATCATTTCATACTGCTTAAACATATGTTTATTTAGACCATTGATTAATGTTACATTGAAAATGTTGGAAGTGATTTTTTTCAAGTTTAATTACATGTTATAAAACATACAAAAACGTCTCTCAAAAGCGTAAAACGGCAACATATCAAGAAATCATTTCGTGATATGGTGCCAATAGACAATGCGCAAACCTGTAGCAAAGATTACCCCATGTGTAATAATATATTCACGTTTTTACTACGCAATTCATTTCAAAATCTCTCCGATCACGTCAGTTAAAATAATACTGTCAGATCTGATCATTTTCAGCAAAAAACATCCAAATTGAGTTACAAAACACGCATCGTTAAAATATGAAGTAGCAACATATCACGAAATCACGCGGAAGGAATGAATTTGACAATTTGTGATATGTTGCCAAATTGCGCAATTACAATGCGTATTTTGTAAGTCTTTTTGCTTGAAAAATAACACATCAGACGTTACTATTTTACTTAAAATACAAATATATTCTACAATTAATCATTCAGAAAACACATGGACATACTTATTGCACAAGGGACAATCATTACAACATGCAGGTTTGCGTTTATTGGCAACATTACATATCACGAAATGATTTCTTGATATCAAGAAATCGAATTCTTGATATCAAAAAATTCATTACTGGATATCAAGATATCGATTTCTCGATATCAAGAATTAGAATTCTTGATATCAAGAATTACCATTGGTTCATAACGGAAATTTATTCTTGATATCAAGAATTCGTTTGTTGCGTAGAGGTTGGATTCGATCTGCAATTATCATTGACTTCGAAAAACGGATAGCTTCACATAGGGCCTATAATAACAAAAATATTGAGTTTCTCGTCCTGAATTTAAAAACAAGGGGAGGTAGGGTATTAATTACTATTTACAATTTTTCAATTTGTTTTCAATTTTTTCCTAGATGGCTGCCATGCTGAATATAGCTGGCCATTGTATATTATTCACGGATATACTGATGCAATGTATGACAAAACAAATGATTTGTATAATTTTAGTCCACTTCCTAAGCGAATTTTAAAATTCAGAAACAGTGAAAAATGTACGTGTGCTCAGCCTGAATTAGCTATAGAAGCTACTTATTCAAAATGTACTTCAAAGCCTTTGTTTGTTTTGTTTCTTGCTTTAAAAAAAAAGTAAATAGTAAAAACAAAAGGGAGGCGGCGGTCAAAAAGGAAGTAGGCAGGGACGAGAAGCTCGTTGTTTTTGTAATTTGGCCTTACAAATAACATGCAAGTTGATACACTTTTAAATGCACTGTATCCTTCCTCATAGTCGCTCACGACCAATGTCAGAAACGTTGAACTTCTCTCTGTTGACCTAAATATAGTTTGATGAAATACACATGGGCTCACCGTGGGTTTTCTCCTCCTTCTTCCTTGTCGATATTGGTTATGTATCGCATGAACATCCGAGATCTTAAAGGTAATACAAAGTTTTGGTAGGGGGTCATGAATTTGGTTCAAATGAACAAATTGGAAGCATATGCGATCCTACAATATTCAGTGATCGTTGTCACGGTTGAAATCGAGTCTAAAGTTATGAAATTGTAAATAATACACTCTTTATGTTGTATAGCTCCCTCTCAAGGTCAAGATATTAATTAAGCTACAAAACAATGTTTATCGACTAAAATCGACCGATTAGCTATTACCATTTGGAAATTATATATCACAACTACATATTCTGAGATGTTCATGGTCGCAGCTACCATCGTACGGCCATAGGCGCTATTTGAAATTTATCAAAATTTACCGGGAGCACCGGTAAATTTTTATATTCAATATTGCTCGAAAGCCGAAGTGTTTTAGGGGCTGAATTTTCTAGTGATTATAATACATCCACAGGGGCATCCAAAAATATCAAAATTGTAAAGATTCACTTCCAGCCAATAATATTTTCAAAATTTCCCAAAACTTTGTATTACCTTTAATGAGGTGTTTCGAGAATTAAATGACAAATCTAAGCGTTTCCGCTGCAAGGTCACAATTATCATGTCAGATCAGGATTCAGGGGAGTGTTTCACAAAGAATAAGATCGACTTTAAGTTGGAATTAAAAATTGCAGGCCGTTCCTGCCACTGTTTGCTCTCACCATTATGATCTGTAGATTATGTTTTTCCCTTCAATAATGAATTATCACAAAATGTAAAGTCTGTAGATTTTTTACCAATATTTGAACGTCCCTTGAGAGACCAATGCCAGTAAATGGTGAGAACAAACAGTGGCATGAATAGCCTGCCCAAGTTAAGTCCAACTTAAAGTAAATCTTAGTCTTTGTGAAACATACCCCAGATCAAATGCTAATAATAAGACTAAGTAGCGGTCGCCGCTGGGAGATCAATGGGTCACTGGGCGGCGAGTTCAAAATCGGTCAGAAACCTTTGACCTAGCGGCTTTGATTTTTGACCTAAATCGCGCGACGGCGAACGCTCGATTAGGCCGGTGTCCGGGCGGCGAACGACCGGGCACCGAGCGTGTTTTCGCCCCCCCCCCCCCCCCCCCGCCGATCACCAGCCGGCTGCCGGGCAATTTCCTTAAAATTAGCCGGTGGCCGGTGGGAGACCGCTCGGGTATCGGTGGGTCATCGGTCGGTCACTGCCGCGCCAGAGTAGCTCTCCGATTTCGCCCAGTTTTGACCTAAAATCGACAGGCGACCGATCGGAAATCGACATTTCACCGCCCAGGCATCGCTGGGGCGCTAGTACAGCCTGCTCGACTTCTCCAAAAAATTGTTCGGCGATGCCTAAATTTCAGCAGCGACCGAGCAGGCTACTAATCGGTCGGTCGCTGCTCTGATTTGTGACCATAGCTTTACGTTATACATATTTACATTTTATAGTTCTCTTTGGTGGGGTGGGCCTGTCAAGAATACCCCCCACGTATCCTCTGCGTGTCGTAAAAGGCGACTAAAAGGGGACCATTCAACATCAGGGGGCTGGTGGTGGTACTGGGTGGCACCAGTAGGACCAATAAAAACTTGCATCCCCTAAGACGTTGAATTGGGAAGGCGAGTTTAGGCCGCCTTTAAATAAGCCTAGCTTGCTCTGCATTGGGCAGCAGCGATGCAGTAGGAGTGTTTCGGCGGAAGATCCTTTTAGGACAACGGTGAACCTCTGATAATGACTGGCGTGCTGGATAATCCCAGATACGGCTAACTACTGCGGTGAAGAAGGCAACGGAAAACCACTTCACTATTTTTTTTCCAAGAACAATCATGATGAACCACAACTCTAAAGCAAAAGCCAAAGGCGTGAAGGGGGCTCGTCTACCTCAAGGTACAAGCACCTCGCCCGGTAGGGTGTCCCATGGGCGACAGGTGGGCCCCGACCGTCAGCCAGCTACTGTTCGCAATAGGAATACCATCAGAGTCGGAACATGGAATGTGAGAACACTGTATCAGAGCGGCAAGCTGGAAAATGTTAAACAAGAGATGATGAGGCTAAATGTCAACATATTAGGACTAAATGAAACAAGATGGCTGAATAACGGCGAGTTTGTGATAGATGAGTACAGATTGATTTATGCAGGAGGTGAAAAGCATGAAAGAGGTGTGGGGTTACTGCTGGATCCAGATATCTCAAAGAGTGTGTTGGGACACTGGTGTGTAAGTGATAGGGTGCTCCTAGTGAAACTGCAGGGACACCCTTTTAACATCTCAATCATAGTGGTTTATGCACCAACGGCAGATAGTGCTGACGAAGTTATTGACACCTTTTATGATTCCTTAGATAAAGCTAATTCTCAGTGCAAATCGAATGACATTGTCATTGTCCTGGGAGACCTGAACGCTAAAGTCGGTCAAGGTACAGAGGGTAAAGCAGTAGGTCCGCATGGAATTGGTGAAAGGAATGAACGAGGGGACAGATGGGTTCAGTGGTGTGAGGGGGAGAACATGGTCATCACTAATACTTGGTTCAAAGAACACCCTAGACGAGTATACACTTGGAAGAGTCCTGGCGACATCGTCAGAAACCAGATAGACTATATTGCCATAAATAGTAGATTTAAAAGAGCAGTGAAACAATCAAAAACGTATCCAGGGGCTGACTGCGGAAGTGATCATGTGCCGGTGATATGTACACTACAGTGCAAAGTAAAGAAACTCAAGAGACCAAAAGTTGTGAAAATATTGGATTTTAAACAGTTGAGTAAACCGGACATACGTCAAGAATTTACTGTACAAGTAAAGAATAGGTTTGAGTTGCTCATAGATGAAGGTGAAGAAAACACGTGGGAGACGATGAGAAATATTCTGGTAGAAACAGCGGAAGAGTATCTATAACTATATAGTAACTATATAGTTAACTATATAGTTAACTATATAGTTGTATATAGTAACCAGTCTCATTTTAATATTATACACAAATCTTATTTTTAAGATTTGGAAACCCATCATGTATTTTTAAATTAACTTTATTTCAGGCTTTAGATAACGAGAGTCAGACTCGACTAGCACATGTGCTATTTTTGACTCTATTTTACCATCGATCACAAACTCATTGTAATTAGTCATTTATTGTTTTACTCTTGAAGCAAAGTTTACTTTATCTTTGTTATAATGTACATGTATATCGCTGTAGAACACGTATTGTTTATAATTCATGTCATTCATTTATGTTATATTGACATTGTCATTGTACATTTATCTTTTGTTTCAATGTTTTCAATGGTGGTGAATAAATAAATTCAATTCAATTCAATTCAAGTATGTGCCGACGAAAGAGAGAAAAAGAAGGAACAAATGGATGACAGAGGAGATTCTTTTAATGATGAAAGATAGACAGAAAATTGGAAATAGACAATGCAAGAAATATAGGGACCTAGACAAACAAATTAGGCAAAAATGTAATGAGGCAAAAGAGAGCTGGCTAAACGAACAATGTGTAGAAATTGAAAATCAATTCGATAAGAATAGTAATGTTTACCAAAGAATAAATGAGATTTCAGGTAAAAAGTCTGTTTGTTCAAACCCTGGCTGTATCAAAGGAAAAGATGGGTCAATCCTGTTTGAAATGAAGGACAAAATGAGTAGGTGGACGCAATACATTGGCGAACTTTTTGAGGATAGTAGGGAAGCAATGCCGAGTTTTGCAGATGAAGTCCAAGGGGAGAAAATTCTTAAATCTGAAGTCCGTTGGGCAATGTCAAAGATGAAGAAAAACAAAGCAGCTGGACCAGATGGTGTGGTCACTGAAATGTTTGAAGCATTAGAGGAATATGGTGTTGATAGATTAACAGAAATTATCAACAAAATATATGATGACGGAACATTTCCAGATGAATTGGGCAGATCCATTTTCATTACTCTCCCAAAGAAACCGGGAGCCGTGGATTGTGAGCAATATAGGACAATCAGCCTTATTTGCCATATCACTAAGATTATTTTGAGGATTCTGCTTTTGAGAGCAAGAAGAAGCATAACTCCCATGGTCGGAAGGGAACAATTTGGTTTTGTAAAGGATGCGGGCACAAGAAATGCAATATTTGTGGTTAGAAATATAACGGAGAGAGCAGTCGAAATGCAAAAGGATGTGTACATGTGTTTTATTGATTATTCAAAGGCTTTTGATAAAGTAAGACATTCAGAACTTTTTGAAGAGCTGAAAAAGCTTGATATATATAGGAAAAATCTAAGACTGCTACAAAGTCTATATTGGAATCAGTTTGCATGCATCAGGGTAGAAGGAGAGTGTAGTGAATATATCAACATCAGACGGGGAGTCAGACAGGGTTGTGTTATGTCGCCAGACCTGTTCAATATGTATAGTGAAATCATTCTAAGAGAATTGGAAGATGAAAATGGGATACAAGTGGGTGGTCATTCAATCACAAATATTAGATATGCTGATGACACTGTTTTATTTTCTGAATCAGAGAAAGATCTCCAAAGACTCCTGAATGTAGTTGTAAAAGAAAGTGAGAGAATGGGACTAGGGATCAACTATACCAAGACAAAGTGCCTGGTGGTATCCAAGAAGAGCAGTCCAAAATGTAACTTGAAACTGAAAGAACAGACTATTAAACAAGTCTCCTCATTTAACTACCTCGGCAGCATGATTACCGAGGATGCCAGATGCGAGACAGAGATCAAGAGAAGGATAGCTCTCGCTAAATCTGCATTTTCAAAGTTAGGCAAAATTCTGACAAATCGAACAATGAGTATGAGGACCAGAATAAGGATATTGAATTGTTACATCTACCCAGTACTTATGTATGGTAGTGAAACATGGACTTTAGCCTCTGATACTAAAAAGCGTTTGGAAAGTTGCGAAATGTGGTTTCTAAGAAGAATGATGAAAATCCCCTGGACTGACAAAGTTAGTAATGAGGAAGTTCTTACACGAGCTGGAGTGCAAAGGAAAATGATACGTGAGATGTTGATTAGGCAGTTGAAGTTCATGGGTCACATTAAACGTAAAGAAGGCCTAGAGAACCTTGCTTTGACAGGGAAAATTGTGGGAAGAAGGAGTAGGGGAAGAAGGAGGATACTTTGGATGGACAGTCTGCAGAAATTGTTGGAAGAGAGAGGAGTGAAAGAACTGGGAGTGGTACTAATACAGAAGGCTAGGAGCCGAGGGTTGTGGAACAGCATGATCGCCAAAGTCAAACGATATGGCACTTAGAGAGAGAGAGTTCTCTTTCTCCTGGGGGTGTTTCATCAACTAAAATCGATTTCGATTTTAAAAATCATTTTTAAGGCCGAATCAGCTTTAGCTTAAAGCCGATACGTGTGAACTGTTTCATCAAATGATGACTTCCTCCTCCCCCTCCTCCTCATAAACATGACGATGATGATGATTATGGTAACAATAATGAATATAATTATATAATATAACAGTGATAATAATAATAGCAGCAGTAATAATAATAAAGTAATGACAAGAATGATAATGATCATTATTATAATTATCATAATACAAGTAGTCATGATTACATTACTCGAAATGAAACACCAAACCACCAACGCACCTTGTAATTGTCTCCCGCGGCTTCCTGTTTTGAATCGGAAATGGTGAAGTATTTTCCTTTTCATACGGGGTGTCTCAAACAAAAAATTCTCAACCATTCTCAATAAAATTTGTAGGCAATTTTGTATGAACATCTTCTTATCCTTCTGTGAATTGCCACTAATCTTGATACTTTTAAAGGTCTTTGTAAAACCGTGTGACTTTTGCATTGCTCTGCGTTTGTACTTGTAGTACTTTGTACTCGAAAAATAATTATCAGAAATTATATCCTGGACTTGACCTGGACTTGGGCCAACTCCTTAAGTCTAGAAGCCTAATTCCAAGTCCATGTCTTAATTTAGTTTGCAAGTCCAAGTCCTCAAAATTAGACTCGAGTCCAAGTCCAAGTACTACAACACTGTCTCTACATAAAGGTTTAGTGGCTATATCATACCAGTACACCACATATAAAATGTGGAGAAATTGAAGGAAATGTAAAGAAATGTTCCCTGATCACTGAATGAATATCATTTAACTAATGGCCGTTTGTTGCTTTACTTGAAATAGGGATAAGAATATATGACATAGTTTTTATTTTCGTTTAAAACAATGCTCTGCTGTTTCCCACAGTATTGTTCACGTTATAATAATAAGTTGTTGAAGTAATCAAACTTTAATACCTGACAAACTTCTTTTGTATTTTTTGTAATTAAGTGATATATTTATTCAATACATATTCATGAATTTGGGGATTTCATTAAGAAAGCGGCTCAAGTTCAAGTGACATCAGGAACCGTATCAAGAAAGCAGGGGCAGCTTTCCAAAGATTAAACAACATCTGGACATCAAAAAGCATTAGTATAGCCACACGAAGATGCAACTGTACCAAACACTTATCCTCTCAATACTGCTTTATGGGGAAGAATCCTGGGCAATAAGGAAAGAAGATAGCAACAGGTTACAAGTATTTGAAATGGCATGCCTCCGTCGCGTAATGGGGGTGATAAGACTAGACAAGCTCCGAAACACACACATCAAAGAATCCCTCAACCCTCGACCAAGATGTCATGGACAAAGTCTCTACTAAAAGACTCAAATATTTCGGTCACGTCCTAAGAATGAAACCCACAAGATACCCCAAAATTGCTGTTGAAGGAAACGTCACAGGAAATCGACCCAGAGGCCGTCGACCCAAAAGATGGCTTGACTGCATCTCAGAGGACTGCAAAGCAAGATCCATACCAAGACTGATAGATGCATCAAGACTGGCTGCAGACAGAAAAACCTGACATACCATCACCACACAGAAGCCATCACGAGGCCCCTTGCCTGCGTGGACGGCATCAGTCAAGTAAGCCAAGTAAGTAGAATGGCTTCAATGGAAAGGTTTGTCGTGAAGTGCAGAAGTGACTTTTGCGCAATGATGCTATTTATCGCACTCTCTCTCTCTCTCTATGGCTTTAAAAATTACAAAAACAATCTTTGTAATTTGAGCTTAAATTCTATATTAAACTATACTATAAAGCGTTTTACTACATTATATTGAGGGCATTTAAATATATTTGTTTTAAAAGATATTGCCAATCATAATTTGGTTGCACTTTTTAGACACCCTGTATTCGATTATGAATAGTTTTTATTTCTTCATATTAATATTAATAATGATATCGGATATAGCGCACATCCGCCATGCAAGGTGCTCAAGATGCTCCATACTTCCTTTAATTGAAACAAGTTTCATATATATTACAATACGTGATTCGGCTTCATTCTTATTGGTTTTCTCATGGATACTTTGGTCACTGGTCACGTTGGTAATTCCTATTCAAATTAAACATGGATTTTATGAGGATAATGTTTGGTGTTGTAATGCTGCATGTTTATGGAGGTAAGCGCATACAGTTGTAAAACATGGTAATCTCCTGATGTCATACATAAATGTACATGAAGCGATATGTTTTAATAATATGGCGGTTATCATTTCAGCAGTTTATCTAAAACGCTGATAATAACTGGGTTTCAAATTGGATTCGTACAATAATTGATTGAAATAATGGTAGTGTAAACAAGGTTTGGAAGATGTTTTGCATATAAGATCTAACATTAAAACCATTTTCCTTTAACAAAAATGTACATGATCGTCATAGCGGAAAATTAGGGAATTTTGTCGATTTGGGCTCTCAGATCAGGATGCTGCTTGAACGGTCAGATCTTTTTCATTCTTTCCTTGATCAATGTCGATCGATTTTCACAGTTGTTCATCTGTTTAATTTTCAGCATCGGCATCTGTTTATATATCTACCACGAGTAGAGGATATACAAGCACAGAGACTGGTAGCCCTTCCTTTCAGTGCTACAGGAGTTCTCCTTTGACTGCTGATGTGTCTAGTGGGAGGTATGTCTTTGTATACAATGATTTCCAGCCAACAGCTAATCCAGCCAATGCTGATCCGCCAGACAGTATCCCCTTCACTGCTGGTAATCCACCAATTCAAGCCTACAGAATAAATCTTGAGACAGCCGAACACAGGTCATATGGTGCATTCTACTGTGCTGCATCAATGGATGGAGATCGCTCAGTTGTACCGACAGTCTTCTTGAGATCTGATGGTAATTAGAAATAATCGTTCATCGTATTTATATAAATTTGATGAGAGAAGCCTCACGATTGCAGCGACCAATTTTCATTTCTTTTTGTTCACTTTGATTTCTTACAAAGTCCTGCATGCTTATTGTAGAGTATATTGAAGCATACTGACTGTTATTGGCTTTAAAACAGTGTGAATAATAAATACTAATTAATGAGGGTATGTTTGATTTGTGATTGTTGATGCGAAATTCTAGACTACTATTTTTTGTGTATAAATTAACTTTCAAAGTATCCACCTTTCCCTTCTAGAGATAGAGCAGACTTCTTGTCCATCATTATTATTGGAACCAATTTCTACAGGTCCCCCGGTAGACATGCATGTTTTTTCATTCATAAAAGTTGAGAAAAGGAAGCGTGTCCATTCATAAAAGTTGAGAAAAGGAAGCGTGTCTACTCCGGTGGTTTTTAGATTTCAAGATTTTTTTTCTGTTTTCACTTATTACTGCGAACTTTCTGTGTAGAGTTATTGAAATCATATTTCTATTATTGTCTTTATATGAAACTGGAGCTAATTTACGACTGGCTTGATATTGTGGGAACTATTGAACACAATTTTCTGTATCCTGATACCTCAGTCACACCGCCAGACCAGCTCCACACCGACTCCAAACCGACCGATTATTCGCCATTTGGGGGTAATGTAATGTATTGGTCGGTCTGTTGTTGATCTGGTGTCGATCTTGTCGGTGTGACTGTGGTATTATGTTGTATTCTATATATCGTATTCCTTTCCCTTCTTCTTCTTCTTCTCATTATATTATCATATCACATTCATGGTCATGATAATTCGTTTATTTCGTTTTCAGCTAAGTTTCTGCCCACAAGTGGCAGGTTTTCAAAGACTGTCAACAAGGGGGATGTGAACGTTACGGTTGATTTAACTGAGGTTACTCCTAGCAATGATGCTGCAAAGAATTGGAGGTTTAATGGTACAACTGGCGGTTTTGAAACTATTTCTGAAGGCACGATCTTTCAGTATTTGACTGTCTACACAATCATAGGAGAGGTAGATACCTCAAATGGTGGTGTTTATGAGCTTCATTTGGGAAGTGAGAGGGGAATGGCAAGAGCTGGACTTCTTAGACTGATCGTTAGAGGTAATTAGCAAATTGAGTCATTCCAGTATTATATGGGTATTGGAAAGCGATGTGGGGGTATTCACATTATTATCATTTTACCGTCATGAGAATTCCACGTGCTCCTCTCAGAATAGTTTCCAAATAATTTACTTATTTTTCAAATTTTCCAAAAATTATTTGTATGTATATTTTATGTTTCAACGTTATATGTTTCGTAATATGCCTTTCGTTGTATATGTTTTTGTAGTGCTGTATATTAGATCCATCTGGACGTAATTCTGTATTCCCCATTGATTTTAAATATTAGAGGTGATTTTGAAATAAAAAAAAGGTTAAGAAGTAGTTACCTTCAATAATCCAGAAAATGTGAAGAAAGTGTCGATCAAACTTGAAAATTGTGCTTTGGATAGACACCACTCACAAGCTTTGCTTTCTACTAGTTTAATTCTCCATTATCGTTTATGATTATTGCACTTTGCATTTTTGAATTTATTTTCTATTTTAATGTTTTTTAACTGAAACGAGGAAGGGGTGGGGGCTTCAAAAATACGCCGTGCAGCGTTGTCTACGATATTACATTTCTACCGCACAGACAATTTCCACTGAAATATCCATAACCTTCCAGTATTTAGGATCAGTTTGGGGATTGCTTTACTTGCAATAATGTCCTAATATGGCTGAAAACCCCCAATTAAAATAAATTGAGTTGAGTTGGATTGAATTGAATTGAATTGAATATGCATATTTAAAATATAAGTTGACAGCTTCGTTCCTGTTCTCGAAAAAGAACTGAACGTGTGGACAGCAATTACCTTTAGCTGTTACATATCATAACTCGAGTACGAGGTCATTTGGAGACCCATCCCATTCATGAGACTTTTTTATATTCTTCCACACTTACATAACAAGAACAAAGAAGCTCACAATTTTGTTTCACCTTGTCCCAAACTAAACCTCCTTTTTGTGCATCACTGACTACTGTTATAAATATATTTTCATTTTAGGGTGCAGTTATAAAAGGGTGAGGGACTCAAGCCTCCCTATTTGTTAATGCATGGAATCCCTATCCCCGCCAACCAAAATAATACCACCCTAAGAGGGTGCAGGATGTGGTAATAAACCATCCTAGAACTTAAAAGGCTTGATCTTCATAATTTGAATGGATGTTGGAAGCTTGGAATATCGATAGTGATGTATTTATCATATTAAGATTGTTTTGTTTCAAGGCAGAGATACATGTGTAAGTTATGTTATGTTATTCAAAGAAACTCGTTGAAAGAGAGTGTTCGAGAGAATTAGGTATCAAATGTTAGCGTGTTATCTATGTTTGAATTTCAGCATGTCCTGCCGGTCACTTTCATGTATCCAGTGGATTGAGTAGATGTACCCAGACATGTCCATCATGTTATAATGGAGGAATCTGTCATGATCAAACAGGGATATGCATCTGTCCTCCAGGATTCCAGGGAGATGGATGTGAAATGGGTAAGATCTTATTAGATATTCTATGATTGTTTTAATTTTGCAAGAGCAGTGTTTATAATCTTGATACTCAATACTTATAGAACCACATTGGAAGTTCCTTCTAGCCTTTAAAAACGGCGGACCAGTAAGACGCATAAGACCAAAGACGAATAAACACATTTTGTCCTACGTCCTAATGTACTGATAAAAACTATAACCCTTTTCCTTACAGGGATACTTTTTTTTTCTTGGGACTTCTTTGAGATATTTTTTATTATTTAGATAGGTAGTTTCTTTCGAAAACCATTCTATTATTTATTATAAGAACTATAAAACTATAAATCGTACTTTTATCTTCATATATCTTGAATGAATAGAAATTGTTACTACAAATAATTGTATTTTCTATTTAAAATCCAAACAAAATAGGCAGCTTGCGGTTTAAATCGCTTCGGTCGTAATTATAAGTACAGAATATGTGATCATAGCCCTGATCATCTCATACCCACAATCATAAACCCACCCCATATCACGATTATATGTGCTTCCCTATAATGTAGTGATATGTAATACGTAGGATCATTGAAAGTAAATTGACCCAAATCCAAGTTTGTGCCTTTTAGTAATTAATATAGTTATCAAATTAAAAAAAACAAATGTTTTATCTTCTTTGTCTACAACACTATATCTAGCATGCGGTGGAAATCGCTATGGTCGTAACTGCGAGTATAGATGTGACTACGAAATATATGATGACAGAACAGCATGTAGTGGACTTCAGGTTTGTGTGCCTGATCCCTATGGATGTTCATGTACACCAGGATACAAAGGATTGGACTGTACTACAGGTATGTAACCAATAGAAGGAAGTGAAATACTGCCAACAAGGAAATGTCATGAAACATTGATCTTCACTCATTTGGCACGACTCGATATTAATTTACTAAAAAAAAAAAATATCTTTTTCAATCTTCTTTTCATAAATTCAATTGAATAAAAGATTAATAATAAAAACAATAACAACAATAATAATGATATAATAATAATAATAATAATAATAATAATAATAGTTAATAATAATATTTGTTGTTTACCCAGAGTAGCCTTATCAGAGTAGCCTTATTAGTATTTATAATGTTCTCCCTTGGTGCTCTTTAATAATATTATTCATTATTTAAACATTCAAATACAAACAATAATATACACAAATATCTCATATAAATCTGTCGTGGCTAAAAGCCGAATTGCGGAAGTTATCACAAATGAAAAGATTGAAAACAGCAAGTAAATAACAGAAAATATCAAGTTTTTCTGGTACAATTAAAAACTTTAAAAATCACATAATATGCATGCAATGATTGTTAAAAAGAGTAACGTCATAATGTTGTATGGTTGCACTTGCAACCAAAAGTATAAGGTTTATAGACTAGTCTAGGTAAAGGGAGAAAGAGAGTTATACTCAGTATGCCAGGAAGATAAGAGAAGGGAGAAAGGGAAAGGGAAAGAGAGATATGGGGAGGGAGAGAAAGAAAGAGAGAGAGAGAGAGAGAGAGAGAGAGAGAGAGAGAGAGAGAGGGGGTAGTGGGAGAGGAGAGAGAGACAGACAGAGAGAGAGAGAGAGAGAGAGACAGACAGACAGAGACAGAGAGACAGCAAAATGGTATCCATTCAGATTTCGTTGTCTTAATTACCGAAACATATTAGACTAGACCGTACATTACAGGGTTGATTGTAATTTTGGTGTTGGTGTGTAATAATAATAGTCTTCACCTAAAAATATGGGGTTCTCGTTCTATTTATTATCGGAAATTTGTCCTTCAATATCTTTTTCCTTATCATTACTATTAATATTTGTATTTCTATATTATTCTTGTTATGCGTTTATGTTTTGGTGTTTACGTTTATTGGCTGGACAATCTATTGTGTATGAAAACTTCTACTTTTTTCTTGAAAAACATCTATTAGAATGTGATCTAGGTGAGTTTGGAGCTAGTTGCACGGAGACATGTCACTGTCTATCACGAGAGTGTGATCGATTTACTGGAGTCTGTACAGGAAGCTCAAGTGAATGTGCACCGGAATGGACAGGAACCAATTGCCAAGGCAAGTTTAATAAAAATATTTCGAGATAGTTCATGACAAAATAAAATTCTTTAAACATTAAAAACAAAAAAAATTAATAATTTGGAAAAAATAATTTAAATGGAAAAAGAAAAAAAAAATTCTCCCCCCAAAAAGTGGAAACAATTATTTCAAGGGAAAAAAAAATTGTAGAAAAAAAATATTGAAAACAAAATTTACCCTCGGTAATGGTATAATTAATGTGTGTAATTGGTGACATACAGTCCTCAAGATGGCGACATGCAATTATAAAAAAATACTGGAAAGTGACCGGCCAGGAAAATATACAGTTTGGATCCTCACAATTGATATCACGTGACGAGCTCTGCATCAATCACATACACATATATTTAACATGTGTGTGTGTATATATCTATATATATTACTGAAGATACGACCAACTAATACTTCCACTTTCTCCTTACTTACCAAGATAAGGGAGAGGTCATATATTCATCGGCTGAAGTATTTGATATGATATTATATATAATACTAATGATATCTCCCTAACCAGTTATACTTTGTCAGGGAGCAGCATGGACATATTATTCGCAAACAAAAGAGGGATAACAGTAACAAAAAAAGAAGACTTTTAAGTTGATTGACGCATATTTTTTTTAGCAATGTTCATCTTGATAAACCACACTGTTTTCCGTTTTCAGACTGTACGATTTATGTAGAAATGAGGAAAATCTCTTTGTTTTTCTTAGTAAAGAATGATGTATTTGTAGCTGCAATATAAAAATCTCTGAAGTCAATTTGACTATGTATGATTGAAAATGTTATGATACGTGTTCAACCCATTAAATTCATGTTTTGACTTGTTTTGGGAGATACTCACATTAACTCTCGTATTAACTCTTGATATCTACAGAATGCATGATGGGAAGATAATGGTCCCAACTGCGAGCGTAAGTATAACCTTTATTGAATTGTAGTTATGATGGGACTGGTGTATCTATAGGTTGATCTCTGCTAACGATGTTGTAAAAATCGCTTAAAATTAGTCCTTAAAGTTAAAGGCATTATTTAACAATGTTTCCAGTTTTACAAATCTGAGATGCATGGCCCTACGTGTTATCAATGTCTGCGATATGGTCTAATATTGAAACCCTACCAAAAAAAAAGAGCTTCAAAATGATTATGGAGTGCCTCAAAAAAGTAAAAATCTTTGAGTGACCGGTTTTAGCACACTCATTTGCCCAATAGACTGTTAAGTGTTATGAAAACAGTTTGGAAAACGGTTTTGTTGACATTTCGAATTCCAATCATAAATATTTTGATAATCAGACAGGCGATCTGCTTGTCACAGTCATGGGACTGACCTAAAGGTTAATAATTATGATTGCAGCATAAGCCAAATCCAGGATTTTGTTTAGAATCTGAGGCAAAGATACCCAATCTCTTTAAACATTCAAATTATAATATTGAAATGTATAATTATTTTGTTTGCACAAACACAAACTGGTGAAAATTTGAGATGAACAAAAATATACGAGGCGTGAGCAGAGCTGGTTTATTATCTCCAGCAGAACTACATGTGCTTGTGGCAAATTCATTGCAATCGAAAAGTAGCAGCGATTCGAAAAGTGAAATTTCAGAGATAGACTTAGCATTTTACTGGTAATTTAATAAATCTACTACATGTGGTTCCACTAAAAATAGTAGAAATAAAGGTTAGGAAATGATCTCGAACTTATATACAACTCACTCTGGGACGTCTACAGCAATGAAGTATTAGCTAGATCGATGATTGTTTCCTTAAGATGTAATTATTATGACATTCAAGGGACGTGAGAAGGGAGAACAAAAATGAATAGCTTTCAGCCTCAAATCTGGCCAGTATTACTGAAGATATTTAATTTTCTCTCATTCAGCTTTTACCACTGCATATGATAAAGCTAACAAGGGACAGCGCGCAAATTTCTCATGTTGCCTGGAAGGTGGAAATCTCATCTCCACTGCTGAACCCGTGATCACACTGTACAGGAAATTCGTCAGTGAAAGTTATACACAAGTAAATAGAATATTACAAATAGGAAATGGAGCCCACCGAAATGCGGAGTTTCTATTTACCTTGGCTGATGTGAAAGTTGGAGAAATGTTTTACTGCTCTCTCTCTGATGTAAACATCTTCTGGAGTGACAAGATCACTGCTGATGGAGAATTTAGTAAGTATATTAATGTTCACTGTACAGTGCCCGAGGATCACTCATTTAATTACGGAAATAAATACTTCTTGAGACAATTTCTTTGTACATTTGAGCATTACATCTCATTATGCCCCTAACTTTAAAGGTATAGACCAGTTTTGGAAACGCCTCCCTCTCAAGAAATGAAATGAAAGCTCTTATTACCAAACATGTTAAAGAATATGTTTTGACTAAAACGTGATGGTACAAACTTTGCCGGGAATCCGCCTACTAATTGATATATTTGGTAAATTATCATATCGATCTGGCATGGATAGATATCACGTAGTCCCAAAAACATCTTTCTGTGTACAGTGCTTGTAACTTCACCAAGACTGGGCCAATTTTCTTATCATTTTAATGATTCCAGAACCTTGCAACCTTTTCTGATCGATTCCACAACGTTTCTTTCACAATGCAATCGCATGACCAGAACTGGTCGATACCTTTAAGCTTACCGAATTGGAGACAACAACAAGTTTCAGTTTTTTCAACTAAATGTGGGGTCTTTTGAACCATATGACATCATAATTACCTTTATTCATCATAATAATTTCTTTTCAATGAATAGGTTAATAAAACCTAAATGTAGTACATGAGTCAATATTTTTTTCAATCATTTTTTTGTTCCCTTTTCTTTCATTTGTCTGTGTTCTATGTCATTAATTTCTTCACTTGTTGCTAGTGTTGTTTTTTTAAATCAGATCATCGGGCAAGTATCTCAACGTTCTTACCAAATGACATGGATATTTCTATCTATATAGGATAATTTGTATCTGCCTTCTTTGCTAAATGTCTGTTTGCTTTTAAAATGTTCGTATTTGTTTTTGTTAACTATTGATTTAACCACTTAAAGCCCATCTTTACTAGTTTACAGGAGCGATTAGACCACCCCGCAAGGTCACTGACAGGTGGTTATCTCATCATATCAGCTCTCAATTAACATAAGACAAAGAGGATCATGGGGGACCAAAGGTCACCGATTAGGCATAGTTTGCTATATAGAGGGCGCAAGTAGCTTTACGTAGTGCAGTGGGACTTTAAACGTGAATAATTTAACTTCGGCTGCTTTCACATAAGATGATAGGCCAACATTGATAAACCAGGGACCCGTTTCACAAAGCCTTTTTTTCATTGACAAATGACAAAAATCAGTGACAAATCTGCTGATAACCAGTCAGCAGCAAGGATTTCAGTAGCTTATAACAAAACGTGTCATTTGTCACTGATGACAAGTTTTGTGAAACGCCCCCCCCCCCCCCTGTACTAATTTGATTTGATTTCATTTTATTATATAGCCCAGCCCGAACTCCCAAGTGCACCCGTCGTGAGGGTAACAACCAATGATTCAGCCACTCTGATGTGGGAACTCTGGGATGCATCGATAGATATAGGCGATCCTCCTCTCAAAAGGTACCGTGTCTACTACAGGCTGAACCACCCACAAGCAGAAGATCAAGAAGTTATCAGGTCTGACCGCCTAGCACCATCTGAAACCGTGACTGGTCTAATTCCAGATACAGACTACGTGTTTGGTGTAGCAGCAGCTAGACCTGGAGTAGGAGGACGGGGAAGCATATTGGAGGTAGAAGGGACCACCCAATGTTCACGTAAGTTTTGAATGCTTAAAGATAAACTTGAGTTCTGGTAAAAAAAAGAAAATGAATTCTCACAGAATCTAACGAAACTTACACTGAATGTTCAAGATTACAAATAAATGTCATGTGCCAAACAACTTTGGAAGAAAATATATACTGGCTGAGTAATGAGCATAGAAAGATAAGGAAATCAGGGTAGTACTAGCCCCGACACCATGTGTGTTGTCCCATATACATCTTTCTGTGTAAGTGATTGTTACTTTACCAAGACTCTGCCAAATTTATGATGATTTTGATGACTCCAGAACCTTGCATTACACACCATTACTTACATGCTATATGATCAACTTTTCTGATCCATTCCACACCTTTTCTTTCACAATGCAATCGCATTACCAGAACTCAAGTTTATCTTTAATGTGATCCGAGATCAGAACTATGATCCTTCGGGTGTAACAAATTAACCTTCGGAATTATGAACCTTCGGGTTTTAACGAACTTTCAAAATCATGCACCTTCGGGTTAACGAACCTTCAGAATCATGCACCTTCGGGTTAACGAACCTTCGGAATCATGCACCTTCGGGTTAACGAACCTTCAGAATCATGCACCTTCGGGTTAACGAACCTTCGGAATCATGCACCTTCTGGTTAACGAGCCTTCGGAATTATGAACCTTCAGGGTAAACAAACTTATGGGGTAGCTAACCTTAGGAATTACAAACCTTTGTGGGTATCGAACCTTCATAATTATCAAGCTTCGAAACAAAAATGTCATGTCAACGAATTATCAAGTGTTTTTAATGTTATACTATCATTCTAATAGACCTATCGAAATTTTTCAATCGTGTTCAACTACCAATACAGAAGAAAATGATACTCTCTTTTTCCACTGTATTATAGCACCCTCTGGTGTAGTTAAGGCAGTCAATGCTTCTTCATCCTCTCTTCTCCGAACAATACACGTCAACTGGATGGTGAGTTTCATTCTCTCCAAGATTCTTTGTAGCCCGATATCAATAATTATGTTCATCGCTTTAAACGTATTCAAACAACATACGGGGAATGTCAAGCAGTAAAGACCATGGCAAAGACCATAATCACCACCCTTGCACAAATTCCTGTACAATAAAATTAATAACTGGAATTGTTTTATTTATTTCCAGGTACATGTATAAACAAAATAGAAATGACAACACAGAGAATATAACTTTAAGATTTACAAGACAGTGAAATTGCCACCAGCGGACGTCTGAGGATTACCTAAAAGAATTTCCATTCTGTCATGAGGTTCTCCACGTCCACTGGTGTTACATATAAATAGATTTAAGAAGTAACGGTAAAATAAAATAACGTAATTCAAGTTTATCCATCAAGCATAATAACTAATAGAATGATTGCTTGTATGTTGAACTTTGTGGCATGAGGAAAATAACAATCATGTACGGCATGTAACGGTAAAATAGCATAACATAATTCAAGTTCATCCATCAAGCATAATTATAACTCATAGAATGATTGCATGTATGTTGAACTTTGTGGCATGAAGAAAATAACAATCATGTACGGCATGTAACGGTAAAATAACATAACATATTTCAAGTTCATCCATTAAGCATAATAACTTATAGAATGACTGCATGTATGTTGAACTTTGTGGAATGAAGAAAATAACAATCATGTATGGCATGCAACGGTAAAATAAAATAATTCATTTAATGTAATACCTGACGGGATCAGAGATCCGCGCGTAGAGACCTCCACACCACCCTGCTCGAACGCGCCAAAAAGTTCACTCCTCGAACAGCCCCCACCGAAAAGGCACTCCGACACAAGTGCCAGAACTCAACTCAATTCAATTTAACTAATTTACTTAATTTAAGCAAATTAGCTAAACCGAGCCGAACCAAATTCCAACACCTACATCAGAACGCCCTCTCAATGGGAGACTGCTAAAAGAGCAAACCTCTCAGCGCACTCAAACAGGGCGATTATATAGAGGTGTCCACACACAGATCCCTGATCTCTTCAGGTAAAGTATCCCAGAACCTAGGAAAGGCATAAAAGCATGAACATTTCAGAGCATTTGATCTTGCAAGTCGATGGTTGAAGAAAAGACCATGGGAGCGTCTTGAACTTGGAATGGGAAGAACATAATCTGGTACATCATGACAACTACGGATGCCTTTTACAACAAATGACACTGTCAAATAAATGAGACGATTATACAAGGGTGGTAAGGCTAGCTTTTCCAGACGTTGCTCGTATGTAAGAGTGTTTGAAATATGGTATGGAAAACAAGAACGAGTAAATCGTCTTTGAATAGCCTCAGGAGCTAAGATGTGGTTCTTTTGGTGTGGCAACCAAACTGGGATGTTGTATTCAATGACAGGTCTACATATGGTACAGTATAATCGTTTGAGGACGGTTGTATTTCTGGAGTTAACAATCCGACGACAAAGCCGCATAATCGTGCACATCGGGAAATCACAGATTGGATATGTTTACTCAGATTATGTTTCTTTTAAAGAATCCATCATCTGAAGCTAACTGTCGCAGTGGTCTAACTGGTGTACGAATCTACTGGGAATCAGTAGAACGTTCTTCTGTTGTCCAGGGTTCTATCGATGTTCCTTTGACTGCTGCTACTGGTTATGATCTGACTCTACCAGAGCCATACACTACATATGCTATCACTGCTGCTATGGCCAATAGCGATGATGAAGGTGTAAGGAGTGAACAATCTTTGGCAACAACAGCAGAAGAAAGTTAGTCCAGTGGCATTCTTTAGCCATTTCATACAACAAAAACTTTTCTACCGAATTTAATCAAAATCGGTGTTTCAAAGTTGCAATATTAGCAACAGCAGAAGAAAGTTAATCCAGTGGCATTCTTTAGCCATTAATTATCCTTTTCATACTACAAAAACTTTTCTACCGAATTTAATCAAAATCGGTGGTTCAAAGTTGCAATATTATATCTTATTTAACAAAAGCATTACATCACTATATTTTTTATTGCAATAGTTTGAAATAAATCTACTTACATTAGGTCCAAAGCTATGAAAGCTTACTTAAAGAAAATGATTAAACTGATTAATATTCCTAAATTGATAATTTAAGACTAACATGATTGTTTTATCGTTTACTTATATGTTTACGCACAAGGTGCCCAACCCCCATCAGAAATACAAGCCGTAAGTGCAAGTCGCTTCATAATCGTGAAATGGAATGCATCAATCCCGGCTCACCTTAATGGAAACGTGAAGGGATATACTATTAACTACGAGAGAATACAACCTGTAAGTGAAGAAAAGCAGTCAGAGTTTATTGCGACCAATCAGCTCACGGACACCATATATGTGATAGAAGGAGTGCAAGAAGGAGAGAAGTACGAAATACGGGTAAGAAGGCGATCGAAATATCATACAAATAACACATTCAACACATAGATTTCAATACATATTTAAATCCTCGAATAGTATGTTTTACAACTATGAAATGAAGCGTACATGCTTTAACAGTACAACGGTGAAGCTGCTATTTTAAAGAGAACGTGATAAGTGGGATGGGGTTTTTCATTGTTTGCATGTGGCAAAATGCCTCTATAGCAAAAAGCAAATTAAAATTCTATATCAAATATGATTAGAAATAGAAATCTGCTTTGGACCTAATTCTGATGCCAAAATGTGTGTCATGTTTGTCTAGTCCTCTGTATACGCCTACCCATATTCTTATAGCGTTCATGGTTTAGGATTTACAGCAAGATGTAGTCACTTTGTCATTTAATTTTTATTTCAGAGCCTATAATTATTCAATATGTCTATTACAAAATAATAAACCATGCAGATTAAAATATGTCTTTATTGGGCTTGTAAACATAAAGGGTACATGCGAAGCACCAGCAATGTGGTCAATGGCGGATCGGGGAGGGGACACGTGCCCCCCCCCCCCCCCCCCAAAAAAAAAAAAAAAAAAAAAAAAACGCTCAGTCCGGGCAGTGGACTGAGCCAAGATCAGCTCTGTCAATAGCACAACGATCGAGGATAAACCCACCAGCTCATAATGTAGTAGCGTCAATTTATATATACACTTCATGTAACACGTCTACTGTGGAGAGTAGCGTGTGTGTGCGTGTGTGCGTGTATGTGTGTACCTGCGTGTGTGTGTGCGTGTGTGTAGGGGGTATGGTGGCTGTGGGCCAGGATCCAATATTTGAGCTGTAGGAAGAATGTGTTTGGTCCGATATTCGAAATCATTTGTGAAATCGGAGCAAGCCATTCAGAATTTATGCATGGTTATCAGTCTCCAATACAATGTGTCGAAAACTGCATATCATGATTGTATAGCTCCGAAATTAGCTTTAAAAATTGGATTTGAACCAGCTTCCGCTCCATCTTTTGTTCCTATTATAGATAAACACGGTCAATGGTGTTGGTTCTGGTGAATGGTCAGCAACAAAACTGGTAGAAGCTCTAGGTAAGGTATAATAATCATTATTTTTTAAGTCAGTTTTTGTCGTTTATAATAATTTCCACTACTGCTTGATGGTTAGGTTGTCATGTTTTTGTTCTTTATGCAATATTTATGTTTTAACATACCCTCTTCTAAATTTCCTGATATATCCTTTCGAATATTAACTCGTTTGTTGTTTCCATTATCTTGCATTATTCCAGGTGATGCGTCAAGATATTCTCTTAGTGCTCTACTTCTTACTGGTCTCATCCCATCAATTCTTCTTATCTGTGTTTTCTGTGTCATCCTAATTGCGGGTTTTTCCAGAAGGTATGAAAATGTTTGCTTCTCATCAGCTTTCAAAGGGATAGCATTGCCAATAGTTTCCAAAGATCCTTTACATGCTAAATCTGTTGGGCTATTGTACTGGTTTTTCAAAATAAATCTCTAATTATTCAGTGGAAATTTATTTATACCCATCTGAATATTAACAGTCAAGTTTGAAGTGCTTTTCAGAGAAATTCTCTTTTTGTGGATTTTTCTTCCTCGTTTTTCTAACATAAACACCGTTCTAGAAAATTAAGCAGCAGGCTACTATTCAAACATAGTTGGGCCCTTGTGTAAATGAGTATTATACATTACTAAATTGGCAAATTTATCCACTCCCCCTGTCTAAAAAAAGTACTACTATATCTTTATTTTAAATTGTGTACATTTATCTGTTATATTGAGACGTGTATTATAACTTTGTTATCAGACTATTTAAAAAAAAAAAAATCCTGAAGGTAATCAGCTTTAGCCATGACCTATATATATAGCGAGAGTCTACTACGTACCAATTAATATCATCTGATCATGGAGTCTGACTAAAAGTAGTGTGCTCCGTATGTGTTTACTACTATATATTAACTTTAACACGACCCTGAATCTTAGATCTCCGACAAACCTCCTTTTATATAAAGCCTGGATTCGGGTTTAAATTTTAGTAGAATGCGGGCACAGGCCTACATTTGTTTTGCTTATGCTACGGTCACAAATGTTCGTACGAACGATTATTTCGTACGAATCTCCCTGTTTTTCCATTGTCTTCCCGAATTTCCATTGTCTGAAAATCGTTCGTACGGCGTTCGTAGCAGTTCGTAATGGCATTTGTGACCGAGGCTTTAACTATGCACTTGTAGTTCATTATTGCTCCATGTTTGATATCATAACACAGACGACAACTTGACAAAGGAGAGAGTGAAAAGAACAGTGAAAAGAACATGTATGATGATACTATGCAATCGCCAGGAGCTGCTGAAACCTATCAGGATCTATATGAACGAGTGAGCAATGATGGCACTGCCTATCAAGAACTTGAGTTAACATCGGTACAACAGGGTGATATAAATTATATCAATATCGAAAAAGATCCTCGAGGAAGGAAGAATACTTTGAAATCGATTGAGAATGCTGACTGCTAAATCTGTCCGCATTATGAATGACATGGGACGTTGTTTACTTCTGAAAGGAGACGAGAGGGGGCGATATACTAATGAGTAAGATTGAACCTAGGCTCTACCCCTCCTTAAAATGTAATTATACATGTGTTCGAGCAGTAAAAAAATATATACGCTCTTATAGATTATTACAAGTTACAACTAATTTATACAAATAAAACAAATGTTTTGCTGACAATTTATTTTTCTTCCTTTCCCTTTTTTTGTTTGGGGGGGGGGGGGGGATATGTTAAAACTTCGAAGCAATATTGTCATCTTAGTGATCTTATTACTGTAACTATTCTTAAAAATTAAGGTATACAAAATGAGGAACAGTTTATACGAATATTGCAAAAACTTGGTTCGCTGCATTTTTCTAAGTTATCTTTACTATTAATAAATTTGTGCATAGGTCTCTTAGTTTCGTAAAATTTGACCGACGAGCCACCCCTACCAATTTTGTTGTTAATAATGGTAATAATAAAATGTATTTTATTACGATCGCAAGGACTTTCGCATTACATGTGCGAAAAAGAAAATGACACTTTACGTCATCCAGACATGAATTCTGTGATCATGTCATGTAAACAGCAGTAAAACTATCTAAGATTTTGTTTTAGTTTTAATGTGGATAAGGTTATACTCCATACAGCACATTAACTAGTCATGTATCAAGAATAGTAACTTGTGCTAGTAGTAAACGCCGTAGATGCCTAGCATGATTAGTGATAAGAGTACTGATTTCAATCATATCATTCAAGGGTATCATAGAATATTTTGAAGACAATGTAAATAATCTCTTTAATCGATAATTGTTAACATGTGTTTAACAACTTGATAGAAATCGTTTTGTATATTGGATTAAAGTGTTTGTTATCAATACATTGTTATGATATCAGAAGTTGCAATGAAATATGTATCATTTAGATGCCTTTGTTTCCTAATTTCTATCAAATTTACTAAATTGAGGACCATCAGAATTTTGTATATATTTTGTTTTAGCAGATGTTTCTGCATTTATTGATAAATCAAATATAAAACATTCAAACAACAATAAAAGTATATAATATAATTGATTTACATAAAGAGTGACAACTGAAATACACACACATCAAAATGCATATGTATATATATACATTTGAAAACTTGAAAGTATGGAGGTAAATAAAAAAAATCAAGATAAATGCAGAGGCCAATTATCATAAGCATGAATTGCAAGTGTGTGCAAGTGGGTGTGTGCAGTTGAAGTAAGTGTTCGATTCGTATTGTTCATGAACTGGTCATCTAAAATTAATTTATATAAACAAGCAATTGAAATCGTTAAGACCCTTATAATGTTTGTGAATATTTGGATATTAATTTTTTTTTTTCAGCCAGGCTTTGAATGAATAAAGAGATGCAGAGTGTTTAATATTGTCAGGTAAAGCATTCCAAATATCTGGACCATGGTGTCTCATCGATTTATAGGCCATAATAAATGTTGGGTTAGTTGAATGGAAATCGGATGAGTGTCGTGTAGGATAAGAATGTATATCACTATTGTAAACAAAGTATTTTGAAATTCCAAAAGTATAGTACTTATCCAAAATTTGTACATAAAGATTGCAGTTTGAAAACTGTGAATATCAGCGATTTTTAATGGTTTTAGTTTATAAAATGTTGAATCAGTATGGGCTAAATAATACGAATGTGTACAAAAACGGAGTGCTTTCTTTTGGAGACGATATATTAAAATAATGTTCATCTTATTACTATTACCCCCACACTTTGTTACAATAAGATATGTATGAAAAAATGAAAGAATCGTAAAGCATAAATAGTGACTTTTGTGATAGATAATATTTTAATTTATATTGAATGCCCATGCCTCTCGAGACTACCATGCAAATGTTGTTAATATGACTATTCCAAGTTAGATTTGAATCAAATCAATCATTACACCTAAGAATTTTCTTTTTCAATTATTGGCTTGTCATCTATACAAATATTATAATGAAGTTGCTGCTATGTGACCTTGTTTGGCGTTCAACAATAAGGGATAGAGCAACGTCGATCTGGCGCTGCTCAGTGGCTGCCGGCCTCATGATTAATTGGGCAAAAAGAATTTCCATTTTCGGTTTAACTTAATAAAATTTGGAGTGGACTTTACAAGATTATTATTATTGTTGTTAATATTAAGTACATGTTTAGAGTGTATGTTTAAAAAATAAAATACTGTTAGTCTTATGAATGTTTCGAGAGAGTTTATTGGATTTGAACCAAGATGATAATACATTTAATTCTAAATTGAGAGTTGTAATAAGAATGCTTAAGTTGGTCATAATGGTGGAATAATTATTTTTACCCCAATTTATGGAATGATTTTGACAATTATGATTTATTCCTAATACATCTAGATAATAGTATACATTGTCAGATTTTATTGAATAATAATTGAGTGTTTGTTTTGCGTGACTGCTAAAGCATGTGTGTGCTACTATGCTAATCAACTAGGGGACCGACGTCCTTAAGTCATAACTGACAGTAATGAGGATTAATGCCTTACTAAAGGGCACTAATATAGCTCATCGACACGGTTTTTATTCTGGGGCCTCACAGTAACGAGGCCATTGCTTAGCCACTGAATGATGACTGTACGCAGTGGGGGCTAGGGTACATCGCCGCCCCCACAAATTGGGGGTGGGGGGTGGGGCAGTTCGTTAGAAAATATTTAGCAGCGATTCATCCAGCCGGTGAAAACGCAGGGGGAGGGGGTGATGGAAAGGAGAACCACTAATTTTGTTTGGTGGGGGGGGGGGGGGGTGTGGGCGCTTTTGTTTTTGTTTAAAAAAAAGGTTAAATCTACGTTATTATCCTATTTTTTAAACACTTTTTGGGGCCCAAAATGCGAGAGCATCGAGATCGGAACCATCAACAGCCAGGACTTCGCCTTTATCGGGGTCGACCTGTCAGCCGTCATACTCATGTACCGCATCGTCCCTGTGCCAATGGTCCTGCTCTCAGTTTTGAGTCCGTCTACGGTCTACCGATGAGGCGGAACTAGGGATACATTCGAGGAGCTCCTTGATCAGCGTAACCTAGGCGATCTCGATCCTAAAGATCTGAAGTCAGTTGCTTACTTTGTTCCAGTGGCGGAGCCAGGGGCCCGCCCCCCCCCCCCCCCTTGAGAAAAAAATCATGTAAAATCACGTGATTTTTACCTTTTTGGGGTGCAAATTGTTAAATTTTCAAGGACCAAACAAAAAAAGTGCTCACTACCCCCCCCCCCCCCCCCCCCCAGCGACTTTTTGGCCGGCGCAAAAAAAAAGTTGGGTCCCCTCCCCTAAGAAATCCTGGATCTGCGCCTGCTTTGTTCAATCGGTCTTAATGTCGAGTCGTGTTTATGGGTTAAACGAACTGCAATGAATAATCAAGCCCTGATTCCCAAAGGATCTGGTGTAACGAAAACGATTATTTTGAAACATCAGAATATGTATCATAGCTGTAAATAAAAATAGTTTTTGGAAGAAATTGATATTAATGTCGCAATACCAAGAGCTTAAAAATTGATTTTGTTATCTTCTTTTTTCTTCAAATGAAAAACAGAAGATGACTTATTACATAAAGCACCCACTTCTAGCATATTTAGGAGTGACGATACAAAAAAGTAAAAGCCGGATTTTTCGTTATTACGTCATTAGCATTATTTTATCATCCCTAAATATTTCATTTTATATTTTTTACGAAAGGTTAGAATAGTACAGCGGATAAGCTCCCCATATAACGAGAATTGTGCACTTTTTGAGAAAAGCATGAAACTTCTAGCATAGTTAGTTTAGACCATAAGATTCATTTTCAGATGTGGAGGGAAGTCAGATTTGACCTCTGATAACCCTGAGAGGTCAAATTCAAAATGGCCGCCAGTCCGCATGGTCTAATGTACAAACACGCTTAACTTTTGAACCAAGTAGTCAAGAAAAACATTTAAGGTGTCGTTTCCAACTAAATTGGGGATGCCAATGCATTTGGTAATACTTTTGATATCGCCAGATTTCAGGGTTTTGCATTTAGGTCAAGGTCAAGGTCAAAATTGACTAAAAATAGCAAGTTTTCAATGTTTACAACAAAACAAATCCCATTTATTTGTCATTTGTTCGCCCCTATGTTCTCAAATTTCTTTAAGAGTGGTTCCCCTGCAGACCATGAGATTCATTTTCAGATGTGGAGGGAAGTCAGATTTGACCTCTGATGACCCTGAGAGGTCAAATCCAAAATGGCTGCCAGTCCCGCCTATTCTAATACACTTAACTTTTGAACCAAATAGTCCAGAAAAACGATTAAGGTATCATTTCTAACTAAATCGGGGAAGCCAATTCATTTGGTTATACTTTTGAGATCGCCAGAACTCAGGGTTTTGAATTTAGGTCAAGGTCAAGGTCGAAATTGACTAAAAATAGCAAGTTTTTAATGTTTACCAACAAAAAAAAAACAAAAAAATGTATTTGTTATTTGTTCTCCCCTATGTCTCAAATATCCTTAAGAATGGTTCCCCTGCATAGCCCCCCATCTTAAACCCTTTCAGTTAGTTTATTTCACTAACTAGCACCAGACCATTCTTGATCCAGACCGGTCTTGTATATAACTGACCATATACATAGCATGGTCAGTGGGCAGCTAGGCAGTATACGACAAACACCTCAATTCAAGTCGGGAAAACTGCTCCTTTCCATTACTGCTCAATAATACTGGTAAGTTGTTCTTTAAGTTACTTTGTGTTTCATTTGGTTCTAAGTGATATAATGATTAGTTCATATAAGTTTGGTTTGCTTATGGCAAACGTTTTGATGTTCTCGAAGACACATGTCGTTTGATCTCTTGTTCATTTCCCATGTAAACCTCATAAACTGGCGGGAAAACTTTCTCTTACTTTAAAAGTTTGGAAACTATAATATAAGTTTACCAAGCATTGGCTACCATGGTAGGTTTCCAAAGAAAGTTCTCTCTTCATGTTAATTTGTTCTATTATGTTCTTATAAAAGACCAGTTAGAGAGAATTTGATTGAACTAATAAGTTGTATAGCTTTATTGAGGCACTGTCAGTCAGGCATCTTTGTAGTCATGTAGTCATGTACTATTATACAAGTACTCATTGTTTTATAACATGAACTGGCATGAGTCATGGGTTGCAGGTCATTCTATTTTTAGTTCTAAATGCTAGTCTGTATTTGCAGACTCTGTTAACTAGCTATCACTACAGTTCATGTACGGTTTCTGTACAGTTATTGGAAATCTGATTTATTTGAAACTCTTAGGATTCTGTTGGTTTAGTTTATGTTGCTTACCATTAAACACAAAATTGAATACCGGTAAATGATATAGACGCCAGTTGCTTATTGAGTCTAGTGATTCATTTACCATCATATGCCGCTTGCACTGCAGCTTTCTCTATCTCTCCCCCCCCCCCCCAATATGAGTCCCATTGGGTTGTGTTGTTTATTGAGTTTATATGACTGTTAATTATGTATTATTTTATTCATTTATTACATTTTTGGGCTCACTCCAATTGTTTTTCACAGTACAAGCTTGACTGAAAACAGTTTTTAAAAGATTGTTATTATTACAATAAAAAAAATTAGCACTCTACATAAAAATATCATAGTCTGCAATTTCATCATTAGGTTCCATTTGTTAACCAAATTTGCCATTATTATTAGTTGTATCTTTTATCCTTTATTTCAAGCGACCAATTTCCCACCCTAAAGTAACATTGTGTATTTTATTTGTGTTTCAGAATCCTCTCTCCTGCTGTTGTGATTTTGTCGCAACCATGTCAAAGCGTCTCCATCTGATAGACCCCACCCAGCCCTCGACATCCAAGCTATCAAAGCCACCCCAAGCACAAACTGGGACACTTGTGTCCTCTGCCAAAAAGTAACAGATGAATCCTTACAGTGCCCTCTCAGATCTACGAAACGGACTGTTGGTAGTGGCTATGCATCCTTGGCAGAAGACATTCTCCGGTTCCAGACTCTTCAGCACATGCCAATAAACATCGACCTGGAGCGATTGAATGACGGTGATGGCATAGAATCTACTTTGATGTCACATAGGGCTGAGTGGCACAAGAAATGCCGGCTAAAATTCAACAAAAAGGCCTTTGACGAGCAGAGTCGGAAAGAAACAATCGTGGGACAACAGCAATCTACCTCTGCTGTTCACACGAGATCTGCTCACAGCCATCCACAGTCCGCAGACCCTACTTGTCTCTTCTACAATGAGCCTGCTGGTTCTACAGGCTTACATATAGCATCAACCTACAACATTGACACAACCGTGCGTAGGTGTGCCCTTGAAGTTGGGGACACTGCTCTGTTGGCCAAGCTCGCAGCAGGAGACATGATTGCCATTGAGGCCAAGTACCATCACAGTTGTCTACGTTCCTTGTACAACAGAGCCAGGCAGGCTGCACCCAAAGGCAATGATGGAGATGATTATTGCCTTCATGGCATAGCGTTTGCTGAGCTAGTGGCATTCTTGGAAGATATGGATAGGGATTAGGACAGTTCGCCTGTCTTCAAACTTAAAGACATCGCTCAGCTTTACAAGGTAAGACTGGAGCAGCTTGGTCAGACTGTAGACAAACGGATTCACACCACCAGACTGAAAGACAGACTGCTTTCTGCACTTCCTATACTGAGGGCACATTCACAGGGAAGAGACACACTTCTCAGCTTTGAGAAGGACATTGGACCAGGCCTCTTGAATGCCTGTCATCATGACAGTGATGCCATGCACTTAATGCGAGCGGCACAGGTTGTACGCAAAGAGATCTTTGACTCAAGTTTCTCCTTCAATGGTTCGTTTCAGGCAAACTGCCAGTAGGATTCTGTGCCATCATCCCTCTTGGCTCTAGTCAACATGATACTTGATGGGGCAAACATCAAGCATCAGACCCAGCTGGTCCACACAACCACCACAAAACCTGCCCTTGCAATCTCCCAATTAAAGCATACACGGAACGTGGAGTCAAGCTCAGCACGTCATAGCCGCAGCCAAGAAACCCCACTCCCAATCTATTTATCCCTCAAGATCCATGCGGTAACACGAAGTAGAGGGCTGGTTGACAAACTGTTCAATCTGGGAATGTGTGTCTCCTATGACAGGCTGTTGCAACTCACATCAGACATTGCCGATGGTGTCTGCAAGCGCTTTAGGATGGAAGATGTAGTGTGCCCGCCAAAGTTGCGTCTTGGATTGTTTACAACAGGAGCTGTGGACAACATTGACCACAATCCAAGCTCTGCAACTGCAAAAGATTCCTTCCACGGCACCGGAATCTCACTTATGCAGCATCCGTCACATACACATAGTGGAACTGAACGTCGTGTACCAGTGATTAGTCAGAGTGGCTCTTCTACAAAGTCAGTGACACCTCTGCCATCGGCCTACACAATTGTGCCACCAGCTGCCTTCAAGACAAAAGACTTTAGTGCGCCGGCTGTACAAGGTCCCGTGAGACCTCCCAACCTATTGGCTGCTGCATCTGCTACAGAAGATGAGTACGTGTGGCTCAACACAGTCAAGACGGCTGTTGAAAAGGCAACCATTGATGGCTGGATATCGTGGTCTGCCTACCACGCTGACACACAACGAGCTGTAATCCCACCTGCAGCAATCAACGCACTGTTGCCTCTGTTTCTTGACAATGCACACTCCGTGGCAATGATACGGCACTCCATGAACATCGTCAAGGCAGCAGTTCATCACTTGAACCCAGGTCAAATTCCTGTCCTTGCCGTTGACCAACCCCTGTATGCTCTTGCCAAGGAAATTCAGTGGACCTGGCCAGACAGTCACGGAGAGGATCACTTTGTGATCATGTTTGGTGGTCTACACATCGAGATGGCCATGTTGAAGTTGCTGGGAGATTGGTTGGAAGACAGTGGCTGGACAAACGCCCTGGTACAGGCCGACATTGCAAGTTCCGGGACAGCAAATTCCTTCATACATGCCAGCCATGTCACCAAGACCCGCCATGCCCACCAGGTCACAGCTGCGAGCCTTTTTACTCTCCTCCAACAAGCTTACATTGACGAATGCACATTAGATGATACTGATGCCATTCAACCAGATAGTCCGCCTTTTGAGGAGTGGTGCGTACGGAGAGCAAAGGCCTGTGTTCACTTTGACTTCTGGCTTAAGACCCTGTCATTAGAGCTTCTGTTGCTGCGTTACATCAGGTCTCTTCGTGAAGGTAACTTCAAGCTGTACGTGGAATCCCTGTCGCAGATTATGCCCTGGATGTTCGCCCTAGATCACACGCACTACTCCAGATGGCTTTCCGTACACATCCGTGACATGACAACTCTCGCTGTAAAACACCCAGATGTACTAGCAGAATTCATGTCTGGAAATTTTAGTAGTGCACAAAACCAGCAACAAATTTTCTGCCATGGCAATTGACCAGTGTCATGAGCAGAACAGCGCAACAGTGAAAGGTTCTGGAGGAGCTATTGGACTAACTGGCAATCCAGGAGCACTCCGACGCTGGATGGTAGCAGGGCCAGAAATTGCCAGGATCACTACAGAATTTGAGGAACAGGCCATAGAGCAAAATAATGGTTCTGCTCACACTGGACAACATCACCATGACCAGCAACCTGGAGTGCAGGTAGCATTCCTGAGGGATGTTACGGCACTTCTGAAAGTACTGGAAGAGATGGGGAATCCATTTCTAGAACAAAGTCAAGACCTACTAGTCATTGACACAAGCGACATCATGGACCCCCAAGTGGCTGAAACGGTGAGAAGGATTGAGACCCTCGGTGAGGAGCAGTACACAAAGTTTGTGACAGAAAGGCTAGAGCAGTGTACAACACCTATTACACAAACACTTCCTAAGAACAAGTTGCCACTTTTCAGTCGGCAGCCGGCCAAGGTTATGTCAAAACAGAAGGCACAGCTCGCAGCACTTAAGAGTGATTGTGGTCTATTTTCGAGGCTGTACATCTCGTGTCAGACACGTGATGGAGACATGGACAATTTCTTCTCCCATGAAAACCAGGCAGCCCCGCCAGCTCTGGCAACTGGAGGAAAAATGCGGTTTGGAGTTAAAGCAGATCTACTTCGCTGCCTGGTATCAAATCTGCTCGAAAACAATAGTGCACCTGTGGCCCAAGCAATAATTCTTGATGGTGCAGCTGTGGTTCAAATGCTCAATCCTGGAACATCAAGAACATTTCAAGAGTATGGAGAAAGAGTGTTTGCCCCATACATCTTTGCTCAACTAGAGAAAAGCATCCGCATTGACCTTGTCTGGGATGTATACTTACCTGCTAGCCTGAAAGCCTCAACAAGACAGAAAAGGGGAAAGGGCACCAGGAAAAGGGTGGCTCCTTCTACTGTGCTGCCAAAAAACTGGAAGGACTTTCTCCGAGTCGATGAGAACAAAACTGAAGCCGTTAATCTTCCTCTACCACAGGACAAGGAACTATACGCAACAGATGGAAGTGGAGTACTCTGTTCTCCTGCTGAGTCACACTTGGCAGGCCTTGCCCCATGTTCGCACGAGGAGGCTGACACTCGTCTACTTCTGCATGTGGCAGATGCTGTGCAAAAAGGGTGCAAAAAGGTAACCATACGTACCGTTGATACTGATGTGGTTGTACTTGCCGTGGCTTCATTCAGCAAGGCAGCTCCTGATGAGCTGTGGATCGCTTTCGGTGTCGGATCAAGCTTTCGGTACATAGCTGTTCACGAAATGGTTGCCACCATGACTCCGACACGGTGTATGACTCTCCCAGTCTTTCATGCGTTCACCGGGTGTGACACTGTTTCTGCATTCGCTGGCAGAGGAAAGAAGACTGCCTGGGAAACTTGGAAGTCTTTCCCAGAGGTGAATGATGCTTTTAGTGAACTCCTGTGCATGCCAAGTGAGGTCAGTGAAGGATCAATGTTACTGCTAGAGCGATTTGTAGTGCTGATGTACGACCGAACCAGTGAGAGCATGGAAGTGAATGATGCCAGGAAACAGCTCTTCGCACAGAAATCTAGAAACCTGGAGAACATTCCTCCAACCCAGGCAGCACTTAAGCAGCACATCAAGCGCACTTGCTACCAGGCCAACTGTTGGAACCAGACATTGGCCAAGAATCCAGAGATGCCAGAGCCATCTGACTGGGGCTGGACAAATGAAACAACTGGGTGGCAGCCTCTTTGGACCACTCTCCCGGAGGCATCAAAATCGTGCCATGAATTGATACACTGTCGCTGCAAGAAAGGGTGCACTGGACGTTGCAAATGTGCCAAAGCTGCACACAAGTGCACTGCACTGTGCTCTTGTTCTGGAGACTGTTAGATTTTGATTTTGTGGACATGCAGTGCTAAATTTATGTGGATACCTATAGCTGTGGTAATGAGCAGGTTCGTATTTGGAATAGCTTTTTTTTTGTCTTCTGGGCCCAGCTTCATAAAGCTGCTTACCGGTAAGCTAATTTTCGTGCTAACTGTAGCAGACAAATTTGCTCAAGCAGGTTAGCATATAGGTCTCACATGTTATCAAGAAAACAAGGTGTCCACCTTGCGCGTTCACAATGGATTTGCATTGTTACAAAATCCATTTTCCTGCCAGAAGCACAGTAAGGTTTATAGTATGCATTTTCGTGTGCTTATACGGTAAGCAGCGCTATGAAGTAGAAACTCGTACGTAAGCACATAATCGGCCGTTAAGCAGCTCTATGAAATTTTGCCCTGGGTAGTCAAAGTGGTGGTACATGTGTCCGTTTTTTTTTATTTGTTGTAAATAATGACTCCTTTAGTGTCAAAATAGAGGCAAAGTTTAAAAAAAAAACACTTTTTGGGCCTAATTTGACCTTGACCTTGACCTTATTGCAAATCCCTGCGTTCAAATGATCTCAAAAGTATTACCAAATGAATTGGCATCCCCAATTTAGTTAGAAATGACACCTCAATCGTTTTTCTAGAGTATTTGGTTCAAAAGTTAAGTGTATTAGAATAGGCGGGACTGGCGGTCATTTTGGATTTGACCTCTCAGGGTCATCAGAGGTCAAATCTGATTTCCCTCCACATCTGAAAATGAATCTAATGGTCTGCAGGGGAACCAATCTTAAAGAAATTTGAGATCATAGGGGCAAACAAATGACAAATAAATGGGATTTTGTTGTTGTTGTAAACATTCAAAACTCAATTTTGACCTTGACCTTGACCTTAATGCAAAACCCTGAATTCTGGCGATCTCAAAAGTATTACTAAATGAATTGGCATCCCTAATTTAGTTTGAAATGACACCTTGAATGTGTTTCTGGACTATATGGTTCAAAAGCTAAGCGTGTTTGTACATTAGACTATGCGGACTCGCGGCCATTTTGAATTTGACCTCTCAGGGTCATCAGAGGTCAAATCTCACTTCCCTCCACATCTGAAAATAAATCTTATGGTGAAAGCTAACTATGCTAGAAGTTTCATGCTTTTCTCAAAAAGTGCACAATTTTCTTGCTAAGCCGCTGCACTAGAACAGTTCAAAACGAATATCATCACCTGACCAGTGGTTTTTACGGTTATGTGTACGCAGAGAATTTGTAGACAACTTTATTGAATGTGCAATATATGTTTCCTTTAACTCATCCAAGCTGACTAATACGTTGATAAATCTTTTAATTTAGTCACTAAACAAGCAGTGTCGTTTATTTGCTAATGCTTCATTCAAATTTCATAATTTGAAGGAAATAAACATTGTACGCGTAAACGAATAGAGTAATAGACCATTATATTTATTTACTGTCAGCTGATGATGATAATGGTAATTAACTGGGTAGCGTGGGCTTATTTACTGAGGGGGGTACTGGACAAAAAAATTGGGGAATCGATCTTACTCGATGGATAAAACTAATGTGACTTAAATAGGCCACCGATTAGGGGGAGAATGCGGAAGGGGATCGCATAATCTCTACTCTCGTTATACTCTCTTTCATTTTCCCCTTTTATTTTTCATTTCCATTTCCACATACAATGGGGGAGGGGAAGCTGTGAGGGGGAGGGGGCACGCGTCCCTCGTAAGGCCTGCAACTACACCACTAGAGTCAATTCCTCTGTTCAGACATAGAAGACATTTAAACTATATGAGTTAATGACTTTATGGCTCAAAACGTATTACCGTCATGAGGGCGATGCTACTATAGATGATAATGGTTGTATACGTCTTCATCATGGTCATCCCCATCCTCGTCCTTCTTATCCTCCTCACCATCATCATCACCGTCGTGATTACCCTCCTCGTCCTCATCCATCATCATTTCTCATTATGAACATTGCTACCACTACCACAACCGCTACTACCACCCACCACCACCACCACCACCACCATCATCATTATTCAAGCACATACCATCTCCTTCTTTATGGGGTGCTGTCCGATATTACAAAACATAAGCGTTCAAATAATTGTCAAAGCATTGCCATAATGCCCCTATCACCCATCACTTCCATTTGTTATCATCACTTAATTATGAATCTCGATAAGATCACATTAACACTCAAGCATTGATCACAACCTTTAGAATCGTTAGTCATCATAAACTCTAATTTGACTAAGTACGCCAATGACTATGTGCACGTGTAATATTGAGCCGCCCCTCACCGTTGCGTTGAGTGATGGGGACTCGAGAGGGGGTGGGGGTTATGACTTGTGTCCTTTCCTTCAAGTGGGAAAATACAAGAATAGGAAAAGAGGAGAGAGGAGATGTGGGCCAGAAGGAAAGGTAGAGAATGAAGAGATAGAGAGATATAGAAGTGGGAGGGGACGAAAATGGGATAAACAGAGAGAGGGGAGTTATAGATAAAGAGAGAGAGAGAGAGAGGGAGAGAGAGGTGGGGGCGATAGGGAAAAAATGAAAAATTAGAAGTCAAAAACGAGAAAACAATAACATTCGTATAAAATAGAAAATAGGTACTTTTATTATAGTAACCAAATTTACAAATATAGTCTCATCATGCGCCAAGACATATTGAATACAAAATCACTTGAAAAGTGATATACCTCTTTGGTTTTCAGCAGAAATTGAATGTAGAATATTGTAATTAATTATTCAAATCATTCACACAATTCTTTGATAAAATATATTCAGTTCTTCTTCTTCCTCTTATCTTCTTCTTCTTTTTCTAATTTGTCTTCATTAATTTAGAGTATAGAGTTGTCAGTATTTCTGAACCCTTCATCCAATGACGATTATTTATTCATCAAGTAAATAATTGTTTTGATCAAGGTTACATAAAATCTTATAAAAAGAAAAAAACCATACGTGCAAGAAACTTTACCGTTTGAAAAAAGGACCCCTAAACCACTATTCCTTATTGTCACAAACAAAGCCTACGGTCACAAAATGACCATAAAAAGAAAATACAGAACCTGGTATCAGAAATAACCTTTCATAATGATTATCCATTATTTTATAGCGTCGCTGTGACGTCGGTCTTCATTGGTTTTTTAATCGCAAGGTTTCTTTGCACAACCTCTAGAATGCACTAGAAAGGAGGAAGGGGGGGGGGGGAGTGGAGGGAGACTTTATATCCAAGTCAAAGGGTTTGCCTCCACCCCAATCAACCCTCAGAACGAATGTCATTTACCTTCTTGGATCGAGAAAAACATGTCTGCCCCTCCCTGAAATGATTATTGGCCGCAAACTCTACCTGGTGTCGTCTCGAATATCGGGATGATTAAAAAATAACTTTGCAATGAAGTCTACTACCACCCTAAATCAATATTGTACAGAAACAATGAAAGACCAGTTAATTCCTAAAAGCTACATAGAAAAACGTGAACCTTCGAGAGAGGAAAAAATACCTCATCTGTAGTATACGCTTATTGATATGATTAATCATTCGTACAATGTACACGATTAGTGGTACAATTATAACACAGGAACTTTACGACTTGTACATGTAGTTGTTAAGAGAAGACTCAATCATATGTAGCACTTGTTGTCAATGTTTTACAATACAGAAATTAAAAAGTCAAGGATTAAAGAACATTTGTAAAGGAAACAATATTCTAGAACCATTATACTTCCGGTTACGAGTATTCTTGACTATTATCCTTATAAAATGTTGTGGTCCTTAACTTTGTTGAAATTGGTCCGTAGCTTCGGTTTGACTTAATCTTTAAAGAAAGGAAAGTTAAAAAATATTGTCCTTTAGGTTACATATTTTATAAATTAATTCAATGTCTTCAAAAGGAATACAATCATATTCCATTTTTTTTGTTATTTTCATTAGATAGTATCTATCTTTCTATCATTTCTAATTTCATTCTCAATCAGAATTGAAGTCTTTAGTTAATTTAAATCTTCGACTTAGGTTTACCCTTATTTCCAAATTGTTTACTTCAATCTAAGTAGCAATCAAAGGTAACCCATGGCCGGTATATAATTGTTATATACATCTACATGTATATTTACATTTGTGAATTCATGCTGCAGTTGGGAATAGTACCAACATTTTATTATTGTCCCCGCCAATGAACCAGATTACAGTAATAATATAAATCAAATGCGTTGATTCAGAAATGGATTTCAAAAATGGACTTCAACAGTAAAAATTAGGTTGTGAAAAGTAAAAAGCGAAGGGGGAAATTGCAATCACTCATTTACATATAATTTCAAATGATGCAGTTTAATCCTCCTAGTGCTTCATGTGTGCGTGTAAGTTGTTGATCATCATTATGATATTTATGATCATCTTCATCATCATCCATTATACGTCAAAATCGAGATTTGCTCTCGATCCTGCATTAGACTGCATCTTCTTCTTCCTCTCATCTCTCTCCCTCTGTTTGGTGTTCAGAATTTCCTGCTTCCACTTATCCTTATCCTTGTCGGGGTTACAGACCTTCCCCGCTACTTTGACGAGGATGAGGATGAGAACGAGGGCGCCGACAACGCCCATGGCGCAAAGAGCTTGGAAGTTGAGCGGGTCGTATTCGGTTATGAACATGACGGTGTCGCTGCCAATGGATGCGTCGCCCGCATCGTGAGTGAAAATCGTCACATTGTAGTACGTGGAATACGTCAGCGCGGTGAGAGAGAACGACGCAGAGTTGACGTCATCGATGGTTTCATTGAGGAAGACGTTGAGGGCTTCGTCGAGGACGTACACGACGTAGTAGCTGGCTTGGGAAAGGTCACTGGGGACTAGCCAGGTGAGTTCAGCCTCACTGGTGCTCACCGAACTGCTGCTAATGTTGGTCGCGTGCGTAGCCGCGCTCGTGGATGAGACGAGGGCGACGAGGAGAACGAAGGCGGTGATGATGACGATGGAGGTAGATTCCCCCATGTTTATTGTTGCGTGCCGACAGGAAATATAGGGTGGTCTGGTCGATGGTGAGACGCTTTGAATTGAGAGATGCTCCAATATCTGAGAAAGATAAACAAATATATAAAAATAAGAACTTGAAGGAGTAATAAAAAGTGAATTGCACATCACAGCGAGGGAGGAAGTGGGAAACTCATCTCTATAGAAGAGGGAATCCAGGGGCGAATCCAGGAGATTGTGAAAGGAGGTGGGATGGAGGTGAGGAGGGACGTGGCACAATTATGTTTTAAATCATCTACAGCAAACTGGTGTGGTCGCTTGTAAGAAGCAGCAACGATATGGGTACATGTAGGTCTACATGCTTGTGCAGGCTGGAGAGGAGGGGAGGCGGTTTCGGGGGGGGGGGGGTATTGTGTTATTGTGCCCTGCTTTATCCACTGACTGGTGAGAGATGTACATGTATATACAGACGTATAATATTTCTCAAACAGCCTGGGCAAGATGAAATCGAACGAGACTGGAGTAGGTTTCTATCTTTCATCGAGCACCTACATGTATATCTGTCGCATATACCATTCGGGTTATACAATGTACTTATGCTGTGCATGTAATATACTCGGCTATACGCCATTGTCTTTGCAAACTAGAACCATATGCTAAAATGCAATCTTGCAATTCTTCTGTCTGATGGCTTGAACATGATATACAAAAAGTAGGCTTACATGTATGTTTAATAAAATAAGTGGATTCAGAAGTTTGTGTGCGAGTGAGTGTGTGGAAGGGGGGATCCCCAAAATATATGAAAACTCGCCGCAAAGTGCATTCTGTTCGTAGGTACTAGTAATAAACTATGACAATAAAAAACTAAACATATTGAAAGTGAATAAGCAAATTAAAATATTTATTCATAAGTAAATGGAGAGATAAGGGATAAGGTACTAATAATAAACTATGACAATAAAAAACTAAACATATTGAAAGTGAATAAGCAAATTAAAATATTTATTCATAAGTAAATGGAGAGATAATGGATAAGGTACTAATAATAAACTATGACAATAAAAAACTAAACATATTGAAAGTGAATAAGCAAATTAAAATATTTATTCATAAGTAAATGGAGAGATAATGGATAAGGTACTAATAATAAACTATGACAATAAAAAACTAAACATATTGAAAGTGAATAAGCAAATTAAAATATTTATTCATAAGTATAAAATGGAGAGATAAGCAAACGAATAAATGAACGAATACATTAATAAACAAATAAAAAACATTCAATTTATTAACAAATATTGATCCTGATATTCAAGTCCATCTCGTTGGTTCTGGAACGGTGCACAAGAAAACAAAATGTCGCGTGTTTCAACATGCTTAAGGTATGCTTATTTGGATCTCAAAGGTGGCGGAGGGAGTGCGGGAGGGGGCAAGAACCAGTTAAGCCCCCTAAATCCGCCACTAATACTAATAGTAACACCAGACTATTAGCAATATACTCGTGATGATGTCAGTATGTGTATTGTGTCTTATAACTTCAGTATAGGCCTGTTAATTCAATTCAATTTAATTTTATTTTTCCTTTAAGAACGTAATATTAGAGTACATAATGAATACATACAAAAATACATTAGAAAGAACCCTAAGAAAGCGGAGCTTATTATGAGGGGCCCTGTACATATATAAAGAAATAATTGTTGTAGCATCATGTTCATCAACATGATCAAACGTAAATAAATAATTAACAACACAACGGGCCGCCAACAAACTTTTAAAAAAAAGATTTACAATTTACATGCATTTATATCAATTGTTGTTCATCTCAATAAGACGTGTAACACTGCAGTAATACTTACGCAATATAAAAGGTGAATTTATTTACATCTATTGCGGTCTCAAATATCAGTGTGATGCTCGAAATTAACGGCATATCAAAGGGTCTCAATTTCTTTCTGTAAAAATTGTCATTTAGGGGTTCTTTTCGACAAAGCATTTCATTTGTGTAGCTAATTATACCATGAGCGTCTTATAAGGTGATGCAGTCTTCAAGATGTATGCTAGACGTAAGAAAATGAGAGTGTACGTGGTGAAACCGCCACCTACTTCTTTAGGCAAACACATTTTTACACGAAATAAACAATGTTAATCGTGTTAGTAATACGAAAAGAAACTCACCAAAGCCGCATTGTTCACAAATAATGTTAAATTTCACGTTTCCCGGTTAAATTCATTAGCCATATCCACTTTTTATCCTACGTCTTGTAGATGCACTTATATTTCTTCAGTATTCTTCAGTGTAATGTATGGCGTTTTGTGTGTAGTGCTGCTGCGCTGCGTGAGCAACCGCATTCTGTGACGTCATAAGCGACATCGATGTGTATTGTTACGTAATGGCGCACAATAGCTGGGCGCCGCGTAACAAAAGACGCCAATTTTGAGAGACCTTGTTATTGTGGATGTATCTAGGTAAATAGGGGAGAGTATAAGAATGGGATTATTCAAGCGGAAAGTTTGCTCCCTTTTTCTGCCCCGGCGAGTGGGTGGCTAAATAAAAATAAAAAAATCCCGGGCTCAAATAATTATATATAATTATTTATTCATTTTTATTTTTATATCACTTAATGAATCATGCCATTGACTAGTGATTAAGAGTCCCTCAAACTATTTGATATCATAGGAAAGTTTCTCTCTTTTAAATTAATGAATCTGCATTGCATTTTAATATGAGACATTAACAGTTTAACAATTATAATTTGCCTATACTTTTCACTTATTTCCCATATCGTTTCTAGACATTTTTTTTAGCATTCCTTTTCCTTGCTTTGTCTTACTACTTGATAATAATAATAATAATTCTACATTTATATTGCGCACAACTCTGCCGACATAATTAGAAGGCACCCTTGGCGCACAGATCAACAAATCAAACACACTTAATACAAGAATATGGTCATATGGTCAATCAAAATTCAACAGAACTAAGATATTACAAAATGAAAAGGAGCTATTGATAAGCCCTATTTCATTATTGCCCCAGTGGCGGTTCTATAATGAGAGGCTTTGGACACATTCAACAACACATTTCCCCCCATCAATCATTCCAATTGTAATTCGGCATAAAATTATGTATTACATGCTTGTTAACCGCAACTGTTTGATTTCAACACTATCAGATCGTGTACCAAATCAGAATGGTAGGTGTCAATGGCCGGGCTGGTGATGAAAAATCAATTCCGAAATGAATTCTCAAAAGATTATTTGCAGCATTCTATTGTATGACTGAACAGCTATAATGTATGGCAACGTATACGAACAGCGCTAGTCTATTATATTATATAGACTATAGCGCTGTTCATTTTGCATGTATTCTATGCACATGCAATGTCACTTTCACATCATGCGTCAGAGACTGTGCCAGTTCCAGACGCAGTCCTATACGTCAAAAGGTACTTTTAGATTTGCACGTCGAAATAGTGGCCTGCTACGTGTCACGTCCTTTTATAAAGGCACTGTGATGTCCTTTAAAAGGACGTCACACGTAGCAGTCCACTATGTCGACGTGCAAATCTAAAGTCCCTAATAAATAATGTCTAGTGTGCACTGCGCAAAAAGGTAAAGTACGAATTACAACCGATAAGTAGATACAGTACAAAGTCAAAACAAAATTAACAACATCAAATGTGAAGTGATTTAGAAATTGTCTACCGATCTAAATTAAGTTTTCATCCTCATTTGTTGGTACTCCACCTATAAAGTAACAATTTGACAGCTATATCGAACATTGATCAAATTATTTGTATCTCGCTATATCCAAATAGAGGACTTACCAAATCTATATATTTCAAGATAGTTATAATACCTGTACATACAAGAATATACGGGGTCGTAAAACATATAGGTACAATAATTCCAGATGGGGCACAAAATATTGTTAAACGCATTAAAAAATTCAAGGCTGTCGAAAACGTTTATTTATTGTCGAGATTTATAAGGACAGTACACACGATTAGTCAAATGATAATCGACTTATCGATTTCGCTTCATATACGATTGATGAGGTGTTACATTACTAATTGGTATAAGGCAAACAAATTACCTCGGGAAAAGCGAATTAGATTTGTTGACATAATTTGTATAATCCATTTAAATACTTGACAACTAGAGTAGGACTGTCATTATGAAGAATATAATGACAAATTAAACTGAAACCTTATCATTAAAAAATATTTTGAATTCTAGAAGGATAATTTTTTAAGCGATTGGAATAAACTACTGTTTAAACACCATTTTCGTTATACCTCGTTTTTACATCCGTTTGGCAATCGCACTTAATATCAATGGCATAATAGTACTCAACTAAACGTGGGGTCTCCAGCTTTTTGTTTTTAACAATAGTTCACTTTATTGGGCCAAAGCTGTTATATCATGCCAAAAACATTTGGGGGATTTTGCCTCGTGTGAAAATAACAATTTGCGAATTTTACCATTTATCTATACTTGTTTTGAAGAGGCGTGGCCGGGTTTCCGATTTTACCTAGGACCTCGTATGCATAATAGCTAGGGACTATCAACACGACTCAATTAATTCAATTTCGATATGTTCTGAATAGGATGATCAAGCAATATAATTTATAATCATTGGAAATAAATGTGATAATATTTACATTACTTATATTTTAATATTTCAAACACACACACAAATATACATGAATCTCGCTGCCATTTAATATTTGATTTCAAGATCGATATCATATCCAGCATGTTTGTACTATAATATGATATGTTACAATTGCATGAATTCTGTATATAAAGACTGTTGTAAATATCTGTTATTTTATTATATGAACAAATAAAGTCCCTCGAAAGATGATAAATAGGAAAAATAAAAAATGAAAATATCCAGCATTTGAAAAATGAAGGAATGATCGTATTTGGATCTGGTTCGGAGTTCGAATATAAGCATCTTTGGCAGACGAAATTAATTATTTAAAAAAACCCAAGAAAAGGGAGATAAAGACTCTTACTTACCATACAAATAAACGTGGGTTATATCCACACACAGATGCGAGTATATAAGGGTACTATTCCGATGTATAGGCTTATGGACGACCATGCAATCGGCATCTGGAGTACCAAAGTTGTATCACAGGCCTATATCCACCGCGTGTATGCCAGTGATGAATGAAAATGGTTCGAATACTTGGACAACAATTGTAACGGAGGCCATATGATGCATGCACATCTGCTATACTAACTACACAACCCCCCAGCGCTGGCATCATCATATCACATTTGTCAAATGATATCATACTCAATTATAACTCGATGGATGTAGCGGTGGGAGGGGGAGGGGATGCCTTAAGAATACAGTGAAGTTCGGTGCTGGGATGAAGAGCTTTGATAAACGGCTGGTGGTGGTGGTGGTGATGATGTTTATGGTGATGATAATTTCATTGTGGTATCGATTGATTTATCACCACTAATGGTGATTCAAATATGATTACGCATATATACTAATAATGAACTTCAATGACAAATGACAAAAACCAGTGACAAATCTGCCGATAACCAATCAGAAGCAAGGATTTCAGTAGCTTATAACAAAAACTGTCATTAGTCACTGATGACAAGTTTTGTGAAACGCCCCCAGTAGTAATTTATATCTCTTCAGTATTTCGACACATCCCTGCTTGTATATGAGAACCATTCGTGTATGTCTCATCTTTCACACTAAATGATGATACATTCATTACATTGGGAGGGTGTGTGTGTGTGTGAGAGAGAGAGATAGGGAGAGAGAGAGGGGCAGGGGAGAAGGGACAAGAGTGAGAAAGGCAGTTAGACATTTCAAGAGGCAAAATATTTTGTCCGTTTATGTTTTAGACTTGTACAAATATAAATTTTTACCTTTTCTCTAATCTCTCCCTCTTTCGAATGTCTTTGCACTTTACTTCGCCTGCTCATTCTAAAATATCACTAGCCAATTTGTTTTTTGTTTCAGTTTTTTCTCCGATTTTCTCTTACCCCCTTTCATTACTTTAATACATTTATTCCCGATTAGGTTTTACCTGCATTCCTGTATCTCTGTCTCACACAAACACGCACACACTCACACTCCCGCAATACACATCAGCACCCCACACCCTCTATTTGTTTTCTTCTTTCTGCCTTCCTCGAACTGTCTCATACCTCTCTTTTTCTCTATATCTCACTCACACACACACACACACACCCACAAAGTCTCCCTCTCCTCCCCTTTTCTCTCGCATTCCCTCCCTCACACACACTCTCTTTCTCTCTCTCTCTCCCTCTCTCACACACGCACACATCCTCACTATTTTTCTCTAAATATCTGATTCAAACAGTACAGCGATTTACAGATGGACAATTCAGAAACCTGCCATTACAAAGCAAAACATTATTTTGTTTTCGACCATCGCATACACGTATAAACAATTATTGATATGTTCACTTGACAGTATTAATCGAAAATCACTATCCAATTCTTATCTACAGATGATATCATATAATTACAGAGACTACACAACAAAAAATATTCCCTCTTTTCATAATGGAATATAGAAACGAACCAATGTTCTATAGATGTACTTTACTTTTTTGTGTGATGAAGAAGGCAGTTTGGGGGATTGTAATACAATGGTCAATGCAAGGTCAATACTGTAGATCATAAGAATACCAAAAAGATATTTAAAAAAGAAAGAGAAAAATAGTACAAATCTTATACATGAAACTAATCAACCTAAACACTATATACAGAAAACTCTAAAATCTGGAATGAGAACGAAATGTAGTTAATAGTGGAATATACACAACCCACTTTCGGTCATTTCAATATCAACTCCTTAAAAGTAAAATGACATATCAGTTTGTGATAATTCTTCTGTTTGGTTTGTGGTAATGATCTATCAACCCCCCCCCCCCACACACACACACACACACAGAGCAAGTGCTTGTCCGGTGAGTTTGTTTAAAATTGTAAGCCATCATTGGAATTTACAAGTAAGAGGCTATTTGTATATACAATATCATACATCTTCCTATTTATATGGTTGATTCCAATGCCCAGGAATATGATTACAATGATAACAGAAAGTTACAAAGTAACACCCAGTCAATAACTACATTTTTCTTCATATGTCTCTCCATACATGTATTTGCAATGCACCTCCAAACTTCACCAAATACAATAACATGTTATTTTTTGTGTGTTTAAACAAAGTAACCTACCTGCAATTTTCATCAACTCAATGAATCATGCATATGAGGAGTGGGAATGACAAATCTATGAAATTATGAGTCCAATAAACATGCAAAACAATATTAATCATCCTCATAATGCTTTACTTTACAAACACTAACATAGACATGCTTTGCAAGACTGTTATTCTCTTTGCATCTGGAAATGACAGAGTTTGATGTGTTCATCACAACGATACATACAAATCTGTATACAATACATGAATACACAAACAATTTAAAAACTATCAATGCAAATTTACAAATACTAATAAAATAGACTAATATTAAATATAACAGTAATGGATACATGATTAATATCTGAAATTGCCCTTTCCTACAGAGAAACCAATCATTAATATCTAACAATCAAAATCAGCCAGGTATAATGAAAATACATGTATATGAGATATAAATATATTTCACTTTACTTCACCAATATTAGATTTCAGGCAAAGAAGTTTGGATAAAATCGTACTTACTTTTATTTGTATCTACATGTAAATGTATTTAATAGAAAAGCAGAAGAAAAAACATAACAATACATGTACAAAGGAAACTTAAACCAGAAAAACCAAAATATCTTAGGATTGTTGTGGAACTGCCTCATTACACAATATATATACAATACATACATGTACACCTCTTCCATGATTATTCATACCACCATGCAAACCTTCAAACATCATCTAATACATACATGATCATGAACAAAAGAAAGAAAAATAGTCACAAAAGAATTTTTTTTTCAGACCTAAATGTGAAACTAAATGAACTCCAACTTGTTACTTCATTCATAATATGTAAAATGAAAACTCTCCAAGAATTAATGGCTATATTCCTGTCAACAACGATGACCTTCAGACACTAACATTGGTCTACCTTGGTTGAAACTCATTAATTCATATTTGTATGGGTACTGAGAAACACTGTCATGCATATAGCAAGCAATTGACTAAAGTTAATATTCACCTCATGATTGTAAACTTGATACATTTCAAGTAGTCACTGGAAGGGATTAATAACTCTATCAATACAGAAGTGAGTCATCAAAATAATGTAAATATTTGAAATGTTGAATCCAATTACATCATATCGAGGGGTCAGTGACACAAAGACGTAACTCCATATTTTGCCAAAATGAGTATTTGATATAAAAATGTTCAGAAAATGTAGGCTTTCCAGGAAACACAAAGACTTAACTCCACCCGACACCCCATTGAAGTCAATGGCTTGTGAAACATAAACTTAACCCAAGTGCTCAGTGACACATGAACCACTTTTTCTCAAAATGGCCAAAATGGAGTTACCGTCTTTGTGTCACTGACCCCTCAGTATTTCAAAATGGATATCAAAACTAATACACTCCTTTAAATCAGAAAGATGATATACCACAAGATGTATGTTTTAAAACATGTATTAAAGTGGTTTCAAGAAACATGAATAAAGGTTGCTTTGCTCTGGTGACAATCGCTCCTGGGTCAATTATCTACATACATACTATCCAAATTCTGAATTTCAACCTTGGACGGAACACTATACCTACATTGTAATCACAACCTTAAACTTTACCAAGAATCCAATTGAAACCCCGCTTCTAACCTTATTCACTTGAAGAAGAAAAAAGCATAGAAACATTGTTGCCAGAACAAATGTCACATCATAGAAGTAGATATTGTAGTTTAGTTTGCAGACCTTATGCAGAGGTACCATGTTCGCCTATTCGGACAGCTTAAAGATAAACTTTAGTACTGGTAATGCGATTGCATTGTGAAAGAAAAGGTGTGGAAAGGATCAGAAACAGTTGATCATGTAGCATGTAAGTATTGGTGTGCACTGCAAGGTTCTGGAGTCATCAAAATCATAATAAATTTGACCGAGTCTTGGTAAAGTAACAAGCACATACACAGAAAGCTATGTATGGGACAACACGCATGGTGTCGGGGTTGGTACTACCTTGATTCCTTGTCTTTCTATGCTCATTACTCAGCCAGTATACATTTTCTTCCAAAATTGTTTGGCACATGTCATTTATTTGTAATCTTGAACATTCAGTGTAAGTTTCGTTTGATTCTGTGAGAAATAATTTTCTTTTTTTTACCAGTACTCAACCTTCTCTTTAAGAACGTTACATGACAATTTTGTTCTGATTTTCATTCTTTCTTTCTTATGATTAACGAATATTCCAAACAAGAAACATGAAATTTAATTGAATTGATTGATGCACTAGCTGTTAGTACTTGAAACCTACAAAAAGTTTTTAAACATGCACTTAAATACAAGGGTCGAAAACAAACCACTGCTGGAGAGGACAACTTTTAAAAAATCCATGTTAGTACCATCATGTTTAGTGTTCAAATTGCACCGTTTTGGTTTAAAATCTCTTTTTAATTTTCACACAGGCTTTTAAACATTTTATGTCAGGATTTACCTTCAGCCCCATCTATTGATATTTTTGTAACTGGCTGGAATGTCAACGATTATAAACCCATTGCCTCCTGGAACCAGGTTTTCCCTGTATTAAGCCTATGGGGATTAGAGAATTCAGTAATCAACGGGTTAAAAGAATTCAGCAATCAAATACCTTATGACTCCAAAACTTGGTAAGATGATAATATCAAGATTCTATTCTATTTCTTTGTTAAGCAGGATATGTTTGGCTGAAGTGAGTATTTACCATGTTTGAATTAATAGAAGTAAAAAATTAAAAGAAATGGAAGGATTTAGCACCAAATTGCTTATTCAGAGTAGTCTGGTAGTTTTTGTATGTGATTTTGTGTTCATGCTGCATAGCCTTAGAATTTAAATATATTTGTGTGCACATCACATGTTCACATATGTCATCCCTCTTATACAAGTAATATCATCAATGAATCCCATCCTGGATTAGAAAATTGAGTTAAATTCTCCTTTTAATTAATTCTCAGCTAAATGCAAAATTGTTCTTACTATCCCAATGCATGCTCTATATTCTTCTCCACCCATTTCAAATTATAACATTTTGGCAGACATTATCTAATGGGGTATAAGTAGCAGATGAAGAAGAAACGTTCTTTACAAATCCAAATTCCTTTGGCAAATGATCATAATCATGCGATGCAATATCATGCAGCTGCATAGGGGCTAAAGTCCACACCTTCGTTGGATAAAGCCAAAATTTCCTTGTAGGTAAAGTACATGCAAAAGGATACTTCATGCCGCACTGAATATCACTTGCAGAGTCATAGAGGCATAGAAATACAACGCCCATTGTCAATTCTATCTGGAAGGGTGCCATAGCTACACACGGCCCTGCCACACCCACAATCAATTTATGTTACTTTTTTGTCATTTTTCAAGACTTTATATGACTTTCCAGAGGAATCGATTTTTCCATGACTTTCTAGTTTTTTTCCCCATGACCTTGTGAACCCTGTATTGGGTTAATGTGCATGCAGGCATAGACTCTATTTGACACTTGAACCTAGCCTATGTCTCCCTCTAGTGGTGCCTTAAGGACCAGTTACAGTACGGAGCCTATGGAGAGCAGACATACCAGTCTACATACCAATCGTCTCACAGTTTAGACGTTTTGTTACGCACTACGAGTGACGAGGGTTCCTGCCTGCAAACTAGTATTAGGTGGGAGCAGAATATCACATGCTTTAATTATCTCTGACCAGGCCAGGGACCCGTTTCACAAAGCCTTTTGACAATGACAAATGACACAAATCAGTGACAAATCTGTTGACAACCAATCAGAAACAAGGATTTCAGTAGCCTATAACAAAAAATGTCATTTGTCACTGATGACAAGTTTTGTGAAACGCCCCCCCCCCCCCCCCCCCCCCAGGAGATTCATCCGCTTACTAAACACCTTCCTCCATGATGGGGTGACCAATTGGGGAAACTCTTGCCATGCCTGTGGCAGGGTACTGCTTTCTGGTTCCTTCCACTATGATGGGGTGACACTACGTAAACTCTTGCCATGCCTGTGGCAGGGTACTGCTTTCAGGTCCATGACCTTTACTATGTGTCAAGAAAGACTGTAGCAGGGTACAGTCTGTCTGTGGTCTTTGACAAGTACAGAATCACACTGTACTTCAAGAAACAAATAACACCACTGTCAATGTACATGATGATGATGATGATGAACAGCATTTGTATGGCGCCATATATCTGTTTCAGAAAACATTCAAAGGCGCGAGCTCCAATAAAATTAGCATTTAAATGTCTGAAGGAAGATGTGAGTTTTGAGTGAAGCTTTGAACGTGCCTTCATAATGTCTTCATACTCGAAAGAACTTGATCTGAACGGCCTCTGGCTGATCTGGACCTTGCTCCTGCAGGGTTTCCATGATCAGGTATGGGAAAATGGCTTGAAAGGTTAACTCTGCCCCTGAATGCCTTCCCCTATGCATCCCATTACCATCCCACACATACACATTAAGCAGTTTTGTGAAAATGAGACATGTCAATATCAAAATTAATGTCAAATGTTTAATTATGCCATTGTTTATGCCAAAGCACCGATGCGCAGCTACTAGAAATACAATTTTTGACAGTTGCCTTTGCCTATTACCCAATAGGCAATGATCACTCTATGTTATTGAGTTGTATCTTCTTTTTTGACGAAATCATCTCCGATAACGAGTCCTGGATGTTCTTCATCATGTATCTTTCTATGCAGTAGTAGGTCAGCGGTTTCTGAGAAGCCTTCTTCGCAGATATCACAGTTATGAGGTTTCTGGCCGGTATGGATCTCCATATGCTTCACCAGCTTATATCTGTGTGAGAAGCCATCTCCGCAGAACTCACAGACGCAGAGTTTCCTACCAGAATGGATGAGACGGTGGTTCTTGAGATAGAGCTGGTTGACGCACACCTTGTCACATGTAGTACATACCTGAGGATCCTCCACATGCTTCTCTTTGTGGTGCACCTCGAGTTCGCTCGTGGACAGGAAGCCTTTACCACAAACCTGGCAGACACACTGACTGTGGCTGTTTTCCTGGTGCTCGATGAGTTTATAGAGCGAATTGAAAGACTTCCCGCATGTGTCGCACACACGTATCTTCATCCCTGCATGTATCCTTTTGTGGTTGTACAGGTGCAGTTCATTCACGCAGGATAGCTCGCAGATATCGCAGACATGCTTCATCGATTGCTCTCTCTGTCTCTCGTGGATCTTCTGGTGATCTAGCAGCATGCGCTTCAGAGGAAATGATTTCCAACAGTCTATACACGTGAACATTCCTGGAGCCCTTAGGTGACACTTTTGATGTTCTATCAGGTTCTTTCTGCTGCTGAAATACCAACTGCAAATCAAACACTTTTCTTGTTTTTCTAATTTCTTTTTGCTGCTTACAGTGTGATCGGAATCTGTAGGACGTTCAGAATAAAACTGTTCGTGCTTTTCGTGTTCGAGTTGCTTTTCAAGATGCTTTTTGAGGTGATTTTTGAGATGCTTTTTGAGATACTTCTCTTTTGAGAAGGTCACTATGCATTTGGGGCATTTGAGCCGCTTCTCATCATGTACCTTCATGTGACGTCTGTATGTCTTCTTCTTGTGAAATATCGTATCGCAAATTTCACATAGGTATATGTGTTCTCTCTCATGGACTTTCACATGTTTACGTAATGTTGATTTCATGAAGTAAATATTGCCGCATATTTTACAAGGAAAACGTAAAGGAGAGTTTGATGCTTCTTTAGCGGCACATGGCTGGTTACGTTTGGGATGGTTTGAGATTGGTTTGGAATAGTTTAAGGATAGTTTCGGGAATCTCTTCAAACACATCCGACACTGCACTGTACCCTTTTCCACCTTGGAAGCACGTTCATCTGGTTTCACTTTGTCCATGAGACTAAATGCCTTGTTGCAGGTGTCACACATAGAGTTTTCCTCGGAGGAACAAGATTCCCCATCAGCGGCCAAGAGGCTAGGACAGGAGAAATCTTTTAAGCAGTTACTGCAGCGGTTCACCTTGCATTTATGTCCAATGCGGTCTTCTTGATCTGTAAAAGTGATGCTACATACTTTACAAAAGAGCTCTTGCTCATCTCCTGGTACCTCTTCCTGCTCTGTACAGTTTTCTTCTGGAGTAGAAGTCCCACCAAGGCCATCTTTGTGGTCATCAGATGTAGGACCTTCCTGCGCTTGAGGTTTCTCAGAACAGAGCTGACATATAAACGTAGCACTGTGGGTCCTTAGGTGGATAGCTAGATTTCGGGGAAGGCGGAACACTTTATTGCACATGGGACAAGGGATGGACTCTCTAATTGTCTTCGCGTGACTAGATAAGTGCTTCTGTAAATCTTTTCTCTTCATGAAGGTCTTTCTGCAGATATGGCACGGGAACGTTGCATATTCATTGTGTGAAAGCATGTGCGCATGAAGATACTGCTTTTCACTGAACCTTGCCGCACACACATCACATTTGAAGAAATCTCCTTCGTCTCCAGTATGACTAGTCTGGATGTGGTCTTTCAGAATAATCTTGGTGGAGAATCTTTCTTCACAAATGCCGCATTCATATGGCAGTTCCTCAGCATGCTTAATCCTGAGATGGACAAAGTAGTTTGTTCTGTTGCCACAAGGTTTTTGACAAAGATCGCAAGTGAAGGAATTGGAGGATGTGTCCATTTTTTGCTGCAAACGTTCTTCACCATCCATATTGTGAGGTAAATTGGTGTCCATCATATCTGTATATCTGAACTGTCCTTGATCTTGAGGCATCCTCATGAAGTGCTCTAGCCTTTCTGTGAAAGGGTCTTCTTCTCCGAAGGTGTTGGGATGATCTGGAAAGCAAAAAATGTTTAAATACTTTGCCAGTGAGAGATTACAAACTGCAGTTCTTTTCATATATTGAAAGAAAGATCATTACGAACATCGTTAATGTATGGTTGCCTAGCAGGGCTTTAGCATCCCTTGAAATAAGTTTCCCCAGGCTGCTTTTCCCCTGATAAAGTTTCAAAATTGTGGGATCAATATAAGAGACTGATGACTTCTGTCGGGGCCAAATAAATCACACCCTTCCCCCCTCCCCCGCTTTGAGAGATTTTTCTCTACTTCCCTGCCTTTTCCTGGCCCAAAGTAAGGAACATATAATCCAGGTTTCCCATAATTTCCAAAATAGCTGGGGACCTTACCCGAGGTCATAGGGCAACCCCCGAAATGGACATTGAGCAACAAGAAGATTTTGTTACCAGACCCTAGCTATCAAACATTAACAGATACAGAAAGATGTGTGGAAGGCAAGCTGTTTAAAAACTATACTGGAAATGCATAGGTTCAAGCCCCAGCATGGCAATAGTGACCTTTGGTAAAGACATTTATGTACATTTGCAGCTCTCCCCCCAGGTGTTAAATGGGTACCTGGGAGGATGTGAACCAAATGTGATTGGAATGGCATGTGTGCACTTGTAAAATGGTGACTGGGCAGAATACTCCCCAGAGAGCAGAATGTGTGCACTATCATGCATGGAATTAGCAAATGAATACAAAGACTACTTAAGGTAATAATTACAATAACCATGCAGAGCGCTTATAGAGACGTAATATTAATTATTTTTCAGTATTAAGCGCTATACAAATGCGACTACCGGTATTGATTATTCTTATTATTGCAAGATGAAGGCAAACAAATATTCTTGTGATATGCAATGTTGTGCTATATTTAGCTTTAGCACTTTCTCATCAAAATCAAACTGATGCTGAAAATGATTTATATAAATTCAAAGATACAGGTTAGATACAGTGTTTGGTCCAGGGATGAATTTAGGAATTCTGCTAGAGTAGGGGACTGACCACAGAGCAACTGTCACTGGAGCATGTAACACAAAACCATGAAAAAAAAAAAACTTTTTCAAGGAAAAAGTGCAAAACAATTGATATTACAGGTAAGCATTTTTCTCTGCACAAATGAAATTTTCAATGAAAATACAACTTATATTAATAGGAAGCTGAATGAACGTAAACTTCAAATCTAAAGGAATACAAAAATACTTTCCAATTTCAGTCTTGCACAAAAGTAAATCAAAGCCTAATTTTCCACACCCGTTCTAATACTAGTCAACAGGGGTCAAATTTGCCTCAATTATGGTGACAATATAACTTGTGGACCAGATCAGCTCCCCTATATAATTCAGGCGATGAGCCACGTTTAATTAATGCAAGTCGATGTGAATATGCGTGACCCACATAAGATGATGTCATTATAAAGTTGATAGCTAGCCTTTAGGTTGAAAAATTCAATTTTCAAAGCTTTAGATTTTGAATTTTCAGCGAGCTGTTACTCCTCTGACAGAAGCTGAAGTAGCATATTATGATATTAATGATTTATTGTAATCTATGGCTCATCCGTTCATATATTAATTAATCTATTTCACTTTTCATTTCCGACAGAAGACCTAAAGCCGTCGGTCCTCGGGTAAAATAACCACCACCACCAATAATATATACAGTAATACAGCCATCACATAAAATAAACACATCTGTATGTACCAATAATAACAATATTTAAACAAAAACTTTAACAAAATTGAGACAAAACAAATTATTTCAAAACCTTCTATCTAGTTCTGACAGGTGCACATATGCAAGAAACAGTACAGTTTTAGTAATGTCTAATTGTGCCCTGAAATATTCTCTACAGTATTTCTAATTCCCAAAATAATCGTACATCAACTTCCTCATGGTGAGCTGCCCAAAAATATTTCCCATAAGTCCAATTTCTAATTACATGTGTAGATGTTTTATTTTTCCTTACCAATCTGATTTGAAGACAGGTGCAAAAAAGGTATTACATTCAAGCTACTTTTTTTACATGGAAGTATGTTAGTCTGTAATTTGCCTTGCTAATTTTTAGCACCCTTCCCCCAAGAAAAAAATCCAAATGTTCAAATATTCCTGATTCTTAAATAATTTTTTAGTGCAATCCATAGTAAGGTGCTCTTTCAGGCAAATATTTTAGAAAAGAATTTAAACCCAAAAAATGGTTTTCGAACCTATCATTTCAAAATTCAAACCAGCTGCTAAACACATGCTAAAACCCCTTGTCGACCTCCCTGTTTCTAGACTACACTGAATATCTGATACTCCTTCTTTCTGAAGGCAAGAGGATAGCAAATCTGCTAGTATTTAGCAAAGGAAGCCATTCTTCAATATGCCACTCCTATTTCTAAATTTCTTTGAACCACTTCTGACTCATGGGGAAGTAGAAACAGCATTTATTTAGGAGCTGTAGTTGTGCGTGAGATGATGCCCCAACAGTACTCCTTGGCTAAAGAATTTCTGTCTGTATATAGAATGACAAATGGGTTTTCAAAGACATTCATCAGTTTCGTGGGTGACATCATCTCACTGGAGATCCACAGAAAAACTCTCATTCTAATGAAAGAAAGCATCAGTCTGATTCTATTTCATACACTGTATCTCCTCTGGTAGCATCCACGACACACTGACTCTCCTCACCATGTTGTACCTCATCAGAGGTCCGATCATTCGATGGGGTTCCAGATAAAGGAGAATCCATCAGAGTTGGCATATTCAATGAATAGGAGTGCAGTCTATCATCATAGACAACACTGCACCCAGCATTTTTATTTTTCACTTCTGCATGAGCAACCTGTGGATTGGTCATGCTACTGTCGATATCCAGAATAGACCAGAGATTCTTCTCCGGTGGCGGAATGATTCCATGAATCTTAAGGTGTTCCCCAAAAAGGGATCTATCAGTGAACAGCTTCTTACAGACAGGACAATGATTTTTTCTCTTGGAAATGTGGACACGTGTGTGGTCTACAAGCTTTACTAAAGTACCAAAGTCTTCTGTACACCATGAACAACGATGTCTCTGTCCTCTGACAGGGGCGCGACGAAAGATGATTTGTCTCTTTGTTATCCGATTGGTCTCGCTTTTCTTCTTTAAAGCCTTTATTTGTCTTTGTTTCTCTATTTTGAAACCATGGAGTTGAAGATGTGTTTTGAAGTAATATTCATTGCATAACCACTTTTTACAGACTGGACAGCGGTTTTTACCCTTGACTATGTGGCTTTGCAGATGGACATTCAGTTCGTCCATAGAGCTGAATTCCTGCACACACCATATACAGCGATGTATTGGTTGATTGGCCGGTTCAGGGGATTCTGTCAAAGCCTGGGTGTCAGAAGCAAGATGCTGGCTTCTCTGACTGTGGGAAATGTGATCAATATGACATTGATTGGTCTGTTGTACCACTTCTTTCTTCTGACCCTGAGAGGCAGAGGCATCGCTGCTTGTATCCAGAGAGGACTGTCTGTCTTTGACAAGATTCTGTTGTGCCTGACAAGACGTTGTAACAACTGTAACAGGAGATCCAGTCAAAATCGGAGTGCCATTTACCCAGTACAATGTTAAAATGGAATCATCATTTTTTCCAAGTCCCGCAGTTTGCTTTTTCATCCCTTTCTGGCTAAGTTGTGAACCAGACATCTCATTGCTAGTAATCTGAACATTCTGTTTTCTTTCGAAAGAACGTTGTGATGCTTGATTTTGCTGTTGCTGTCCTACTGGCAAAACATGTGTAACATGTGATTTACTGCTGTTGGAACGCCCCCTCTCATCAGAATTTTGTTGTACTTTATCACATATTCCATCACCACGTGGAGTTTCAGCTTTGGTTTTTTCCTTCATTTTCCGTGTATCATTTGCAAGGTGCAGCCTCTTACAAGAGATGTCATCATTCTGCCCCTTTGCACAATGCTCTTCCTCGTCTTTCAAGTCAATTTGTGAAACAGGCAACTCACCGCTAGTATCCTCAAGGATCCATGCTTTAGCACTAGGTATGAATATACCGTGTCTTCTGAGATGCATTCTGAAGTTTGATTTCTGATCAGTTGCGAACCACTTGCCACAGAATGGACAACGGTTTCGTCCCTTGACAATGTGGAGGCGTGTATGATGTCCAAGAGAATCTATCGAATCAAAACTCTCATCACACCATTTACAGCGCTTTTGCATTTTTTGAGGAGAGGTGGTCACTGCTGAATAGTCATCCTGCCTCATTGTGGCAGATGTGATTATTCCATGAACTAGTTTTAGGTGCTTCTTAAAGTATGGGAAAGTAAACCAATTTTTACAGACTGGGCAACAGTTGCTACCCCATGTGAAGTGGACGTTTGTATGATCTACTAGTTCATTTGCATCCTGAAATTGCTTCTGACACCAGACACAGCACAGCTTCTTCTCTTCATCAGCAATTTCCAAATCACATTGGTTTTCAGAAACAGTCTCTGGATCAACGGAGGAAGGCAACTTCCGCTCGACTTGATCAGACATTCTGGACGCGGGGCATGCTCCTGCAGCGCTGGTAGCGATGTGAAGTTTCTTATGAGTGATGTACTTACTATGGTGAACAAAAGATTTGGAACAAATCTCACAAGAGAGAGTATCCACCTGCTGTTGTAACTGTCCTTCTTTCAAACCACGAGGACAAAGACACTTGGTGTCGACATCTAGAGGGCCAAGGAACTCCTTGTCAACATCAAGAAGTTTGTCCTCATTAGGATGCGCAAGGGTCATATGCCACTGCAATGTCAGTTTTGATTTCAACCACTTTGGACAAAGAGGACAGTATATGCCTAACTTGAAGTTAGGCAAGCAATGATGCTCGGACAGTGATTGTGCACTTCTGAATTCTATCTTGCACACATCACAAGTATGATTTTGTGACAGCTCCACCGTACCAACAGTGGACCTTTTCTTGGTTGTGGAGGATTCCAAGGAATCTCCTAAAGAGTGCAGACTACAATCACTCTTGAGATCCAAAGACATCTCATCTCGTTGGGAGTGACTTGATGCACTGCTAGGATGGTCAATGAGGTGTCTCTTATGATCAGAACGCAGAGATTTTACATCCGAAGACATCTCATCTTGTTGGGAATGACTTGATGCACTGCTAGGATGGTCAATGAGGTGTCTCTTATGAGCAGAACGCAGAGATTTTAGATCCGAAGACATCTCATCTTGTTGGGAATGACTTGATGCACTGCTAGGATGGTCAATGAGGTGTCTCTTATGATCAGAACGCAGAGATTTTAGATCCGAAGACATCTCATCTTGTTGGGAATGACTTGATGCACTGCTAGGATGGTCAATGAAGTGTCTCTTATGAGCAGAACGCAAAGATTTTAGATCAGAGGATCCAATGCTAAGTGAGGTCTTGTGTTTGGATGATTTACGAGACAGGTATGATTTTTTGATGGACGTGCTGCTCTTTCTTTGCTTGCCCATCTGAGAAATGAACATTGAGTTACTGCGAATATGCTCAATGGACACACTCTTATTCTCAAATGGTGAAATTATACCGTGACGTTTGAGGTGTTGCTTGAAGTTGGATTTATTGGAGAGCCATTTCTTACAGACAGGACACTGATTTTTTCCATCTTTAATATGGATGCGTGTATGAGCCACCAATTCTTCTAGACCATCAAATTCGCTACCACACCATTGGCAGCAATGCTCCGGTAATCTGCAAGAGGTTTGAACCTGTGAGGCAGCCATACTGACGGTATCAAGAATGGCCTGTATGTTCTCATCGGGATGTGGTGGTCCTTGATCAGAATTACTGACACAAGGTGGTGTTCCAGAAGTGAGGGAATCTGCCAAGGTTTGTGTATGACTTGACAGTGGAGTTCTCTCAAGGGACAAGACATCATCCTGGCCTTCAGAATTCTGCATGTTCATCACTCTTGCCTTGTCAACCTGAGGAAGAGGCAATCCAATGCTGGTACCGGGAACGGTAAATACCTTCTTCTTGTATGGTGCAGGGATACCATGGACACTAAGGTGAAGCTTGAAACCCCATACACCAGAGAACGACAAACAACAGACTGGACACCGATTCATTCCACTGTGAATGTGGTCATGTGTATGATTCCCCAGTGTTTCTAGATCATGAAATCCTAAATGGCACCATGCACAGCGATGTGTTGGTACTCTAGAAGAGTTTTCACCCTGTCCTCCAGACTGGGTCAAGCCATCAACAACTGATTCCACTTCTTGTTTCACACCTGGAGTTGCAAGTGATCCTTTGCCAGAAGGCTTACCGAATTGCCTTTTATCGTCTCGAAGAGTTTTTATTCCATGACTCAAAAGATGAGCCCTAAATACTGATTGCTTTCTACGCCCAACCCACTTACCACATACCGGGCAGCAGTTCCTCCCACGGGCAATGTGGAGGTAGGTATGAGCTGCCAGTTTGTCAGAACTCTGAAACTTCTTATCACACCATAAGCAGCTACGGTGCTGTTCTTTAGAGGGGCCTGCTTGCTGGTTGTTGTACTGCCTGTCTTTGTCAGATAGAATTATTCCATGAACTCTAACGTGCTGCCTAAAGTATGTTGTATTGGTATACCACCTCTCACACACTGGACACTGGTTCCTTCCCTGTGCAAAGTGGATTCGGGTATGATCTATAAGTTTATTTCTGTCATCAAATTCTTTCTTGCACCACTCACAGCGGCATGTTTGGCCAAGGGATTTCACTTGTGAGATATCCATCATTCTGTTTGCAGGCTGATTTCGATGTCTTGTCTTACAAGTTAAATTATGGGAAACCATGTGTTGCCTGAATTTCTTTCTGCTTCCCACCTGCTTTGAGCAGAGTGGGCAACGTTTGGTTGTGCTGTTGATATGGACACATGCATGATCTACATGTAACAATGTTTGCAGGGATTGAAATTCCTCTTTGCAGTATATGCAGTGATGTCTTGGCAATTGCTCAGGGGAACTTTCTACAGCAGCTGCGTTTTCAGATGAAGTCTGTGACTCACCAGGAAGGTGGATTTTCCGATGAAAAGCTTCTTGAGGTTGATTTCCTCCCTTTGTATCCAGGTCACTCTTTATTTCTTGAACCGAAGGGCTTTTTTCTATTGCTTTCAGGGGCACGGGATAATGGGTCTCTAAATGCTCTCTAGTCTGCCTAGTATCTGGGAAGTACTTCTCACACAGATGGCAATAGCAATGTTTCCCTTTACAGTGGATTTTTGCACTATGCACTATCAATTTGGGTCTGTTGTCAAATTCCATATTGCATGTATGACATGCATACGAGGTCTTGTCACCACACAACTCACATGTATTCTCTTCTTTACTACCACTTTCAATTTGCCCTATGCGTTTACGATTGTAACTTTCTAAATCTTCCTCGTCCAAGTACCTGGCCTTGCAAACCTGACATTCATATGGGAGCTCCTCACTGTGTTTAGTTCTGAGGTGCATCAAGTACATACGCCTGTTGCCACATGCTTTCTTACACAACCTACAAGTACCGTACTCGAATGGTCCAGACTGGGAATCACTTAGAATGCCTGGTTCTCTAGCATGGGGCAACTCTTGGCAGGGATCCATTTCATTCTGGAAATCAAACGTTTCATCTTCTATAAGCTCTTGATAATATTCTTTTGTAATTTCAACCCTTACAACCCGGGAAATGGGCGACCGAAGGTCACCTGCCACATTCTCCTTCGAGATCCCTCTTTCCCTTCCATCTACAACCACAGAGTATGAATCGTTTACAGCATTGTGCAAAACCTTTTGATGCGCATCAAGGTCACTTTGAAAATCGAATACATCACTACATATCCCACACCGTATGATAACCTCTTTCTGTTCTTGTTTCATTCCATCCGAGTCAATCTTTGAGAGAGAAGACTTACTGTCAAACAAGGCACCTCTGGAAGATTGCCCTGTCTCCTCTCGTTCGCTGGCTCTCCGCAAGGATTCCAACATCTTGTAGCTCTCTGCAAATTGGTCGGGATCCTCTTCGTAAGAAAGGCCTGGACCTGCGGAGGAGGTAATGGCGAGAACAAATGACGTACTCCATGAGTAAGCATTGTTGAACTTGCTATGAAATATCATAGACATATTAAAAGCCTGTTCATAGCGTTAAGGTACATGTAAAGGGCATTAACTCTGTGTTTAAGTATATGAATTAATGCTCTTTGGGCTCAAAACAGACGATATGCACCTGCTGTGCATCACTTATGTAAAATCGCTTGACAGAACTGAAATTATAGCATTCTTTTAATTTTTAAATCAAAATATATGTGATAGTGTCTATAAATTATAGCATACCACTGAAAGTATAGCATTCTTTTTATTTTAAATCAAAATATGTGTGATAGTGTCCATAATGAATGACAGTCACTGCTTTAAATCAATCATTTGATTAGGATCTTTGAGTGAGTTGTATAATATGGATTGTGCCGTTTCTTTTGTTGAGTACATGGTATCAAAGCAGATGGGTTATAAACCTAGGGGGTTTGACATACCCTCATCATCACTCAGTGGCTCTTCTTTGATAACTACTGGATTCATATCTGCGGTGATGGGTGCAGACGTAGGCTCGCTGGTGGATGGTTGCTCTATGTCCTCATCTCTGATACCGCGGTTATCCATCCACTCTTGATCTCCATCTACACAAACAAGAATTTAATGATGATAGAGTGTGGTTCCTTTACATTCTTTTAGGGATATTATCTCGGTCAGATTGACTAAAATGTACATGTATGTTATTATTATTAATATGATTATGATTACTATCATAATTATTATTATTATCATTATTAAATTAGTGGTAGTAGTAGTAGAAGTATTAGTAGTAGCAGTAGTAGTAGTAGAAGTAGTAGTAGTAGTAGTAGTAGCAGTAGTGGTAGTAGTAGTATAAATAGTTGTAATAGAAGTAGTATCGATCTTCTTTTTATTATTACAATCATCATCATCATCACCTTCATCATCATCATCATCACTATCATCATCATCACCACCACCATCATCATCATCATCATCGTCATCATCTTCTTCATCATCATCATCATCATTCATCATCATTACCATTCATTATCATCATCATCATTATCATCATCATCATCATCACCATCATCATCATGTAAGCGGCTTTACCTTCTTCTCCAGTCCTCTCTCCGCTGTATGACGACTCTTCACCGCTTTCTTCCCTACTCTCTTCTCCACTCTCCTCACTATCCTCCTCTTCTTCATAAGGCTTGGCCCCATCTCTCCCTTGGCTCATACCTGAGATAATGATATAATAAATAATTGTATTATTTACACAGGGAAGTCTCATCAGCATCAATACTGTTCTTTACGAGGGGCCCTGCAATTATTATAACCAAAGCAATTGTCAGGCACCCATTTTTACCTGGGTGGAAAGTGGCAAATTTGGATTATTGGCTTGTTAAAAGACGTTTCAGCTGGGCTGAAATTAAAATCTGCAACCCTTAGATTACTAGAAAAATCACCAAAAAATCTGTAACTTTAAGAGAAAACATGAAAGCTTGTCACCATAAAATTACTTTCTCAATTTCTTGTCATGATTAAATCATTTTTCAGTTCATCTTGTAACGCAAATACAATATTTCATATGGAAATTAGAGTAGGCACTTGCCTTTTACTATATTGAGGAGCTAGTTAAACCTGGTACATGTATATTATGTTATTGTTTCAAGAAAATGGGCCACAATTAATCAGAGGGCACTTTGATTAGCCTTATACATTGCTCAATGAGATGTGCAAACATTGCAACTAACGCGCATCATCTGCTCAGAGCCAGAAGGGTTTTAAAGCCCCACTGCACTACTTATAGCTACTTGCGCCCTCTATGCTCAGTCAATGCCTAATTGGTGCCTGTTGGTCCTCCATGGCCCCCTCTTTCTTATGTTAATTTAGAGCTGATTTCATGGGATAAACACCCGTCAGTGACCATGCAGGAAGGTCTAATCCATCCTTGCCAAATTAGTGCAGATAGGCCTTAACTCTGTATTATTTGAGTTAATGCCCTTCTAGCTCCAAACGGATGAGATTATGTGACCTGAATATGATTTGCAGGGATATATATGTGCCTTTTTGTCACCCCTCACAGGTATACCCATAAAATACACAGAGGAATGAACTACATGGGACAAATCAACAACACAATTTTTTGCTTTGTATATTTGTTGTTCCATGCCAATCAAAATCAGGGATACCACTTTGGTTTCACACAGTGAGCCCTTAAAGAAACTCTGATAATTAACATGCATTTTGGAGTCCCATACATCATTTGTATATGCTATACAACAAGAAGTCTGGGGGAAAGGAGGCGGAGGAGGAGGAGGAGGAGGAGGAAGGAGGGGAAGGGGGAGTGAATACCTAGGGCACATTTTTAAATGAATAGGCCCATCAAATCTCCTTTGCTAATAATAAAGACTGGGAAAATTATCCCAGACCAAAAGTGACCATAATGGTCAGTTGGGCTAAAAAAAATTAAGCTTTTCAAATCTTCCCCACAAAAATTCCCATTAAATCCACCCATTAACTAGGCCAGGGTATATATTAAACAAAGCCAAGCCACAGGTGATACGATGTCTTCTTTTTCCCATGATGCATCACATGAAATCAACTACACACTGGTGTCGCTAGATGGTGTTGTGAATACCGGTAGGGTGGATTCACAATTAACAGCGCCCGGCAAGCCGCGGCCAATTTTTCAGCTCGCAGGGTCAACATGCAGCACAGCATATAACGCTTGCCACCGATACAAATTACAAAAATGATCCAAATTGTGTAAATTCATTCAAGGATATTTATTGTTCTGATATCAACCATAACAAAGCAATAAAACTGATATTTTTGGAATCAGTGCAAAATTTTAGCCTGGAAAATCTATTCAAACCTTCCCCAACAAATTTTTTTTTTCTTAAATGCCCTTATCTCCTTTGATATATAACAATGCTACAGCTGATATTTTATGTCTACTTATTCCCATAATGCATCACATGAAATCAAGTAAACACTGGTGTTGGTAGATGGCGCCGTGAATCCATTGTATTCACAATCCAAGGCTAGTCAATATATATAAATAGTACACGAATATAAGTACAGACAAATTTGAGTTAAATTTTGTGTAGGCTTTCAAGTGATATGAATTTGCCCTCTTCCACTCATCTCAGACAGTGTTTCTAGAGTGATTCTATGGGCATGTTCACACCGCAGTGAGATAGCGCGGTCTATCGTAGCACCCCCTTTTTTGAGAGGTCCTGTTGCCATGACGTGTGACGTCATGAGGTCAGAGCGGTCAAAGATTTCGCGCGCTATTACGCACTAGGAGTGTTGACCGCTCTGACCTCATGACGTCACGCGTCATGGCAACAGGACCTCTCAAAAAAGGGGGTGCTACGATAGACGGCGCTATCTCACTGCGGTGTGAACACGCCCTCTGTCTATTGATTTTAAATTATAATTTTCCTTTGCAACTGATCCCCTCCACACAGTATTGAGACGGCCAGTGACACCACATATTTTGATGGACACTCACTCAAAATTCCACACAAAAATGACAAATATTTGAATATCTTCAACTTGTCTTTATTCACTTCTATTATTTTCTTCAGCATATTTATAATTAATTATTTATAAACAACAGAAATAAGAATACAATTAATGACATGAGCAGAAACATGAAAGTTGCTCAAAAGCTGATGAACAATCTTTTTATTTGAATTTTTCTTCACTAGCACCTATAGACAAATGGTTACCACAATAAAGAAATACACAACAAGATAATGACATGAGCACAAACATTTTAAAGAGAAGGTTGAGATCAAGGGAGAGGTGGAAAATAATTTTTGAGCATTTTCATTGTTATTATGCAAGTGTGGAAGAACATCAGAGAATAAATGTTTCCTGAAAAGCATTGCTCTTCATATTCTAAATATGCCAAGTAACAGCTTAAAAATGAGGCCCGATTTTTATGCCGCATGTTTTTGTAGTCTCATATACATCTTTCGGTGCACAGAGCTTGTAACTTTACTAAGACTGGGCCAAATTTCTTATCATTTTGAGGATTCCAGAACCTTGCAGTACACATTTAAATGGTTTTTATCTTGCCACAGCAGCTTTTGATCGAGCGTAACTCATTATAAGACGGGGCCCATTTTTTTATTTTAAGACTACGGACAAATTCAAGCTTTTCGATGAAAGATGAAGATGGAAATCAAATATACAATTTCTAACAAAAAATTGGGTATATGACCTCTCATGACGTCAGGCCTCGACGACCAAAAAAAAGTTAGAAGTCCTTTTGAATGGAAATCACAATGTAAATGTTCCTGTTACATTGTCTACCAGTCCATTATGTACGAGGCATACAATTCATTTATTTCACTTCAACCATTACACAAGGTGCAGTAGTATGTACACATAAATGTACATGTGCAATTTGATCATTTACAAAGATAAATTTACTGTGAGTACACAATCACCATGACCTTCATAAGAGCTTCATACACTTTCAACAAATTAAAGGATCTAATTTTAAACTCATCTATTTGTGCATCATTGATACGACTCATTAGGCACAATTCCCTTTCCTCTAATATTGAGAGTCAAAAGAAGATCTATATACAAACAGATGTCAAATATGTTGTCAAATTGAATGGAAGAAAATAAATGTTCATTTGAATTGAATTGAATTGAATTATGATTCTTTCCTAGGAGTGTTTTTTTATATTAAAAAAAAAAAAAGAATAAGGTGTACACAAAAATGCTGGATTCTCATCTACATGTACAATTAGTTCTTCACAATTTGGCCGCCAATTTGACCAGATTAAGCACCAGAGAATACAATAGGAACAGAATGTTTTACATCTTTCCAGAATAACATCACATTCAGATTCAGATTCAGATCAATTTTATTGGTCCATTCGGAAATTCATGCATAAAGCACATGAACAATATACAATAGAAAATAAAATACACAGTAGCAAATTTCCAATGACGTAGACATATGGAAACACGGATTCATGTCAATGCATGTTAGTCTTTAGAATTCCTGCAACCTTCTTTAAGCTGGACTCTACGTGAAATGAGATGTCTTATCCTCAGAGTACGGAGTGAGAGGAGTTTTTCAGTCCAGCTTAAGGCTCAAGGTTTCTTCAGGAGCAATGAGAGCAATATTGCCCTCTGTAGTCTCTGCAGCTAGGATGCCTGGGTGATATCATCTACTGGCCTTTGGTCAATATTCACAGAATAAAACTGAAGCCAGCCAAACAAACTTTTCCCTTGTCTGTGCATCGCTTCTCTAGGGAGATGTGAGTTGGTTTGTCAGCTCTCTGTCTTCCCTACAAACTGACTCTGATGGACCCAAGTTTGTAACGGAGTCATGTCTTTCAGATGGTAATGTTAAAAATCGGTCCCCAGACGTAAATAACCATATCTGATTGATATACATCAGGTAAAACAAATTACAACACACTTCTAAATCTCTGAACAAATATATATTTAAACAATATTTTGCAGATTCTATTGAAAGTGTGTTTTATTCAGGAAATGGGGCTATCTTTTGAACCCAGGAAAGTTAGATGAATCTGCAGATGATGCAGGACTGTTGACTTTAGCTTTCTCCTTCAGGTTGTTCATTATTATCTGCTGACTGCAAAGACAAAAGAATAAAAATAAGCATCCATGATACAGTCAAGAACATGACCTAGAAGAAACTTGTAGCATGGATTAGCTGAACATTTCATATTTTCTAAATTATTTTCAACTGGTTTCTATTTTAATGAAATTCAAAAGGTTTCTCATTTCTAGACTAATTTCTAATGTCATTTTAAATTTGCAATTTTGTACACTTTTGTCTGTCATTGTATTTTATTTGGATATGTTTTTGTTCCTTCTGTTTTTAATTTGTTTATGTTTTTTAAATATTGCCATCAGATAGAAAACAACAAGACAACATACCCAGGATGTTGATGGCTTGCTTGGAAGACCACTGAAGATCTGGTCATTCCTGCATTGATACTTATGTATCAGCTGAGAACATTCGATCTGGAAGTCCCTCCAGACTGACCTATCAAAGCCCTCTATGACAGCCTTCAACCAATCACCATAGGCACTTCTCTCGTTGACTGCTTTAGGCTGCAGCATCGACATCAGAACCGTCTCTTGCATCTGGGGAGTTCCACAAGTGAAGAAAAACAAATTAAAAGTTTGCAGAACCTCTTAGAAACTACAAATTTGTACAGCATTGTCTCGATAACAAATGTCAGTGCACAATAATTTCAATTGATCAACAAGTATTCTGGGCAGTGTTTCGCAAAACCATCATAAGTACAAGGTCGCCGACATCTCATTGAAAGGCGTGTGTTTTAAATAACATTTCAATGAGATGTCAGAGAACTTGTACTTATGACGGTTTCATGACACGACGCCCACATAGGAAATTACAAGAGCCAAACATGCAAAGATCTCAAATGTAATTTTGCAACCAATGTTTGTTTGGTAGTCAACTCTATTGTCCAAATTTGGGCCATTCCCCCCCCCCCCCCCCTTTTTTTTTTTTTTACATGATAGCAAGTGTATCAATAAACCTTTTAGAATATATCAGTGAGAACCCAACACTTATCAAAGCTATGAAGAATCAGAACAGGAATCTCAACAGCATACTGTAATCACAAATGTGGCCTACCTGTATAAACTGCTCGTATCTCCGAGTTACACTTGCAGTGTTAGCCTCTGCTGATGTCTGGGCTGCTGGACCTCCTTCAAGTTCAGGTCCACCCTTGGACACGCTCTCCAACGCTCTCCAACTAGGACCAGGACCAGGACTAAAACAATTATTAGAAGGAGGAGGAGGAGGAAGTGGAGGAGAAAGAAGCTCCATGTGGTCCTCAGGGCGTGGCTCTTCGTGGCCTCCAGGTCCACCATCATCCTCATTAACTGAATAAACTTTAAGAATAGACAGCTCTGCAGGAGAAACTGGGCCAGGACAAACACTGGAGGCTACCTTCAACTTCCTAGGTACCTGGTCATGTAGTCTGGAATTCTGGTAAAAGATGAAGAACAACAGTTTATACCAAGGGTTACATCTACAAAAAACAGCAAATTTGCCAAGGTGATACCAAAGCAAAATATTGAAATATCTAAATACTAACCACCATGCAAGTAAGTAAATCTAGGCAGTTGGGCTAAAAAATAGAACATATATACCAATGTAAGGCTAGGTGTGTCAGTGCTGTTTATTATATGTTACTTGAAACAAAGTTTTTGAGGGTGTTTTTCTTTTTTTTTGTCAACCAATCTATTGCAATCAGCAAAGTTATTGCAAAATGACAATTTATAATTCTTTAAAGATTTGTTTATTGAATAGAGTCTCACTTATTTACACACAAACATACATGGAGAAAAGTTTAGAAACCTGACATTGCACCTAACATGAAATGCTATTTGAACAAAATGCAAATCAATATTTACTTACTCTGAAATTTGTTTTGAGTCTCACTTTCCCAATATGCTTGGCCAGAAAGCCGAACTTCATCATTATCCAATGGTCTCGCTCCGTCAAGTCAGACACCCCAAACTGAGATTTCTTCCTCGCAATTTTCACATATCTAGTACGGATAGACTTATACCACACTTGCAGGACTTTAGCTGAAAATATAAAAGAAACACTCATCAATATTTTTCTACAGGTAAATGGAATAATAATAAAGCAATATAGTGCAGGGGGGTTAAGAAAAGAACTGTACATATCATTTCATAAACTAATCAAAACCTGTTTAATACAAGCACAAAGGAATAACATTCAAAGGCAGAAATTAAAAGTGTATTTTGGTTTCATAATCACCTTTCTTTCCCATTTCTTTGGCCTTGTCAGCCCACAGCTTGTCTTTCATCGGGAAGTCTCTGTAATCAATCCGTTTTTTGTTGTACAGGCAATCCGTCTCACGTATCCACCTCACCATGATTTCTTCCTCCTCGTTCGAAAGGTCAGAGAAAATCTTGTGTCTCCTCTGCTGCTGGCTACCTCCGTTAGTACTGGCATCACGAGAAGTCACAACATCATAGGTCATACATCCGTCTAGGTATTCTTCTTCAGATTCCCAACCCAAGGCATGGTCCGGATTAGGGTTACTTGATTTGGCCCTGGCTTGGCTTCTTCCCCTCCTCAGGACGGATTTGGTCTTGGCTTTGCCCTTTCCCCTAGCAGCACTGGACTTGGAGTTGCCTTCAGGTTGCTCTGTAGAAATTCGGAGGACGGAACGACGGTTGCTCTATTTTGTCTCGAATTTTTAACATCGCTTGTGTGACATATCGATACAAGAACATCGCAACATGCAGCTATAAGAATTCTTAAATTGATGCAATGTCAGTGAAGACGCAAGTCAAACTACTTGACACCATCAGCACTCATTGATATATGTACATACATTATTTCTTTTCTGGATATTTTGAATGTGCTTGTTTGTGTAAGACTTGATTATTATACATATTTATATCTATGTTGTTTGTATGTTTTGATGTGGTTCTTAATGAACAAATACAAAACAAATGAAATAGGGATTTTCCCATATCAATGGGGGTACAGTATATGCATTGAAAGTTGAAGAAAGGACAAATCAGTTGCCTATGATGATCTTTCCCAGATTATTACATCAAATCCAGAGTTCTTCATATATTTTAATAATACTGAACACTGTGAGAACGAAGCCACACAGCACCAGCCTAAATTTAGAGTTCAAAGTTATTGTTACATCTCACCATTATCACACTTACTCGGGCAAAACAAATAATTAGGAATGTTCTACATACTTTACAATATTATATCTAATTTGTGTTTTTACTAAAAAGGTTACAGAAAGTTAGCTCTAATATATTTCCACAATCCAAAAATTAAAAAAATTCTGATATGAGGTAACACAAATTTGGATATACACGTATAAGGTAACAAAAAGATGGTGGTAATTGATATATATATATGTCAAAAGAAATTTACTTACCCGAGGAACCAGGCTCTTTACTTCTCATCTTGACATAGACTGGATTCATTTCTTCCTCATCTTCAACAGAGATACCAAAGTCCATTGGGTAGTAGGTGTCATCTAATAAATGTGAACATGTCATTGTTTAAACATATTTGTGGCTTACACCCAGTAAATAAGATCGATTGATCGATCTGTATTGAAAAACAAGTCAGAAAAAATCTTGGAACCAGCAGGACTTGACCCTGCATCTACTGCTTGCCGGGCAGTGACTCTACCACCAGGCCATCACTGGTCCATGACACAGTCACGATGAACTAGAAACAAATACCCAAGCTCTCCTGATTCATTCTGACTATTAATATTCATTAGTCCGCCATAGGACAATAACTTTTATAATTGTAATGCTTCCTGGGAGAAATTTCAATGTCATTGTTTATTTAAATATTAACAAACTAACAAAAACTAAGGGACTCATCAAGAAAATTCATAGTCAAAGCTAAACTTTGGAACAAGTTTAAAGGGGGGTGGGGGGGTGGGGGGTGGAGGGGAATTGAAAATTCAAAGAACCAGATTGGTAAATGTTTTTAAAAAATTAAGAAGATAAGAAAGGCGTAAATCGTATAAATATGTAATTATATAATTTATACACATGGGAATCTCAAATGGATAAACAAAAAGTCATTTTACACCTGTAGAGAAACCTGTGCATAGAGACCAATAGAGCCTGACAGCAAATCTGATCTTTAGTGGTCTTCATGTACAAATTCACTGAATACAGATTCCCGTAAGACACAAATAACATAGTCTCACTAGTGAAGGTGATTGCTTTTACAGATCTGACTGTATAATTGTTTATTTCATTGAAATAAATTTAATCAGGATAACATGAATCAGATATACTGTACATTGTAGATACAAAATCTGTTTTACATCATGGTCCTGAACAGAATAAAAATGTAATAATGCTAATTATGTTACCTTCCGGCAGGTCCACTTCTTGTTTTATTCTGACGAAATCTGATGATCCCTCAGAAACTGCTGTCACCAGGACTTCCTTGTCCATCTTGACAACACCAGAGCTTTCTTCTTCCATCTTGTTTCACATCGCCATTTGAGAACAAGCTTAAGCTGTTTGATAATTAAAACAGAAAGGATAGAGTATAATCTGGGTTCATATAGCCCTTAAAGGGATCCGGTATAAACTTTGTCTCAGATTCTGAAACAAAATTCTGGATTTAGCTCATGATGCAATGATAATTATAAACCTTTAGGTCAGTCAGGAACCCCATGACTTTTACAAGCCGATCGCCTGTCTGATTATCCAGATATTTATGATTGGAATTACAAATTTTGAAAACCGTTCGCCTGACGGTTTTCATAACACTACAGTCTATTGGGGTAAACGAGTATGGTAAAACCGGTCACTCAAAGATGTTTACTTTTTTGAGGCACTTCTTCATCATTTTGAAGCGCAATTTTTTTAGGGCTTCATTATTACACCATATCACAGACACTGATAACATGTAGGGCCGTGTATCTCAGATTTAACATTGTTAAACGATCCCTTTAAAGGCATCGTTTAACCATGGAGCTACAAGAGCTCCATGGTTTAACAATGTTAAATCTAAGATGCATGGCCCTACGTGTTTTCAGTGTATGTGATATGGTCTAATATTGAAGCCCTAACAAAATTGTGCTTCAAAATTATCATGAAGTGCCTCAAAAAAAAGTAAAAATCTTTGAGTGACCGGTTTTACCATACTCATTTTCCATAATAGACTGTAGTGTTATGAAAACCATTAGTAATACACAAAATTTGATTTCGATTTCCAATCATAAATATTTTGATAATCAGACAGGTGATCGGCTTGTAAAAGTCATGGGATTCCTGACTGACCTAAAAGTTTATAATTATGATTGCAGCATGAGCTAAATCCAGGATTTTGTTTCAGAATCTGAGGCAATGTTTCAGAACCTGAGGCAATCTTACTGAGTCACTTTAAGTCAATACATACTGTAGATGATAAAGCGCTTTACAGATATATTGTAGTATCCCGGGCATCAGATTCGGGCTTGCAATGTATGCACATACATCACTCCCAGGGGAGCATGCCAGCTAGCCAGATGCTCATAATGCTGAGCAAACTACAATGACCAAATCGCAAACTCCGTAAGAGGTTAGCATTTTTGTAATGTAAATCTCAAGTTCGCTCATTATGGTATAAAGCAAATCGGTATCAGTATCACTCTGGTATCAAATTTGCACATTTTTTGTTAAATTCTTTACTGATTTTAAAAATGCTTTTGAGAAGAAAGTCCACTAGCGAACTCGTCGGGAGCGCGGAGAGGTGATTATGATTTTAGGTTTTGTTTCATCACTTTTCACGCTGGGGTATCAGTGCCAATTAAAGTCCAAGTCCACTCGAAAAATTACTTACTTTTGGTAGAAGCAGAAAAATCAGACAAACCAATCAAAACAAGTTAGAGCAAAATCGGATAACTAATAAGAAAGTTATGAATTTTTGAAAAAAGTATGTAAAACTACATGTAAAAATGGAAATCACTACACAAATTGCCAATTTGGTTATCAGTTTGTGACGTCACGTCCTCACTATTTAACAATTGCTTTATATAGTTTAATCCCATTAAAAATAAAGGGGAGTTCTGGTACAACGCGATTGATAGTGAAAGAAAAGGTGTGGAATGCATCAGAAAAAGTTGATCATGTAGCATGTAAGTATTGGTGTGCTGCAAGGTTCTGGCGTCATCAAATTCACAACAAATTTGGCTCAGTCTTGGTAAAGTAACAAGCACACTACACAGAAAGATGTATATGGGACAACACAAATGGTGTCGGGGCTAGTACTACTTGATTTCCTTATCTTTCTATGCTCATTACTCAGCCAGTATACATTTTCTTCCAAAGTTAATTGGCACTTGACATTTATTTGTAATCTTAAACATTCAGTGTAAGTTTCGTTAGATTCTGTGAAAATTAATTTTCTTTTTTTAACCAGGGCCCTGTTTCATAAAACTTGTTATCAATAACAAGTTACAAGCTACTGTTATAAGCTACTGAAATCATGGCATCTGATTGGCTGAGAGCAAATTTGTCATAGAAATTTAGCAGTTGTTATAGACAGGGGCGGATCTAGCTTTTTGCTAAGGGGGGGGGGGGGGGGTTTGACCAAAATAATGACGATGCAGAGCATCGTCCACGAGCCGCAAAGCGGCGAACCGATTTTTTTTGGGGTGTTTATTTGAACCCCGTAAGTGATGTTTTCCTGGCATCTATTAACACAATGGAGACCATATAAAAAGCAGTGCATGATAACGTCTTTTTAAATCAAGTAACAGTTAAATACACAGTTATATCCAGAGTTATCATGTGTTTGGTTAAGTTACCAGATGAGTTGAATATCTTCTCACAATATTTGCACTTGAAAGGGTTTCTCTCCAGCGTGCGTTTTTTTTTTTTTTTTTTTTTTTTTCCCTTTTTTTTTTTTGGGGGGGGGGGGGGGGGCCGCCCAAGGGGGGGGGGTTTTAAACCCCCTAAACCCCCCCCCCCCCCCCCGTAGATCCGCGTCTGATAGATAACAAGTTTTATGAAACGGGGCCCAGAACTCAAGTTTATCTTTAATTTCCCTTTTTATCCTCTAAAACTTGATTTCCCCATGCCTTTGCCCAGGTTATATGATTTGTATCATATTGCGTGCATGACATTTCACCAAAAAATTTATGAACTTCAAAGAATTAAAAACTATTTTCTGAATATTGTACATGTATATTCAGAATTATTGATTTTTATATTTATAGTTCATCAAAATTCACATTTTTCATGATTTAACTGGAAGAAAAAAATCTATATTAGTGCATCCGCACAAAAAAATAATATTACTATCAATCTAACTTGGTGCTGGTGTTAATCCATTGCCTACGGGAACCTGGTGGCTGCTGTATTAAAGCCTATGGGAATGAAAGGGCCGAGTAGTTAATGGGTTAAGAAATAAGATTCTTAGGAAGAAAATAGGAAATTTATATTATCAATAAAGAAAATAATAAGTGGATAGTGAGGACATGACGTCACAGACTCATGAGTGAGTTGCCAATTTATCTTGTGATTTTTTTTCATGTCATTAAAAATTCATAACTTTCTTATTAGTTTTCCGATTTTGCTCAAACATTTTTAGATTGGTTTGTCTGAGTTTTCTGCTTCTATTGAAATTAAGTTATTTTTGGAGTGGACTTGCCCTTTAAGGCTAGGTGATATATCAATATCATATTATCACTTAAGGCTACAAAAATACTTGGTCCACATCGCTCACCCATGTCACGCATCAAACAAATCTAGACTTTTTTGGTTTGTGATACGAACTGAATTTTCTTAAGGACAAGTTGCAATTTTTGCCTCAAGAATCGAGCTCTCTGCAGCTTACGATGTGACCAAGAAATGCACGCAATGAATAAAAAATGGGGTTTTCGCCAGAATTGACAATAGATTTCTGATTTCAATTTTCTAATAGTATTTTTTCCAAGATCGGCGAGTTGAATTGATTGAATTTTTCTGCCATTTAGGTGTAATCAATCGTCATGAAAGTGCAGAGTTTTAGAGTGCATGCCATTCTGATGAGTTTTGTTTGAGAATTTTGAAAATAAAGAGGTTTAGACTCTAGGTGTCTTGAATTGTTTTACCAGACAAAGATCTTAAGTATACCAATGGCTTTGATGCTGCAGTGCTAAGCTAAGCTAAGTCCACGAGTACGAGTGGTGTGGCACATAGAACTGTAGCTTACATTTAGCGCATATCCAGAGCTACCAAGTGTCACACATTTTGACGGTCTGGAAACGCTCTCACGCACAACGCGCGCTAGATTTAGAAAAAACGCTATACCTTATATGTGTGTTACACCCTCGCCCGCGCATCCGCGCGCCGAATCATGAAAATGTCACGCGTTGCTGATCTTTGAACTTGGCGTCTCTCTGTATATCATTCATCCCGTCTCAGCCTCACTTAAATTTGAAACAGCTCGAGCAGCTCCGCCAATCTCATTGGCTGAGAGAAAGAGAGAGCGGGAGTGATAGATCGTGATGATCTCAGCGCACAGCGCTCAATGCGGAAAGTACGTTCTACATGTCATGTGGTCTAGATTATGTTAAGCAAGCCAATTAAATTTTGAAGTTGTTAAGAAAGAAAAAAAAGAAAAACAAATACAGATAATATGTCAAAAAGAGACAAACGTCTAGTAATACAGACTGTATAGTAGACCGGTAGACTAGTCTAAAGTACAATAAAGTCAATATAAACATGATTTGCGCCCTCTATGTCCATTCATTTGGCTCAAAAGTGTCCGGTCCCCAACAAATATATTTGGTCAAACAAGATCTAGACTAGACTATCTATAATCTACATTATTTATCAATAATACACATCATATACTAGCGTATTTTATTAAGGATTAAATAGTAATTTGAAAGAGTTCCGTGAGTGGTTGGACGGTGACAATTTAACGTCATGAAGCGACCACCAACTTCGTTAGATTTGTAAAAAGAACTTAACACAAGATACAATATGTGGGGCATAAATAAAAACGGTTAAAAAATATAAACACTCGGTTGGAAATCGGTGTAATGTCAGTCTTCAAAATAAATGACATTTCTGTTTCTGAAAAAATAATCAGGCTAAAGAAATGAAGGAATTGGCTTGGCTTACCTCTAGAAGACCAGGAAATGATCTAGGTGCGTGCAACTTGAGTGATAATGTCAATTTTCCTTGGCAAATTCTACCTGAAAAAATCAACCGATTATAATTCTATTAGTCTATCTTGCAAACAAACAAACAAACACAAAATGAAATATTGGAGAATAAATTTAAAAAAAATAATTTCGCAGAAACCCAAATTTGTTAATATTCAGATTTTTTAAGTCATTGTCATAATCATTTGAAGGAAAAAAAATCAAATCATTTTCGGAGTATTTAGGAGGAAAATAAATCCAAGATCCAAGAAAGATGCGTTGACCTAGAGTTAATACAAAAATGTGAAGCTGCATGAAGCTAGATCGAGAAAATTAGAAGAAAATCATATCTAGTCATTTAGTATCAGCGAGGACAATTACCCCCTGGGCGATCATCTGCGGTAAATTGATTGATTGATTGATTTTATACGCCAAGCCTCCATTATAAACATACAATAATATAAAGAATGACAGATCAAAATTGGGTTAGCTTGAAATAGATAACCCACGAAAGCTCGATCGAGAGCTATTTCTATATAGTGGGGTCCCCGACATACATGTACACAGTATAATATTAATAAGTTAAAAACGTATTATTTACAGACAGATAAGAAGAAGAAGAAAAACGTATCAAATATGATGATGATGATAATAAAATTAACAGTCATACAGTAACAAGATCAAAGTTGGATCGAATATAATGACTAGACCTATAGTATGATTATGCACGTGATAATGCGATACGATTACGAGTTGTTATGATTTTTGGAGTTCTTGGACCAGCCGGAACGGTTGATGAATCTCACCATTTTGTTCTGTATAAACTTCTTTTGATCTGACTTGTTTATGTTACTATATACAATGCAGGGTTAGAGCATAGTCAACAACATTGAATAAGAGCTGAACAGATCGAGTATCTTAATTACTTTTAATTCCATACAACTTTGATATCTGTACACAAATTTCAAACGGGAATATGCTTATTTACAACTGATTCTATAAATGAAAGATTGGTGAAAATGAAATTGCGCTAGCCAACTCAATGCCTAAATACTAAATACTAATTTCCCGGCCAGAAAACTACCCCCGTGAACATGCATGAATAACCCTCGGAAAATTACCCCAAGGACAACCACCCCCGAGGGTAATAATATCCCACCCCATCCCCCAGAAAACGACCCCCTGTCCATTAAAGGGGAAGTCCATCCTGACAATAAGTTTGTTTTTAATAATAAAATCAGAATGTGTTTTTTTCGGGCGGCAATTGATCATTTTCAGGGGAGGGGATAATAATTGTCCTAAGGGGCCGGAAACTTTCCCCTTCTATTAGGTGCCCCTTTTCCTAATGATAAGTGAACTCCCAAGTTCATAAGCCTCTCCTTCACTTTTTCATAAATGTCTCTTTCCACATTTGATAAATGCCCCCATTGAAATTTGATAAGTGCCCCTTTTCCTTTCTAAAAGTTCCCTCGTTCCCCTTCTGATAAGTTCTCATTTTCTTCTTTAATGAGTTCCCCTATTCACCTCTGATAAGTGCCCCTTTTCCTTCTCAAAAATGCCCCTTTTGCACCCGCAATTATTGGGAGGGGGGTAGTTAGCATTTTGGGGGCTTAACGGGAGGGGGAAAGGGTATGGAACTCATTTTCTTTTACTCAACATCCTCCTCCCCTCTAATTAACTTTTTTTTTGTGCCAGGGGCCTCGAATCCCAGTAATTAATTAATCCACATTTGCTACTTTCCACCCAGGTCTAAATGGGTACCTGCAAAATGGTCAGATAATGATAATTGCAGGGCTCTCAGAAAGAGCAGTATATTGATGCGGATGAGGCTTCGCTGGTTATATAAATTATTATCATATTGATATTATTATCACGATTCCAGCAAAGCCTGACTCTGTCAGTCTCTATAGCTCTGTCAGGAGCAGACAAAATTAATTTAATCTTTAGTGTGCGTTCATTTTGGTAAATTTGTAATATTTGACTATAGACCAAATGGTTTATCTTATACATAATCGCAAAGGCTATCACAATTAAACTAAGCCAATTTTTAGTAGCCTTTGCAAGGTTTTTTATCACCTTTTGGAAACGCGGCATCGTTACAGTAATTTTGTTACATAGTACAACAAATGATTTATATAGGCAATACTGTAGGGTATTTGAAATTGCCTGCAAGGTTGGTTGCTCGAAAGTCTGTGAGATCGTGTTGATGATGGAGTGACCGACATCAACAAATCATGGTCGAGTGCCATAACTTTGTTTCAAAAGTATTAAGTTTAATTGCCAAACCCTTCTAATGTGACATTTTCCCTCTTCAAATTTATTGTCATGTTGTAAACAAATAATTCAGTGAATTTGTGGTGCTTTTGAAGGCATTCCCAATCAAATCGTATGCTTCTAGGAGATTATAATAGAAGGATTGATTTGTAGGGAGTGAATTTGTGGTGTCCCTGGAAAGGCTTGGTACTCCTGACCTTATATCCTTGCCAGAATAGAGTCAACATCATGTATAATTTGTATCAATATGCTGTATTTTTGGGATCGAGTATCCATCCATGCTAACATCTGATAACACAATTTGAGAGATTGAGAGACAGACAGACGGAGATAGTGAGAGAGACAGAAAGAGATACTGAGAGCGAAAGGGGGGAGGGCGTGAAGTTGGAAGACCGACACAGAGGGAGGGAATGGGTAGGAGAGACAAATAAGGGAAAGGGAGTAAGAGGGAGGATTGGCAGCTATAGGAAGAGAGATAGTGGAGAGGAGAGGGGAGCAATAGAAAGCGATAATAGTGAGAGAAAGGAGAGGTAGATATTGGAGGGAGAGGGTCATGACAGTGACGAAAATGTAACAGGGAGATAGAGGGGGAAAAGAAAGAAAAGGAAGAGGATTCAGAGTGAGAGGGCAGAAAGAGAGAGGGTGAGGAGAGGAGAGAAAAAGTAAGAGGGAAGGAGAGAAAAGGAAAGGGATTCAGAGTGAGAGGGGCACAGAAAGAGAGAGAGAGAGATTGGGAGGAAAGGGTGAGGAGAGTAGAGAACAAGAAAGAGGAAACGAGAGAGGAAAGGGATTAAGAGTGTGTGAGTGAGAGAGAGAGAGAGAGAGAGAGAGAGAGAGAGAGAGAGAGAGAGAGGAAAGAAGAAATAAGGGGAGGGTGGCGAGAGTGGAGAAATGGTTAGAAGAAAGAGAGAGATAAAGAGAGACATAGAATGGAATAAGGCGAAGGGAACAAGTGGAAGCATTGAGAGATGAAAAGGACTACCCTTCAACTGAATGGATTTATTTTGGACATACATGGTTTGCTTGTTTGTTTTACCCGAAAGCATGTGTAACTATGTTTGTAATTAACAATGGGACCGACGGCTACGAGTCCTCTCCGAGAAAGGCCTAGAATTCGGCACAACATCAAGTTCGGGGGGGGGGGGGATGGGAGTTTCATGAAACAATTAGTCGGTGGTTTTCACCGACTAATATCATGTTCACCGACAATTCTTTTGTCACCGACTATTTTCCAAGACTGTGATTGGTCAAATTTAGTCAGCGCTGACTAAATTGTCGGTGAACATGATATTAGTCGGTAAAGCCACCGACTAATTGTTTCATGAAACGCCCCCCCCCCCCCCCCCCCTGGAAGACAAATTTATGTATGAATAAATGAATAAATAAATTGTCCACCTACGGAGCCTCTTTCATGCCTCTTTCATGCGATTGATTTGGATCAATCGCAACTTTGCAGTGATATCAACTCTTTGTAAGACGGGGCCCTGATGTTACTAACTTACATCCGAACACCAAACGGTGGCGCCAGGAAGGGTGGGGAAGGGGAGGGAGGGGGGGGGGGGTAGAAAGACACACAATCTAATTTAAAGGTCATTGGTACCGTCAACCCCGCATACGCGCCACGATGCAATTGAAATGAAGTGCCGAATAGAATATTACTACTACTACTACTACTACTACTACTACTACTACTACTACTACTACTACTAGTACTACTCCTATTACTGCTACTACTACTATTACTACTACTACTACTGCTGCTACTATCCTACTACTTCTATTTATACTACTACTACTGTACTACTTCTACTACAACTACTACTGTACTACTTCTACTACTACTACTATTACTACTACTACTACTACTACTACTACTACTACTACTACTACTACTACTGTACTATACGTCTACTACCACTTCTACTACTAGTACTAGATAAGATAAGATAAGATATTGATTCGTCTTTCTTTCAAATGACACATAGTGCATAACATTAGATCATTACACATTTACAATGCAAAAAAAACAAATTATGGCAATGATAAAAACAAAGTTAACTAGAAGAAAGACGAGGAGACCCTGGTAAAAGCAGAGCTTGTAAGTTTTGGGGTCCTCGCTGAGCCAGATAAACATGATGGGAGTACATATTTGTAACTACCTCACAATACAATAGGGAAAAGGTAGTATAAGAAACAAGAAGTGTAGACACACAACAACAAAAAACGAGAGACGAGACTAGACAAGGCGGGGAAAAAAAGGAGAAAATATGAGAAATAATAAAAGACTACGGCACATCGACAATAGGCACAGCACACAACGGGCACAAGACAACATGAGGAGGGAATAGGCCAAGAGGTTGACAATCTGAAAATATTCAGTTAGACACATATTAATATCAAGAAGAAATTTCACATTTATAGTAATACATAATAGATATTGGCACCATAATAACTACAAAAATGAACTACTCTACTATGAGTCACAGTGTTTATCGAGAAGATAAACCTTAAGTGTACACTTAAATGGAAAAAGACTAACAGATTGCTTAATGCTAGAGCCTAGAGAGTTCCAAAACCTTGGTCCAGTAAAACCAAAGTATTAAAAGTAAACTTTGTCATTACTTGGGGTAAGTGAAACGCAGAGGAATTTCGTGTAGCATGGTCATGAACTTGACTATTTTTCTTTAAAATGCTGACAAGAGCCTGTGGAAGGACACCAGAATCGAAGTCGTACATTAGAGAAGCCAGTTGAAGAAGACCTTCTGTGTGCCCATGCCTTGAGCCATAATGCATGGCCGTACAGAGGATTTTTTTTAATGTTGGAGACCGGGGTAAAATGCAATGAAATATTGATAATTTATTGCATTTAAAAAAAAAAAAATTATATGTGGGAACTGCCCCTACCTTAGGTCCCCTAGTTGATAAGCATAGTAGCATACACATGTTTTAGCAGTCACGCAAAACAAACACAGGCAAATTATTATCCAATAAAATCTGAGAATGTATACTATTATCTAGATCTATTAGGAATAAATCATTGTCAAAATAATTCCATAAATTGGGGTAAAAAAAAAAATCCAACTTTATGAGCAACAGTGTATGAACACTAAACAAGAGCGGACCAAGGAGAGATCCCTGAAGAACGCCACATGTGACATTCTGTAACCCTGAATCAAAACCGTTTAAAGAAACAAAATTGTTTCCTGTCAGCTAAGTAGCTCTTAAACCAGTCCAGAGCTGTGCCCCTGACACCAAAATGCGATAATTTCCCTAGCAAAATTTCATGATCTATAGTGTCAAATGCCTTGGAATAATCAAGAAATATACCGTTTGTGTGCATCTTTTTGTCTATTGCTTGTGAAGTAAATAAATAAGGTGCAGCAAGGCATGAGAGGTAGTATGTTTCTCTCGGAACCCAAACTGAAAATTTGAGAATATTTTACTTTTGTTGAAAAATGTTAAAGTTCTAACATAAATCACTTTCTCAAGAATCTTTGAGAAGGAGGTTAAAAGGGAATAGGACGGTAATTTGAAAAAGATTGAGGATCTCCATTTTTAAAAATGGGTACGACTTTTGCGATTTTCATGTTTTCGGGAACTATTCCATTTAACATTGATGAATTAAAAACATGAATAAGGGGTTGAATAATCCCTAAGATAACCTGTTTAATTATGTCATTATTGGAACCATCGTAACCAGGACTTTTACCAGTCTTAAGCGAATTCACAATAGTACGCAACTCTTCCCTAACTAATGGGAAAAGGAAAAAGCTTTTATTGTAAGATTCTTTCAAGAAATCGTTAAAAGATTTTTGACAGGAAGGGACCGCCCGTGACAGATTAGGACCAATACTGCAAAAATTATCATTAAATTTTTCCACAATAATATTCTTATCTTCCACTAAACGACCATCAATTTCAATATTCTTAACATCAGAATTTTTTTTCCTTTGACTTGAAAACATTTTCTTATCACTTTCCAAGTTCCCCTGAAATCGTTTGAAGTTGCTTAAAACTGAAGTAAGGGTGTTTTTATAATCAACATATCGTTTACGTGATGATTCTCTTCCACTAACTGTATAAGAATAATACAACTTATTCTTCTTATTGATAGACTTCAACAAGGAAGCACTGACCCAAGGCATGCGTGGTATTTTCTTACGATTTCTAGTATTACATTTGGAAATTGGAACAATTCATCATATAGAGTAGCAAAAACTTTTTAAAGAAATAGTTGAATGAAATATTGACATCCTTTTCAAGTAAAACTGCATTCAAGTCAGTTGCCGTTTGTGCTTCTCGAAACTTCTCAATGTTAGTAGGATTGTTTTAACGAATGTATTTACAAACAGTATTACGAAAGTTCACTCTAGTGAAGATGGGGAACTGATCTGAAAGATCTGATATTATAATACCTGAAGATGGAAAAGGTTGCAAATTACAAAACATGTTATCAATAAGGGTAGATGAACTATCAGTTACCCTTGTTGGTTTTGTAATTAATGGCATTAAAGAAAATGACAACATCATATTAAAAAAAGCATTATAATGGTCATTTGCATCACATTGAAGAAGGTTCATATTATAATCTCCCATTAAGAATATTGACTTATTTTCAAATAGTGAGTTCAACAATATACTCTGCATTTCATTCACAGTAAGATCTATATTACTCTGGGGAGGTCTACACTGCAAAAACCAGGGTGTTAAATTTCTAACACCAGTATGGTATGAATTTTGTTGACACCATTGGTGTTATTTTTAACACCGGCCAGATTTAAGCATGCATTAATAATTACTTGGTGTTAAGTAACATGGTGTTGTTTTTTGCTCGGTGTTGAAAGTATCATCACGTGATTTCGTTTAAGGTGGTTGATTAGTCGAATAAGTTTTCACAAAGTGTACGCGCGCTTAATGATTACTTTACACGTGTTCACAGAAGAATACATTTATCATGATTTGTTAAGCAAATTATGACAATGCACATCAATTTTGTGATTTATATTTTCCTTTGGCAATTATTGACCAATAGATTATTTGTCCGATCTTGTTACAATTACATTAACGTTTTAGTAATAGGTATATTGATTATAAGATTACTAACCAAGAAACAACATGCATATTTATTATATATTCGTGTACCAGCCTGTATCATTTAAATGTTAATCTTGAAATTACTTCTAATGATCTATGTGATGGAGTTAATGCAATTAGAATATACCTATTGGTGGATAGTTGCCAACATCGATTATGAATCATCAGTTTACCATTGGTTCTTCTACCCTGGTCGATAATGGTCGATAATAGGAAATATGGAATGTGGGACCATTGGATCAACAAGAATATAAACACCAAAAGTGGAATTGAATTTGTTATGATTCCAGATATTGTTGTTAATCTACACCAGTAGGAGTTGTCAAATATTACCACCAAAAGTGGAATTGAAATTATCTAATTTCAGAAAATGGTGTTAAGTAACACCAGAGGAGTTGTCCGATATAGATACCAAGAAATTGTTAAATTGAACACCCTTGGTGTTAATTGCAACACTCTGGTTTTTGCAGTGTATATATAACTCCAAATATAACATTCTTTTTGCTGGCATAAAACACTCCACAAAAATGGACTCCAACTGATCAGTCATCACATTTAAGTCATGGCTTACTTGGAAATCCATATACCAACTGGAATGTATAAGCAACACCACCTCCTCTTTTATCACGTCTGTGATTAGACACCAAACTATATCCAGAAATAGAATATAAATTAACATCACTCAGAGACAAGCCAATGGGTTGAACTTTATAATACCAATGCAACGCTCCCAAAGCGAAATAAAAGTGTGATGGAACAGCTGTTATAAAATCCTGGAACAGCTAGTGGCGGATCTAGGGGAGCGCAGGGGCACGCGCCCCGGCAAAACCCAATTCGGCAT
>JAVYIG010000077.1:0-63745 GCA_035222895.1 Strongylocentrotus droebachiensis
GTTGTTGACTCTTAAACCTTGTTTGAATTTAGTTTCCCCGAAAATTTTAAACCTCTGATTTTTGTAGCTGATATTATAGGAAAGTGAAACTTCGAGAAAATACAAGTATTGTAGTTGTAGTCACTCTCGAAGTCGTCACAGCGAATAAAAAGTCACAGTTCGTAGGGAAAAAAACTTGTCGGCCAACCGACATTATACATCTCACCGACTTCAAACTTCTGCATTGATGTTAGTACACGAGGATCGGGCAAGAATACCGACACAGCTGACCCGACACAGCAACATATTTTACGGTGTCTTTCTTGTTTCCTCGACGAGACGACTCCACCCAACAACCCCCTTCTCTCTTTTACTCCCACTCCTCTTCTCTCAGGCTCTTACCTCCCCTCTCTCTCCTCTCTTTCATCCCTCTTTTTTTTTTTTCCCCTTGTCTTTCTTTTCTTTCTTTTCCTTTCTTTCCTCTCCTCCCTCTTTTCTTTTCTCTCTCTCTTTCTTTTCCTTTCTTTCCTTTCTTTTCCTTTCTTTCCTTTCTTTTCCTTTCTTTCTTCTCTTTTCCTTTTCTTTTTTCCTTTCTTTCCCTTTCCCTCTCTTTTTTTCCTCCCCCTTTTCTCTTTTTTACCGACGGCAGCGCAATTTTACCGACAAAATCCTGACAGGTGGGGGGTGTCGCACCCCCCCACACCCCCCTTTGGCGACGCCCCTGCTGGTATCTAAACTATATAGGATATGTTTACCACATAATAACCAATCCGCAATGCAACTCGCCGCACTTTCCGAATATTGATTTTTTATCACAGCATGTTGCAGTCTATTTCAAAGGTCAAAAATTCCTAAACACACATTTCCCATACAAGGGGTTCAACATGAAAACAAATAAAATAAGGTTCATTATATTCTGAAGGCTCGTAATTCTCAGACGATATACCGTGTTATACTTTAAGTAGTTTTGAGGCCACTATATGAACCTAGTCCGGCATTCCCTTTTCCATTTTCGATATTTATGAACCGTCGTTACAAACCTTTAGAATTACTGCCAACCTTTCGCGACATGTTAATGAGAATTTAGCTGTGGCTGTATTCAAATGCAGAATCTGCGTAACTATTTTTAAAAAGAGGCAGTTGGGGGCGGTTGACCCCAAAATATAATTCAAACGTGGTTTATTTCTAATTCGATACCAGTGATTTACAGATGTTGCTGAAATGACACGATGTTTCCGGTTCCCCCCTCACTTTTGCCCATTATGCCAGAGGCGGCACTCCTGGTGAGAGGTAGGGGGTTCACTGTGCCCCTAATTTTCAGGTACCCCCAAAGTGCCCCTTTTTACATAAGACAAGTGCCCCATTTCTTTTCTTATAACTGTGCTTTTCATCTCTGGTGAGTTCCTCCTTTTTTGGTGCGAGAAACTACCCTTTTCACCTCTGATATTTTTGCCCTTTTTTTTTTATTTTTTTTTTTTACTTCGACTCGTCCCCCCTTTCCCTTTTAATAAGTGCACTTTTACCTTCGTAATAAGAACTCCTTCCCTTTATCTTAAGAGCTACTTTTCACCTCTCATAAGTGCCACTTTTATTTTGACACGTGCATTTTTCCTTTTTAATGAGTATCATATTTCCTTCGGATAAGTGCCATTTTTACTCTTTATATGAGCCCCTCCCCCTTTTGGCATCTGATAAATGCCCCTATGAAAATGTTATAGGTGCCCTTTTCCTTCAACACATTTTTCTTTGGAGCCAGGTAAAAATGTCCGAGGTAAAAATGTCCGAGGTAATAATGTCCGAGGTAATACTGTCGATCAGAGGTAATAATGTCAGAGGTACAAACAAAACGTCAGAGCTATAAAAAAATGTCGCGGTCAAAATCAGTGCCGTCATAATGTATCGGCACCTCATCACACAAAATTTCGAGACGTAAGCTACTGGGCTAGTCCATTACAGTGGCGGATCTAGGGGGGCCAGGGGGGCACAGGCCCCGGTTCCCTGGTGGGGGGGGGGGAACGTGTAATAACATGTAATTTTACCTTTTTTGGTGAGATTGGCCCCCTCCCCTGGCGCTCAAGGGGGGGGGGGATGCGATTTTTCAAATTGTCGAGTGCCAAATTATCGGCCGGCGCGATTTTTAAATTTTCGGGAGCAAAACAGAAAAAAAAGAATTAGTGCTCAGTACCCCCCCCCCCCCCCCCCCCACCCCTCACTGAGCGAATTATCGGCCGGCTGTTTCGCCGCTAAATATTTTCTCACGAATTGGGCCCACTCCCCTACCGCCGGCTGGATCCGCCCCTGGTCCATTATATTCCCTTCGTTCGTATCATGTATATTTTAAACATGACGGTGTTTTGTACTTCGTACGTGTCCTGAGGATATACAATGTCGGTTTGCATATATATGAATTTCTAACATTTTTCGATATTTTGAATTGGTTGTTGTTTCATGTTTATTTGGTTTTGACTCAAATTTGAGGAAGTAAGTTCATACAATATTAAGATTGAATGAGATAAAACAGTGAATCAGTTATAAAGATCGCACAAAACTTCCACAAATTCAGTCATCAGTATACCATGTTCATGTTCATCCCAGCAAAGACTGTTATGACAAGAAAACTTTACGAAAAAATCACGATGCTTTTTCCCATCATTAATACTATATTACGAAAGCTTAACAATTTGACCCTGCATTTTTAGGGAGAAGTTGAAAATGTAAAAGGTTTCCGGATGACGGACGTTGACGGCAGCAATAGCTAACTTTGAGGTCCATGCTCCGGCTCTAGTGAGCTAAAAAAAAAATGATTATGGTAGTGTTTGAGTCAAAAATAGGGCAAGAAGGAGCAACAGAAGTGAAGCCTTAGCGTACAAGCCGGGGGAGGGAGTAGCCCCCCCCCCCCACACCTCCACTCGTTAATAATAAGTATAAAAAAGTCACAAAAAAAATAATATAAAGCAGCGCTGAAATAATGACAGCGGAGAATCCCTTGTCATCCTTTTTCGACAAGCCTAATATACAACCATTATCAATATTCAACCTAATTTTTTATAACAAGCTTTTGTTTTGAGATTTTTACCTCTGACATTTTTACCTCTGACATTTTTCCCTCTCTGACATTTTTCCTTTTACATTTTTAGCTAAATCCCGTAATTCTTAAAATTGCACCCTCAAGAGAAACGAGGTCATATATGACATTATTATTAATTTATTATTATCATTATTATTATTACTATCATTATCATTAAAATCATTATTACAATTGTTATTATCATAATTATCGTTAGTAGTATTATCATCATCATTATAATTATAATAATTTTTGTTATCAATATTTTCATAATTTGAAAGAAATCGCGGATCAGTTGCCGAGGCTTCTTTGGAAATGTTTTATGTTTTTTACACAAGAAATTTCGTTTCTTTGAATGAAAATGAAGCACCAAAAAAAATTACTGGTTGGTCCCTTTGCTCCTATTTTTCAAAGTATAGTTATTTAAACTTTGTTTACCAACTTGGTTCAGCTATAATTATCATGTCGCGAAAAAGCAAGGAAATTGGTTTGTAATTTTAAGCTGAAAGCCAGCTGACGGGAGAGGGGGAGGGGGGGGGGGCGCAATTTGAGCTTTCTGGGGGTAGGAGTTGACATTTTCAGACTGGTAATCTAAACCCCCCACCCCTGGTCGCGTCATTTTTTTCTTCGGCACAGATTGGGGCTTTTTTTAAAAAGAGGTCTTGATTTAACCCGAACCCTAACCCTATCCCTAACCCTAAACTTTCCCATATAGGCTCAACACGCACCTAACCCGAATCTGTGCCGCAGGGGTAAGAGGACATATATATATTTTTTGTTGGTCCCTAAAAAATCGCAACGACTCAGTCAGCCGCTGAATAAGCGGGGGGGGGGGAGGGTGGGCACTAATTTTTTTTTTTGGGGGGGGGCAGGGGGGTGGCAGGGGGAGGGCACGTGCCCCCTGTGCCCCTCCCTGTATCCGTCCCTGCTAAAAAGCCTCTAAGTGGCGGATGAAAGGGCTCAAGGTTACCTTGTGCCGACAGGGATTTTTAAGGGAGCAGGGAGTTGGGAGCGCTCTCAAAGCCGCCAGCATCCCACCTCACCCCCCCCCCCCTTCGATCCTAGCCTCTTGTCGATGCCCTCGCGCTGTTGGAGTCTCTAAATTCTGACGAGCGAAGCGAGTCAGAGAAACCGAGGCGCTAGCGCAAGCGCCTCGGTTTCTCTGACTCGCTACGCTCGTCAGAATTTAGAGACTCCAACAGCGCGAGGGCATCGACAAGAGGCTACTTCGATCCATGTATATAAGCCAGTTTCCGGTTGCAGTCTGAGCATGAGCAGATAAAGGTCATTTGTACCAAAAGGGTAAAACCCACAGAGATGAATACTGGATATGCGCTCATGAAAGTTATGTAACTTTATTCATTTATGCACCAACGGTACATTCTAAGATACGCAGGTGGAAGTATTCTTTTCAAGAGGGCAAACAAAAGGTATTCATGAAGCACATCTAGGACTTTGGCAGTTATTATTCTAAGATGGTCAAAGTGGATCTTCTCCATGTGTAAAAGGTCTGTGGATATTTGGGGTCATTTTTACCATGTGCTATCTGTAAACTCCCTTATTGTCATCGGATTTCATAAGAAATGGAATGAACTCCCTAATTAAGGAGTGGCTTGATGTAGGGCGGTGAATCAAAAGCGGCTATTCGGGTAAATTCTCAAACAAAGGAAGAGAAAACAAACAAAACATGCAAGCTATAGCTCCACCTCGTCAATAATAAACATATATATATATATATATATATATATATATATATATATATATATAAGAATATTCAATCAGCTAAATACAGGGATATAAATATTATAAGTACCTATTATATGGATACAACACAAAAACATCCATAACTGACGTGCCAATACATATAACAGAATTAACAATCCTTTCTTTCTAGTCACTTATCAAATTGGCAAAAATGATCAATCGACTATCTTCAAATTCGAGAGAAAGTAAGCAAATGATTACAACACAAGTTTATGATAAACAAAAGTTAATACATCCCTGAAATTTTCATTTAGATTTAAATCAAACAAATAAATAATTTTATATTTATTTATAATTTTCAAATTTATTTGAATATCAAGATATCTAAGAAAAAAAAAACTTAAGTCCGTAAAATGTTCTCATACTCCTACATGAAAAGGTCAATACGCATGCTACGTATGGCGCCAATAGCGCATCAATGTAATCTATTACGAACAGTATGGCTTGAAGTTGTAAGTATAAATCGACAATATTGTTTTTTCCGTATTTGCTTGAATTTCTTCATTATATCCATTTATTTTAAGTGTCGTTAAACTGGTACATTAGGTATGTTATTAGCTGTCGAAAAGAAACAAATTTTATTTCTAGAATTCTTTAAAAATGAATTAGCTGGAGTTGCAAGACCGTTGTCGTTGACGAGAAAAATACCAGAGGTCATGACACTGCACTGTAAACTTGAATGCTGTGTGTACGTGTGTGTGTATGAATGAATGTGATATTCATGTACACTTGTAATGCAGGTGAGTGCCTGAGCTGTGTGTGTTGTGCATAAACCCTAGTCGTGCAACAACATTCATGATGTAGCTGATAAGTGATAGACAACAAGGAGTATAAGGAACTGTATTTAAAATCAGGCTGCTTCTTGAGGTGAGGTTGAGTTGCTAGTTAATCATAAATCCATGATAATGTTGTTGATTTTGTGAATTTTTTAGCAATTGTGAATTGAAAAGAAAAATCAAATTCACAAACAAACAAACAAATCAAAAATATTTTCACTATTATTATCTAGCCTTAGATCTGATTAACTACATACAGACCCGGTAATAATATGAAATATGTTATTATATCACCTAGCGTTAGTTGGCGATTAAGAACACAATTTAGGTTTTGTTTTCCTCCCTCTGCAGAGGGAGGTAAACAAAACCTTCTTCTTCTGGTTCTCCCTCCGCGTTTGTCGGAGATCAGCAACAAGATGTTGCAAGTAGATTTATTGAGAGGAAAGAGATGAGATACAGTTTACGTGAATCCAGAGACGCCAAGGTAAAAGATCGGCAATGCGTGACATTTTCATGACTCGGCACGTGCGAGGGTATAACACACGTATAGGTATGGAGTTTTTTTTAAATCTAGCGCGCGCACCGTGCGTGAGAGCCGTTTTCAGACCCTCGAAATGCGTGATGTCATGCCTAATGCGTGACACTTGGTAGCTCTGTGAATCTGATCTTGTAGATAAAAATGAGTGTTGCAGTAATTCAGTTCATCACATATTTGAAAAGGGAGTTGGGTAACAGTGTGGCTTTTGTGAATGCCCTCGCCCTTGGTTGTGTTGTAGAGGGGGAAGATCTCTTCTGGCAGGTGTATAGTCCTCGCCTTGTTTAATGGAAGTTTTGTCCGTGCGTCTCCAGCTGTGTACATGACGCCACAAAGTGAACTGTGTCTTCCTCTTTATGGCAAAGCTGGCAGGTAGCTATTGTGGCCTTTTTGATGGTTACTAATCTTGTCTGAACAAGATATGTTTGGCACAAGAGTTGTACCCTGATGACCAACCACACCTTGTCGGAGGAATTTTGAGCTGCTGTAGCGAGCATACAAGCGGGTGGGGTTTGGGATCTTCATATTTTTCCAAAGTGAAAGTGTCGTTTTCACTTGGGTTACTTGGTTGGGTAATCCCTTTGGCAGCTCACTCAGGAAGCTATACTGGGATGGTAGGTGAGGCGAGTAACTACAAGGAGTGTCATGAATTGCAGGAATGGTGTGTGGACAAAGCACTCGTTAATTTACAGTAAAATATGCTAAGTCCAGTGCAAGTAAAAACCAAGCTAATAAGCTTAAATGATGTGGGAACCAACAGAGGGGGCTGCATCATTCTGATGGAGGGTAGAGCAGCCTCCTTGAAGTTGGTTATTCCTGTTGCATTAACTGCTGAGCCTGGCAGATGATTCCAGATCCTTATTGCTCTTGGGTAGTATGAGAACTTGAAGGAGTCAATAGTTGCAACAGGAATTACATACTTCAGGTTGTGGTTGTGTCTTCCGAAGGAGCTTCTCAAGCTTCTCAAGGTCCACTTGTGCACTCAAAGGTATGAGTTCCGTTAGGAGGTATACAGATTCGTCAGTTGCTGATTTTGGGAGGCCAAGAATCTGTTTGAAAAGTTGCTGCTGTGCCTGGTTGAGTCTGTTAGACATCCCCTTGGTGAGGTTTGTGACAGCTGCTCCATACAGCATGCGAGGAACGCAGTATACCGTCCATAGAGCAGTACTATGCTGTGGAAGTAGTCCTCCAGTGTATGCCCCAGCTCCAGTAAGTGCATAGAATGTTTTCAGTCCTTTTGATGTCCACTGTTGGGTCTCTCCTTATGCTAGATTTTGTGATGCATTGGGGCAGTCTGCTCTGGGTCCTCTCCAAGATGCCAAGTAGGTTGTTGGGCAGCATGTCTGTCTTTGTTGAATACGATGATACAGCTTTTAGATGGATTAATACTGTATCTCCATTCTTTTGTATAGCTGTCGGTTGCATCTAGCATACATTGCAGTTCGCTATGAGATGAGCTGATGAGAGCTACATCGTCTGCTAGTACGAGAAGACCAGTGTAACGATCTAGCAGGTTGCATCCCAGTTTCTTGCTTCGCAGGAGTTTGATGAGACCATCAATGAATGTATTATAAAGGAGTGGGGACAAAACTCCACCTTGCCTAACTCCTTGGTGAAAAGGCGCAAATTGCCTATTTCAATGGTGGTACTTTCCATAGCTTCAACATGCATGTCTAGCCTTAAAGTCATAGAAAGCCATTTAATTTGAGCATTTGTATGTATGTACATGTATGTAATAAGGATTCTTGCTGTATATTCTTAACATCCTAAGGCTTTTCATTGTTAAAAGCATTGTTTTCAGAGTATTTTTTAATACTGGTATTTCCTGCCCTGGTATTTACCAGTAGATTTGCAGGATCAAAACACAATTACTTCTGTTTGGTGGTTATTTCTAGGAAAGCTTAATCGGTAATGAGCCTTGTGTTTCTCATCTTTATGCCTGCATGTTATTTTAAGATTCATTAAAGGAAGGTTAGGGGCAAGACCAAATGACACTATAAGTATAACAAAATCATTTTGTTCCACCTAACCATATCCATGCTGTGGGCCACTCAATGCCGACTCATCACAAAAGGGGCATTCAGATTTCTTGCGCTGCATGAACAGACCTACATTGTACATGTACCTTGACTTGTACTTGTCATGCTTGTTAAGACTTTCTACGAAAAATTCTCATATTTTTGGACTTTTAGCTCATTTCTGCCAACCCTCTTTCTTAGCACTGGGCACAAGCGCCCACAGGCTTTCATTATTTTGCACTGATATGTCTTGTGTGTGCAATGGGGTGATTTACTGATTTGTGTGTGTTACATGTAGATGTCTTGGCGACTTTGAATTTTGAATTTAATTTTTTTTTTATTTTATAATTTTTTATCTAAAAAATAAAAAATAGATGATATCTTTAAGTGGAGAATGATTTGTGGCAAAAAATTTGCACTTAGTAGAAGGATAAAAATAAAATTCATGCTATTTTGCAACCTGCACAAGCCAATTTTTATATCAAATTGAACGCAAAATTTGTGCAGTTGTCTTACATGTAGATATTTGTGCACTGGATGGGAGAAAATAAATTCAGGCTCTGATGGTCAAAGTTGGAGCCCTGTTTACAATCTCAAATGACCATGGGCCTAAATATTAATCTAAAGATTGACCAGCCTCTCTTCTGTTGGAAAATGTCGACATGCCATTCAGATCTTAATCCAGCTTCAAAAAGTTGACAATGAAAATAATAGTGGGTTCTTGTATAGTGCTCATGTCTGTCAGACTTGACACTCCTGGCGCTCCTGATTATTACTCTGGCTTTAGCACGGCTGCCATTACGGCGCTCTAGCATTCCAAGGAATTAATTCCTGCAGGTACCCATTTACATCACCTGGGTTGAGTGTGGCAAATGTAGATCAATGTCTTGCCAAAGGACATTAGTGCCAAGACTCAAACCGCGGACCTTGTGATCCACAGTCCAGTGACGTATCCATTCAACCATGACACCAGAAATCTTATAAATTTTGTGTATTTAGTATTGTGTATTATAGTTTAAAATAGAATGATTGCTATTAGTAAATTTTCACTCATTTTGAACCACTCACAGGGTCTGACTAATCGCTGTTTGGTGAGCTAAGAAAAAGGAAAATATAAGAACTGCTTGCTGAGGAGGAAGACGAAAGACTAGCACCATGTTTGGCTCCAGCAGCCATGGTAGCTCCAATCAGCCTGCGGAGGTAAGTTCTCTTACAATCTTGGTTTACTCTTACTGACGCCTGTTTAACCTGACTCTGGGACTGAAATCACAATTAAAGGAATAGTTGAGTTCTTGTTTAAGACCGCAAATGCCTTCAAAGTGCACGGTTAATGAATGCTCTTATTATTTATTATAACCGACACGAAAAAGCCAACATAAAGCCAGCAACGTCATTAGCTGGAATAAAACGTACTAGGCGCTATCTCGTTTTTTCAACAGCTGGTTCAAATTATAGAAAATTATCGAACATTCGCGCGCCATAGTGGTTAATATAGATAATAATAAGAATAATATAATAATAATATTATTCAGCATATTTTGCTAGCAGTGTCACCCCCGGTCCCGTTTCCACACTGCATGCATGCATGCACCTGACGCAGTGCAGCATGCAATGCTATAAGTGGCGATGCATAGCGCTGTGTTGTGAATGTGTGTGGGTACCATGCCACCGCACCTCGAGTACATTGTATACCATTCACCGCGGCAGCTTGGTCAAGTGATCGCTAGTCATGACATCGACAATGGCGTTGACTTCAAGTTGTAGTGCTTAATCTGCCAGGAAAAGGCAACATTTTCGTCCAGAATAAATACTAGCAAATGGCCATGTATTCTTTGATCGAAGAGGAACAAATTCAGTGTGAGATACCAAGTGTGTTCATCTGACTTTAGCATAGCCCACGGGGGAGCGAATGACATCCAGGCCCATCTCAACAGGAAAAAGCATAACAACATAGCAGAAAGTTAATGAATACCTTATTTTTGCTTGAAATTCCTTTTCTTTTGCCATCATGGTTCCTTACTTTGGTTGCACAAAGTTGGCAGGTCTGATGTTTAAGAATGTATTTAGATCTGTATAAACTCTGAACTGGTATGGATTAAACACCACACTCCTTCTCTTTATTTGTACTACGCAGGTATTCCGTAAGGATCTGATTAGCGCCATGAAGCTGCCCGACTCTTATCAGCTTCAGCCTGATGAATACATGATTATGACGGATAATTGGAAACCAGAATGGGAGAAAGGAGTCCAGGTTCCAGTCAATCCTCAATCTATTCCCATGGCTGATATCAAAGAGATCAGAAAACCAGACGATATCGACTTTAAATTGTAAGCTCCTACGTTCTGTCAAATTATGCTGTGATTTATTATACTTTTACAAATATACAAATGCAATTCTTAGGATTTACATGTATATTGAAATGAACATTGAATTCTCCCTTTATGAACTTTAACCATCTTTCTGAAAACTTGCAGGATTTTATTTTCTTCTATCAAAATGAACAAACATTTCCACCTTTTCATACGATAAGCCAGTTTGTAGATAATATGCGCGTGGGCAGATAAAGGTCATTTGTACCACAATTTTAAATCCATTGAGTCAAATACTGGATATGTGCTCATGAAAGTTATGTAATCATTGCTCAGTAACTCACCAATGGCACATTCTCCGATACATAGGTGGAACCGTCGAAGTATCCATCTTTGGAGGGCAAACAATAGGTATTCACAAAGTAGGGACACTGATTTTCCGCGATCACAGAAAACAGACGGAATTCACGGATATGACCATTTGAAACGGAAAATGCAATTCGAACAGAAAGTCACGGAAAACTCCTTTTACCTCAAAACTTTTCATTTTTCAAGATAAAATCGTAAAACTTACACTATTTTTGTGACGTTGGTAAATTTGAAGTTGGTAAATCTAAACATTTGATAATTTTTTGTAGGTCTAGCCTAGACCCTTGGGGTCTATATTTTCACTAGTATTTTGCATCAAGTTTATCTGTTCGTATGTTTTTGAGTGGTTATCAGTGGCTTGTCAAAGGTGGCGGCTTTAATAGAACATTTGTACCCTATAAGTTCATGTTTTAATGAAAATCTTATGTAAACAGAATTTTAGTTTTTTCATGTGTACAAAGTCTATGGCAAAACGGAATTTCTGTTTTTCAGCCCATCTGAAACGGAATTCCAGATTTTTTTAAACGGAAAATCAGTGTCCCTAACAAAGCACCTCTATCATAGCAGTTAGTATTCTATAATGCATGAAGTGGGACGTCTCCATGTGTAAAAGATCTGTGGATATTTGGGGTCATTTGTACCGAAGCCAGCTACAAACTAGTCTGTTCACAAAGACTAAGATCAACTTTAAGTTGGACTTTAACTATGGCAGGCCGTTCATACATTTTCTCTCACCATTACGATCTTTAGATAATGTTTTTTCCTTCAATAAAAAATTATCAAAATAATCTAAATTCTGTAGATTTGTGACCACGATTTGTACGTCTCTTGAGAGACCAATTCCAGTAAATGGTGAGAGCAAACAGTGGCATGAATGGCCTACCATAATTAAGTCCAACTTAAGTCAATCTTTGTTGTTGTGAAACGCCCCCAGGTCTTTTCACAACCTAACATACTGATTTATCTTTGTATTTGTCATTCCTCTCCTCCAGAACTAAGAAGTATATTAAAGGATACGATACAGAGGATGAGAAGGAAGACGATGCCGATGGTCCTGAGAAGAAAGATGCTATGTGCCAGTATGATTTAGATGAAGCGGATGTCCATTGGCTTGGTCAAATCAACCTGACCAGAGAAGAAATGGGTCAGTAAACAATCTCATATGTTCATCAATCTAGCATTGTTGAGAAAATGAAAAGACATGTACATCTTAAAGCCTGCCTGCACTAGTTTGGCCAGGAGGAATTAGACCTGTATGGTCACTGACAGGTCGTTATCTTATGAAATCAGCTCTCAATTAACATAAGAAAAAGGGGACCATGGGGACCAACAGTCAAAGCTTAGGCCTTGTTTGCTATATAGAAGGCGCAAGTACCTACAAGTAGTGCAGTCCCGCTTCAAATGATTTGTAGACTCTCACTGAGAAAATGCCCAGAAATAGACATGTTCTGTTGTTGATGTAATTTATTTTAAATTAATATTTGTTTGAATTATAGGGACAAGAGAATTGACAGCAAAAATTGGAAGACAACTCAAATAGAGGGTGGGGGCGGCGGGGGTCTCTGGTGGAATGCTAAAATATTGCTTGTTGAAGAACCTGGAGATTATTATTTCCCTTACAATCTATCATGTAATGAGGCTCTTACCTTCATCTCACACAAATTCTGCTATCTTGTTTTCTTTGATAAGACAGACAGATATGACAATAGTATCTTCCAGGTTTATTGAAGTCAATAGTGAATTTATTGTTAAATTCTTTGAATTAATATAAAATGATTTATTTAATTTTCTATTTCAGGTGATGAAGCTGTTGATGAATTGACAATGGAGAGAATAATTGAAGAATGTGACATACAGGTTAGTTCATAAAATGGATTAATTCATTAATAAAAGATCCCTATTAATCCTTTTCCAGGCCTTAAATTTCAATATTTTTAGGGCAAGGCCACTTTTCTGTAGGGCACATTCCTATATTACAGCACAAATAGGAAGAATTGGAAAGGGCACAACAAATCTCCAAGGCCAATGAGAGGGGCATTGAGGCCACTCAAAGGGGCATCCACGGCCATGGCCTTGGTGGCCTTGGATTAATTTAAGCCCTACTTTTCATGCTGTAAAACTTTCTTATAAATCAAATTAGGCATTATTTACTTTGTGAAGCACATAGAGAAACTTCTGTTTATTGTGCGCTCAATAAATCTATCTATATTATTATAATTATTATTATCTTGTATGATCTGATTTTAAAATATTACCATTCGTATCTTCTTGCATGGTATCAACATTTGTAGCTAGAAATTATTAGCCATCTATGTTTCGAATTAAAAATTCTGTCTTAATATTTATGTTCAGAGACAATATCTGTATTTTATCAAGTGACAGGAAAATGTACTATATTTCAAAGAGGAATCTGTATGGTACAAGATAAACGTTGAGTTATTTGAAATAATTGATGTTTTTTGTTTTCTTTTCTTTCTTTGTGACAGTGCAACAATAACATGGAACATGCCATGCAGACAGAGGAAGGTCTTGGGATAGAATACGATGAAGACGTCATATGTGATGTTTGTAGAGCTGTAAGTACACATCTAAACATGTATATAAAGACCATATAAAGAATACGATGAAGACGTCAGCTGTAAGTAAACATCTAAACCTGTATATAAAGACCATTTTAAGAATACGATGAAGACGTCATATGTGATGTTTGTAGAGCTGTAAGTACACATCTAAACCTGTATATAAAGACCATATAAAGAATACGATGAAGACGTCATGTGATGTTTGTAGAGCTGTAAGTACACATCTAAACCTGTCTATAAAGACCATATAAAGAATACGATGAAGACGTCATATGTGATGTGTGTAGAGCTGTAAGTACACATCTAAACCTGTATATAAAGACCATATAAAAAATACGATGAAGACTTCATATGTGATGTTTGTAGAGCTGTAAGTACACATCTAAACCTGAATATAAAGACCATATAAAGAATACGATGAAGATGTCATATATGATGTGTGTAGAGCTGTAAGTACACATAAAAACCTGTATATAAAGACCATATAACAGGGTTCGTACGGGTCAGGGAATTTCTGGAAAGTCAGGGAATTTAAAAATGTTTTTTCCAGAAGCAAAAAGTCAGGGAAAGTCAGGGAATTCGTCCATTTCTTCTGGAAAGTCAGGGAAAATCTTTTTTTCTTCAAGATGTTTGTTAAAATGGCATTTAATTTGTCTTGTGAACAAAGGAAAAACACATTTTGTAAAATTTGTGGTTCACATAATAGCTAGCCCATCACAATGCAGTGTAGTACGATGCTAATGTTCTTTTTGAAGAAATTTGTGTGTGCATGACTGTTTGTTGACCTGTGTATAGGCAAATTCATGCAATGTACTGAGCTCTGTGAGAGTGTGTGTGTACAGTATTTGTGTGTATGTGACTGATCAGACCAATCAGAAACTTCCTTGTGAGTGGGCGGAGAGTGAAGCCAGCATAAATTAAACTTGTTAGTGACCACTAGCACAGTACTGAAGAATCATAAATTATGAAGTTTGTTGACCTGTGTGTAGGCGAATTCACCTATTGTGCTGAGCTGTGAGATCGAGAGTATGCATTTGTTTGTGTGTGTGTTTCTCCTTACAGTATAAGCAAGTGATGTGACTGATCAGACCAATCAAAAACTTTCCTTGTGAGTGGGCGGGGAGTGAAGCCAGCATAAATTAAACTTGTCAGTGACCGCTAGCACAGTACTGCAGAATCACAAATTATGAAGTTTGTTGACCTGTGTGTAGGCAAATTCACGTTTTGATCTCTTTCTTAAAAATAATACAAAATTATTTATCTTTGAAAAGTAGTTTTCGCATGTTTTCTTTTCTTTCTCAAGTTTCTTTCATTTTGTTTCTCGATCCCACCCCAACATTCATTCACATCTCTTTATCTCTTTCACTATCGACTTTCACTCATTCTCAGTTCCCCCAAAGCATGTCGTGCCGTAGAATTATTTTTAAAAGGCAAAGATATTCATATTCCCTATCAAAATCCAAGCAGTATTTTTAACTATTGTGTTTACAAACGGCAAGGATTAGTGCATGCATGCCAGACAGTTGCCGCCCAGCGTGGTGTAATATTACATGTGGTTTCTCTGAACAGGGTTTGTTATCGGTTACCAGGCAACCAGCACATAACAAAATGTATGCAAATCTTGGGTTCATGTATAGCATGGGCGCTGCATTCCACGCTTGTTTTTAATTGACAGACAAACGGACCAATAATAGTAAAGCATGTGGGATGGATGCTCTGACAGGGAGTGGACTTCTGTATTTTGAGAAGTGGTGAATGCCTAGCCCAGTATATAAAACCCGGCTGGTTTCGTCTTAGGGAGTGGTCTAAACTAAGCATGTTGACCTGGGACTTATTGTAACCAGGGAGGTGACAAACCCTGTTGTATATCTTGAATCCTGGCTGGTAGACAGCAGGATAAAAAATATTGCGGTTTGATTCCACATTTGGCGTCCATTGTGCGAGCGCGAGCATACAGCCAGTTAGCTAGCCTAGCCTCGTGGTTGCTGCTTTCCCCAAGGTCCGCAATTAAGGCACACTTTTTTCCGTCAGCAAAATATCAAAAGTCGGGGGTGCGCCTTATATAGTCAGGTACAGGATATTTGAGTCCTCAAATGCTACTTTTTAGTGGTTTTCAAAAATCTCTGTGTCTGAACATTAATTACATAGGATCTACTATTTGAAGTTAAATTACGTTCCTAATTTGAAAGGAAGAGAGTTTTTTTTTTAGAGTTTTTTTTTTCAGTCTCAATAAATTATGCCCTGTCACAAGGCACTTTGCCGGCCGAAGCTCTACCGTGTCTTCAGCTCACTCACCTGTATGATGCAGCTCACTTACACAGGGGATAACGAATCACCCACAAAAACTAGCCTGTCCACATTTCTGTTTGGACTCGGAGGAAAAAATTCTGTCATCTTTAGTTTTAAAAACAACATTGTTACTGGGTCTAACTTAGTTCAGAAGCACTTCAACTGTGCCTCGTAATAAAATGAAAGTATTTTCGAACACTGTCACTGAAATAAGAGCCGATCTGATGTTTACAAAAAGACCAATGTTGGCTTTGTTTTTGGTGGCTTTTTGTTAACCAGATCAGATCACGTCTTATTTCCAGGGGCGGATCTAGCTTTTTGCTAAGGGGGGGGTTTGACCAAAATAATGACGATGCGGAGCATCGTCCACGAGCCGCGAAGCGGCGAGCCGATTTTTTTGGGGGTGTTTATTTGAACCCCGTAAGTGATGTTTTCCTGGCATCTATTAACACAATGGAGACCATAAAAAGCAGTGCATGATAACGTCTTTTTAAATCAAGTAACAGTTTAATACACAGTTATATCCAGAGTTATCATGTGTTTGGTTAAGTTACCAGATGAGTCGAATATCTTCTCACAATATTTGCACTTGAAAGAGTTTCTCTCCAGCGTGCGTTCTTTTTTCTTTCTTTTTTTCTTTTTTTTCTTCTTTTTTCTTCCTTTTTTTTTTTTTTTTTTTTTCCGGCCGCCCAAGGGGGGGGTTTAAACCCCCTAAACCCCCCCCCCCCGTAGATCCGCGCCTGATTTCAGTGTTCAAAAAATACTTTCACTCTCATTATACGAGGCACAGTTGAAGTGCTTGTGAACTAAGTTAGACCTTGGTCTAGTAACATGTTGTTTTTAAACTAAAGATGACAAAAAAAGAAATCCAGATTTTTTTTTCAGATTTTTTTTTTCTTTTTTTTCGGGGGGAGGGGGGGGGGGGGGGAGAATCTTCGAAATAGGGGTGCGCCTTATATAGTTTTGTGATTTGCTTCCTAGTATTGCGATGATATATAGTTGTACGCTTTATATTAAGACATGTTCATCATTGAAAATGGTCATGGAAATTTACATTATCCTGCTCTGGAAAGTCATGGAAAGTCATGGAATTTTAAAAATGTGTAAGTGTACGAACCCTGATATAAAGAATACGATGAAGACTTCATATGTGATGTTTGTAGAGCTGTAAGTACACATCTAAACCTGAATATAAAGACCATATAAAGAATACGATGAAGACGTCATATGTGATGTTTGTAGAGCTGTAAGTACACATCTAAACCTGTATATAAAGACCACCCAAGGGAGGCTGGAATAGGGGCCTTTATAGGCAGGTGGACTTTATATACCTTGGTTCCTTGCATTCACATGTCTATGTAAATTACAATGCAAGGGAGATAAAAAAATTGTCTTTATGGACAGGTGGTTGTTAAAACAGGTTTGACATTTTTATTAATGTCTAACAATATTTGAGAACACAAGATGACTTTTAAATCAATTGTAGATCTAAATACAAATCTGTATGCTTCATGGTTGTGTAATAAATAATATTAAAAAAAAAATTCTACTCATGTTAGTGATCATTTAATTAGCAATTTATGTTACCATGGAGGAATTCAAAATATATGTTTTAAAAACCAACAAAGGTGGCTCAATAAGCGGTTTTTATGCTGTTATACAACAGATATCTTTTAAAATTCATGTCGTGTTCTTTTCTCATTTAATGATTTTTTAAATAATTTCTATGTATATTTGCAATTATCATTTCTTTCCTTATTTGATGTGTAACATTTCAATTTTATATCTGGTCACAAGATTGCCACATGGCAACTTCTCCACCCCCTTAAAAATGAAAAAGATGACAAAGAAAATGATATGATGTGTTAACAAAGTAAATATAATTATATACTCATGTAATCTCATTTCTTTTCTCATCTTTCCCCTTTCTCATTATAGCCTGATAGTGAAGAAGGCAATGAAATGGTTTTCTGTGACAAGTGTGACATTTGTGTACATCAGGTAGGCTGGATTTCTCTGGAATGGCTCGAACAAGACCATTTTTGTACTTGATATATATATATATATAATTGATTGTGTTTCTGTAGCAAGTGTCAGTTGTCTCTCATCTGTCTCTTTGTTTTCTTACTTTCCTCATTGTATAATATGATATTGTGATCAATAGCAATAAAAAGTACAAACTGATGATATTCATAGACATTGAGATGAACCAACAGGTAACATCATCATCTGTCTTTGAGGTGTTTGACTTGTCACAAATCTTATAACCAGGGGGGTGTTTCACAAAACTTGTCATCAGTGACAAATGACAGTGTTTGTTATAAGCTACTGAAATCCTTGCTCCTGATTGGTTATCAGCAGATTTGGCACTAATTTTTGTCATTTGTCATTGAAAAAAGGCTTTGTGAAATGGGCCCCTCTTCTATTTGGAACAAAATATTTTCAGATTAAAACTTCTCATATAAAATGGCTACTTAAATACTTCTCCAACAGTGATCAAGAATGCTGAATTTGAATTTCCTCAATTCAATTTTAAAAACATGAATAAAGCATGACGAAATATATGTAAAAACAATAACATGGTACAGTCAAACCTGCTATAGCGACCACCCAAGGGAAACACAAAAAATGGTCTTTGCCGACAGGTTCCTTTAGTACATGTTTCAATGAGAAACCATTTTCAAGGGAAACACCAAATGTGGTCTTTGTAGACCGGTGGTCAATAAAGCAGGTTTGAATGTACAAGCAAATAAACAAAGAAGAAGTAATTAATTTAAATGTGGTGGGATCATATTTTGTTTTGTATAACTTGTAAACATCTATACAATAGTCAACTGTGTGATGTAACTGCCGTTTGATTTTATCTCTCCAGGCATGTTATGGCATAGTGAATGTACCTGAAGGAAGTTGGATGTGTAGAACATGTGCTTTAGGGATACAACCTCTATGTATACTCTGTGGCATCAAGGGAGGTGCTATGAAAAGTACAAGGTAAGTCGGTTATGTCAATGGGTTTTCTTACTGTGTTGGACAGAAGTTGTTCAAAGATATGTATTTAATAACCATTTTCTCCTCAAAAGACAAACTTTGAGAAATCATATATGATTTTTGCAGTTGCTTCGACTTGTTTCTAGTGATTTCTTTTGATGCAAAGGAATGTAAAAGTGCTCGTATTTTAAGTTATTTTCACATTTGTAGTAGGTTTGCTCAGAAAAAAATAATGATTAAAGGGATTGGGTATCTTTGTCTTAGATTCCAAACAAAATCCTGGATTTAGCTCATGCTTCAATCATAATTATAAACCTTTAGGTCAGTCAGGAATCCCATGGAGATTACAAGCTGATCGCCTGTCTGATTATCAAGATATTTATGATTGGAATTTGAAATGTCAAAAACAGTTTTTTTTCCAGCGGTTTTCATAACACTACATGTATTCTATTGGTGAAAATGAGTATGGTAAAACCGGTCACTGAAATATTTTTACTTTTTATGCCTCCGTTACGTAGTAGCCAGAGGCATTATGTTTTCGGGTTGTCCGTCCGTCCGTACGTCCGTACGTCCCGTTCTCGTGATCGCGTTATCTGAAGAACCGATTGATGGATTCCTGCCAAACTTTGGTCATGTATGTATCTTGCAGAGCCGATGAACTGATTAGATTTTGGGGTCTCGAGGTCAAAGGTCACAGGGCTCATTATGTATGCAAAAACAGCTCGTGATCGCGTTATCTGAAGAACCAATTGATGGATTCCTGCCAAACTTTGGTCATGTATTTATCTTGCAGAGCCAATGAACTGATTAGAGTTTGGGGTCACGAGGTCAAAGGTCACAGGGCTCATTATGTATGCAAAAACAGCTCGTGATCACGTTATCTGAAGAACCGATTGATGGATTCCTGCCAAACTTTGGTCATGTATGTATCTTGCAGAGCCAATGAACTGATTAGAGTTTGGGGTCACGAGGTCAAAGGTCACAGGGCTCATTATGTATGCAAAAATAGCTTGTGAACGCATTCTCATTAGAACTGACAGATGGATTACTATTTAACTCAGGACATCTTGCAGAGTCAATGTACTGAGTATATTTTAGGGTCATGAGGTCAAAGTTCAAAGGGTCATATATGTATATGAGAAATTGCTTGTAATCACGATATTCTGAGAACCTGTTAATGGATTACAAATGAACTTGAATTTGAAAAATTTCTTCTATTTTGGTTTGTAAAATTGCTCTATGACGGAGGCATCATTTTTCGACTGCGCGCAGTCGAATTCCATCTAGTTTAAGTCACTTCAAGATCATTTTGAAGTGCAATTTTTTAGGGCTTCAATATTACACCATATCACAGATGCTAATAACACGTAGGGCCATGCATCTCTGATTTGTAAAACTGGAAACATTGTTAAACAATGCCTTTAAACACTTTTCACATTTATACAGAAGAAGAGAAGTGATGAATAACAATTGTAGTATGTTGCTTTCCCCATCATATGGATGTAATGGTAATATTCATTTGATTGTTTTCCAATCAGGAGTGGTACCAAGTGGTCTCATGTAAGCTGTGCTTTATGGGTTCCAGAGGTCAGCATCGGATGTGTAGAGAGGATGGAACCCATCACGAAAATATCTCAAATTCCTGTAAGTATCGCCTTTCAAGATAGTTTGCACTCTTGCAGACTAATTCCATGGCCCTGTAACACAAAGGTTTGCTATCATTTTCAAAACGACATTAGCCAATTAAGATCATTGTTGCATGCACATATCATTCAAAAGGCTGACCATTAGCCAATCAGAATCATCATTTTAAATCTGCCAGTGATTCACAAACCTTTTGGTTTCGGGGCCCTGATAAAGAAAGAGATGATTAATTCTACAAAATAAAAGACTAGTATTTAAAGAGAAGGTTGAGTTCTGGGAAGAGGTGAAAAATAATTTGTGAGCGTTATCATTGTTATTACGCAAGTGTGGAAGAACATCAGATAAAACATATTCCCTGAAAAGCATGGCTCTTCAAATGCCTTCATATTCTACGCCACGTGTTCGTGTATTCCCATATACATCTTTCTGTGTACAGTGTTTGTAACTTTACCAAGACTTGGCCAAATTTCTTATCATTTTGATGATTCCAGAACCTTGCAATACACACAAAAAATTATATGCTAGATGATCAACCTTTTCTGGTCGATTTCCACACCGTTTATTTCACAATGCAATCGCGTTACCGGAACTCAACTTCATCTTTAACTCTGATCAGTGTGAATTGAAAAGCTTTGGTATGTCTCTGTTCAAAGCTATTCTTCAATCTGTGATATGTAATTGAGCAGTGGAGTCAGTGGGGAAACTTAGAACTAGAGGAGGAAGGTTTTGAAGTGATATAATATGTAGATGTAAATCAAAATGTGTAATTTCATAATGGGAAAGAAAAAGCTTGTGTTAGCTCAGAAGGCTTACAACTTTCTGCTGCTCCAAATGATTGTCTAGATTTTAATTTGATGATTACAATTTTGATTGCTCAAGCTTTTTTCCAGTAATTTGTAATCACAAATCCTTCACTCTCTCAATGATTATCAGCACTTTCTTATATGAATATCTTTATTTTTGAGAACCGAGTTGATGATTGCACTCTCTTTATCTTTGTAGGCAAGTCGATGGGCCCTTATATGTGTCCAATGCAGAGAAAGGACAGGTGCATGTATACAATGTTCGGTAAGTGAGATTGAGTCAACAATACTTTTACCCATGCAAGTAGTGTTGAGAAAATCCTTAGATTCACATGTGTATATTTTGATATATAACACAGTACCATCAGAGATTTTGAAGAAAAAACAAACAATAATGAGACAATGATGACAAAATAAACTTTTTTCTTCTTTTTTCTTTTCACTGTAAAATATTTAATGCTAGGTTTACACTATGTTCTCGGCAGCCTCGACGGCCCCTTTTGCCCGAACTGTATTCAATTTTTGTTAGGTCTTGCCAATTTTATTTTATTACGTACTGTCACGTTTTGTGGGGTTCACCCCGTTTAACTACGTAAATTCATATTTGTCCATGGTGGCCGCCGGGAACATAATGTAAACCTAGCATAAAATGTTAAAAGATACAGTTTATAAACAGATACAATTTATAATTTAAAATGAAATGGCAGCTGGAGAGTGATCAAAAAGTGGGGGCCTTATTTGTAAAAAAGAGAATAGTATGTAAGACAGAAGACAATAGGAGAGTAATGGAGGAGGAAGGCATGTACAGCCAAACCTGTCTATAGCGACAATTAAGGGAAACACAAAAAGTGGTCTTTGTAGACAGGTTCCTTTAGTACATGTTTCAATGAGAAACCATTTTCAAGGGAAACACAAAATGTGGTCTTTGTAGACAGGTTCCTTTAGTACATGTTTCAATGAGAAACCATTTTCAAGGGAAACAAAAAAGTGGTCTTTGTAGTCAGGTTCCTTTAGTACATGTTTCAATGAGAAACCATTTTCAAGGGAAACAAAAAAAGTGGTCTTTGTAAACAGGTCCCGTTAGTAATGTACATGTTTCAATGAGACACCATTTTCAAGGGAAACACAAAATGTGGTCTTTGTAGACAGGTGGTTACTAAATCAGGTTTGACTGTAGTATGCAAGACAGGAGGAAGGCATGTTTATGTGATATGGGGATGAGATGCAAGCCAGAAACCTAGACTTTATCTCTATCATGTTTGTTGTCTCTGTGAAGGTGAAGACGTGTAAGATAGCGTATCATGTGACCTGCGGCTTTGAGAATGGTCTAGAGATGAAGACATACTTAGACGAGGAGGCAGATGTCAGGTTTAGGGTAAGTTACAACTATTCATCCCAATACAGCTAACCAACCTTTGGATTTGATCCACAAATATGTAAGATGCATTAGTCAAAACCTCTAAACCTTAGTCACACTGTGACCTAACGTACCTCTTGATGATGTGGGGTAAAGATGGTCTTTGTTTTGTTTCGTATAGCTCAGGGCCTCATTTGTTAAAACGATTCAAAGAGGATTTGTTCTTTAATCATTTTCCTTAATAAAGCAATTTACTTTTGGCAAATGCAAGAAATAATCTTCAGTTTTAATATTTTACCTTTCTTTTGTTGTTAAGTCATCATCCTATTTTTAGTGCTGTGTTCCAATATCACAGCATTTAATTGAAATCTGTTTCCTAGAACCTTTGATTTATCGTTCAGAATGCCTTTTGACTGAGTAAGTATTATTCTTGTTTCAGTCGTACTGTACGAAGCACACCAAGATTAGAAGGGAAGAAGGTATACTAGAGAGTAAGCTGGGTACACCTGATAAGACTCATGGAACACCCAAGAAAGATATCAAGGAGATGACTCAAGAAGAGAGAGCCAATGAACGAGCAATAAGGTATGTAGCGAGAATTGGGGGGTGTTTCACAAAACTTGTCATCAGTGACAAATGACAGTTTTTGTTATAAGCTAGTGAAATCCTTGCTTCTGATTGGTTATCAGCAGATTTGTCACTGATTTTTGTCATTTGTCATTTCAAAAAGACTTTGTGAAACACCCCCTGGTCAATTTTAAGTTTTTAACATTGATTTAGAGTAAGATGCATAAAACCTGTGATGTAAACCTATTTCATGTGATGTTGGTAGCCCTGCTCGTATTAAAACAATCCCTCAACAGGCTAAATTACTGGATTGTGTTTTTACCATTTTCCTGTTAAATTATTTTTTTTTTCTAAGATCACAGACTTTTCACAAATGATTGGGTTACTCTCATGTTTTAACCCTTGCATGTTCGATATGGAAATGATCCTTTCTCGTTGGAGAGACTGATGGAGATATGTGGCAGTTTGCATAAATTTTATTTTTATTTTTTATTGTAATATCATACAACCCTTACCCTAACGGTGTTCTTTTTTGAAAGATTTTGGCCTTTGAACTTTATTCAGACTGGGTCATGAGGTCAAATGGATCTTTTCCTTTACAAATTTGTAACTTCATTGCAACTCTGCTCTGTATCTTTCTTCTTTATATTTGTTATGATATCAATTGTAGGAAATGACGCCATTATTTACGAAGTTACTCAACATTTTCTAGTCGCCTGTAGGCTTAACAAATTAACCAGATCTGAACAGTGACCATTGCAGTCATGTGTTACAAATTGTAATGTAGGTTTTTTTACTGAATTTCACTTAACGTTTTGTGTGATTTTTGTTTGTTTATCCCTCTCAGAATTCAGCTAGTGACTGAAGAGTTCTACCGCTACACTAAGTTAAAGGACATCGTGTCTTCTCTTGATATGAAAAATGATGTTGAGACGGTAGATGTGGTCTATGAATACTGGAAACTCAAAAGAAAGGTAACTTTTTCTTTCAGTTTTATGTACAGTGTAACCTGTCTATAAAGATTACCCAAGGGAGACAAGAAAAGTGGTCTTTAGAGGCAGGTGGTCTTCATGTACAGGATTATTTTGTATATGTCTCAATGAGAAACCATTTTCAAGGGAAACACAGAAATACAAAACCTTAAACTAAAGACAAGTAGCTCAATTTATTAATTCATTAAGAGCAAAGTAAATACAGATAGCAGATATTCATGAAAAATCAATTAGAGTAACATATCTAATTACAATACATTAATTAATTGCAATGTCAAAAATTACAATTCTATTTCAGGTGATTTATGCACTTTAATTTTGAACTAATTAAATGCAGTGTGTAAAAGGACCATTTAATTATATTACCTGCTGAAAAACTATAACATGAAATGTCAAGAATTCAGGAATATCTTTCTTCTCACACATTTAGTAAGTAATCTCCAATATGATATTAAATATTCATTGCATTGGAAGTTTTAATATAATCATTGGTGTCACGGAAAAACGACAATTAATCTTACTGGTTTTAGGTCTCGGCTCAAAGAGGCTTTATTCATGGTGTAACTGAAATCCAAACACCAAAGGAAAAACTCACCCTATTCAGGGTAACATCATTCTTAATTCTCATGTGACAATTAGCCCCCCATTTAAGAACAATTTACTAAAGTAAATTTTCTACACAAATCATAGAATTATTGGCAATTACATATCTCATGGAAATTTTTAAAGCAAACTGTTTCAATGTTTACTGAACATCTCATTCCAAATGTACTTACTATAGCATGTTTACAATAAATATTCTACACAAAACCTAGAATTATTGGCAAATACATATCTCATGAAAATTTGAAAATCAAACTTTTTCAATGTTTACTGCACATAAATCATTACATGGTCATTAAAGCTTTCCAATAAGTATCATCAGTTTCTTTCTGTGATCCAATGTATCAATCCAAGTTGTGAGTTTTTAGTAAACACGTATGCTGTAAACATAGTCTCTGTAGTAACAAGGAGTATTCTTCGCAATGGGACATCATCTCGGTCATTGTTTGTCGTCTGAGTCCAAACTTTGTGATCCCTGAAGACTTTTAAAGATGACCACCAACAGAAGTCCAAAGCTAATATAATGTCCACAATGATATAGCTCCAGCACTAAACTTCATAACGAGTATCATACATAGACATCGTTCAAAATATACATTGGCATTGTTTAAAATGCAGTAAGTAACATTCCTGCATTTGCATAAACTAAAATACATGTAATACTGCTGTAATATTTTCTTCTTAATATCAACCTTCAGTAATGCATTTCATGCATCTCTACAAAACATATGCTCAGGATCATTTGTATGCACTATCATATACAGTTTGATGGGTACACATTTATAGCTTGCAAAATCAATATAAAACAAATGCTGCCATTTAAACAGACAAGATTTTATGGTACCAAATCGTTTGTTACATTTCTTTCCAAGCTCCCTATACATGAACTATGCTCGAAAAATTACGAGAAAATAAACAGATGTCTACAAAGCTCTTGCTATCTCGTGCTATATTCGTACCAACATCATAGATATGGCTTCTCCCAACATTACATAATTTTAAATGCAATGTGTATCCAACAAAATGACATTTATAAACTGTGTTAACCCATGATACCTAATACACATATTCAATCATCTACAATGGTACGCAGACCAAAATAAGAACATGTGTAGTGCCTTTTACACTCTCCTCATACCATTTGCTGCAACACTATCCTGACCCTTTACATCCTAAACCTGTACTCATCTCATGATTCTTAGTCAGATGCCTGAACAATTGGTACTTTGCGGCTGATGTCTTCTATGGTACATCAGAAAAGACCTCATGATACTCACGCAATGACTGAGATATCCCTTTCCTACGTCTCTCTTCCACGGACTCATTGACCCTGACATGCCCTATGAATTCCTTCTCATGTATGGGTGGCATCACTGTCACGTCAGCGCCATCAACATCACTAATCTGAACCTCAACATCTTCCGCTGAATCCTCACAAACCTCGCTACTCTCTTTGCTTATATAACAACAGCCAGCCATTGGCAAGTTAACCTCCTCTCTACCTACTTTGTTCCACAATGAACTCAAATATGGATCTTCCTTCTGTTCATGAACAGAACCTGCAGGCTCTATGCAGGAAACGGGACTTCCAATTTTCAAACCCTTGAGCGGTTTGACCTTGACCTCCTGAGATCGAGTTTCAACTGCCATCACCCCTGGAATATCCTCTTTCACACCAGAGATATTTGCAACCTGCTCAACTCGCTCAACTTCATCAACCACCTGCACTTCAATAGTGTCCTTGACTTCACCAATGGTACTCTCACCATCACTATTCACCTGATCTGCAACGTCACTTACTACTCTACCTCCTTTAGGTACCCAGTTCAAATCTGGATCGCGGGGTTCACGTGCACCAGTTATATCCCCAATAACAACATCAAATAGTGAATGAGGCATACACAAAGCCTCTATCTCACCCACATAGTATGGAGAATCAACTGTCAGCCTCGCAACTGAGAACTCCCTTACTGTACCATCAATGAGCAAAACTAACTGCTTGTACCCTGTCAGCTGATCATCATTGACTAGTTCCGATTTAACTACACAAGTAGTGCACCCGCAATCTCTCAAAACTGACACTGCTTTGTTCCCTTTTTCCAGCCTACCTGAAACTACAGGCATATGCTTCGTCATAGCCCCTACCAGATCATAAGCCATGCCTAGTTTATGCACAATGCTTTCTTCTGTCTTCTCTAATGAATTCAATTCATTTGCTTCTACATGTAGTAAACAGATACTAGCAAGTCCGAGATGCACTGTATTAGCATTTGGTGAACTATCCACAGACTCCGATGAACCGATACTATATTCTGTATCCTCAACACCATTCGCGACTAACTGAGAACTGTCATTACCCTCTACTCTTTGGGTGGGGAAATCTGTCCCATCCAAAGTCATCATTCCTTGCGCTGAATGTATCTGCTTGCGCAATGGACATTCGTTCTTAAGGTGCCCCTGGCTACCACACATATAACAACCCCTAGCAGAACGATTGCCTGCATCGTGTGCCCTTGCACCCTTACTTCTTGGTGTACGGGAGTCAAAACCCTTAGTGTTAACGTTACCCTTAGGGACACTTGGCTGAGCGGGACTATCACCACCTTGTGTACTTGTAACAGTCGGTTTGAATCCACCTGGATTGCGGGGTGTACCGAATGTATGTAATCCATGGGCCCCTACATAAACCATAGCCCTTTCAACAACCTTATCAATGCTACTATCTTGCCCCTCTCTAACAAACACTTCAACTTCCCTTGGGCAACAATACACAAACTGTTCTCTTAGAATTAAATCAAATAGGGAGTCATAATTCTCTTCAATATCTGATAACTCAATCCAATTCTGCAAGTACCCCTTCAATCGTACACTGAATTGCCTAGGCTGTTCATGCTTTTCTGGCTTCGCCGTACGAAATTTTCTCCTATAACCATCGGCGGTCAAATGATAGAACTCCATCAACTCTCGCTTTACTGCCTCGTAATCATTGCGAGTTTCCCTTGACATTCTATTCACTACCTCCAAAGCTTGCCCTGTCAATTTAGAAATAAGGTGTAAGGCTCTTACACTGTCAGATACCTTTTGACTAGCCATGACTAATTCGAATTTAGTAATGTACGCATCAAATTTATCACATGTGTCATCAAATTTACCAATTTTCAACCTCAAACCACCCGAATCTACACCGGCAGTCTTTCTCTCCTCGACCCGAAGCTCGGCTAGCTTCACTTCTTTTTCGCGCTCTTCGCGATCACATTCTAGCTCTTTTACTCGTAACACTTCGGCGCAGCGCTCGGAAACGAACTTGCTAAGCTCACTGCCCGCAAGGCTCATCATCTCTCGACCTAGGGTTGAGAACTCTTTTATCTGATCTATACTGGCCATTATGAAATTGTATTCGAAATCACAACTGGGTATCAACAGGTACGGAACAATCCCCGTAGAATCTATTCAAGAAAACTCTGACAACCATCAAGACTCTTGTTGTAGAGGTCTAGCTTAAATCCCAAGACAAGAACCCGTGGAAAACTATCCACCATTTGTCTTAATTAACATAGACATGCAATATCAAGACCCGTCTCAAAGTCAAAGTATAACAAAAAGTATCCCTGTGCATCCAACCCGGATTAACTTATGCTCACACATAGCTAAATCCAATACCATGTCCAATTCAGGTCATTGAAACCCAGTACAGCCCTCGCACACAAACCTGTATACACCGCTGCAATAAACAATGCCTACGGACACCCATACCTGAAATCTGAATAGCAATCTATACACACAATCCCGTATACCGACGCAAATAACCCACCGCAAGTACTGTACGTCTATTGACGGAACACGCACTGCTGAAACCGTGGCGAGAGACACACCACACCGAACCGCAAAATCACTCTTTTTGCTAACATCCGTCTCTCTTTCAAAACGAAACCTACACATACAGTGTAACGGATATTTAACCAACAAAATGTGATATAACATACGAGACCTAAAACTTTGGTCCTGGCAAGGTCGCCATAAATTGTCACGGAAAAACGACAATTAATCTTACTGGTTTTAGGTCTCGGCTCAAAGAGGCTTTATTCATGGTGTAACTGAAATCCAAACACCAAAGGAAAAACTCACCCTATTCAGGGTAACATCATTCTTAATTCTCATGTGACAATTGGTATATTGTTTGGGAATCTATGTTATACAAGCAGGTTCCTCATATTTCACGTTACTGCTTATTAACTGCCATCGTTGTTGTCATTATGCTTTATCTTGCTGGCCTTTTATGATATATATATATATGTAAACTGTTAAGTTGTGAAATGTGAAACAATAATTCAAAAATAAACTGATAACCATGGCAACCTGATCTGTTTTCTTCTTTTAGTCCGGTCACAACAGACCTCTGGTAGCCCCTACCAAGGAGGTTGGGAGCTTGGGATCCAATGAAGAATACAACCTCACTGCCAGGATGAAGATGTTTGTACATCTTAGACAGGATCTAGAAAGGGTGAGTTATCGTGCACAGTCAACCTGTCTATAAAGACCACTCAAGGTCCTTATAGACAGGTGGTCTTTATGTACATGGTCTTTTAGTAAAAGTTTCATTGAGAAAAACCACTCAAGTGAAACAGAAAATGTGGTGTTTTTAGATAGGTGGTCTTTCTATACAGGTTTTTGCTAAATCGAATTTCACTGTAGATGTATGACCTAATAAGGCACAGTGGTACACATTAATGTGGTACAGGATAAATAGAGTGAAATAAAGGGCAAGCAAAGACACTTCCACAAACTAAATTTGATGACACATCAAAATCCTTTTTTATTTGTGCGTCCTGCAGGGCTCCGTCTTACAAAGAGTTGCGATTGATCCCAATCAATCGCAAGTTTGCAGTCTCCTATCTCTCATGTACATAGTTTAGATTGATATCAATTGCAAATAAGTTGCGATCGATATCAACTCTTTGTAAGACGGGCCCAGATTATTCATACATTATTGGTTGTATAATTTTTTTTCTTCTTTTTTCCTACAATTTTTCTCTGCCTCTCATGAGAATTGTTCCAATTAGTACTTTTCCAATCAGTACTTTTCTTATCAGTACTCTGTACAAGCAAGTCGAATGGCATGATGAAAGATCAGGAGGAATGATATTCCAGGGCTGTTGAGATAATATAGTATCAGAATTATATTTATTTATACAAAAGCTATTTCAAAACAAACAAGGAGTTCCCCAAAACTTCACCATTTACTTAATTGTAATTACTTGGAAATTATTATTTATACGTCAGAGCTTAAAAGAACTAAATGAATTTGATGAAAATGAAAATTAAATGTGCATTTAATTTTGAGTACTTCATAAAATTACCCTGCACAATTGTAACAGTCTCCACATTTGTTTTGTTTTTTGTCAGGTGCGTAACCTTTGTTACATGGTGCAACGACGTGAGAAGTTAAGTCGTCAGCTGAGTGTGCTGAGTCAAAGCGTATTTCGCAAGCAATGTGACATGCATGCAGCTGGTCTGGAGAGCTTCTCAGAAGAGGATCTTGAGTGGGCCATCAAGGTGGGAAAGTTTGCCATTCACTTGCCTGTCTCTGACTCAGAGGCTACTCTAACAGACACTGCAACATCGAAAGACTGTGATACGGACGAGAGACTGTCCAAAGACTGTGATACGGACGATAGAAGCGAGGAGGGGGAGAACGGGGGTGATGCTTCAGAAAGGACAGCGGAAACACAGAATGGTGGTGACACAGATGCAATATCAAGTGCAACAGAGGAGTCAGAAACAAGACAAGATAGTGACAAAGAATGCAATGATAAGGAAAGCGAGGATGAGAAAATGGATGTAACGGAAGCCAAGGATGTTGTCAAAGCAGAGGAAGAGGAGGAGGAGGAGGTTGGAGCAAGGGAAGATGAGGAGGAGGTTGAACGAGAAGTGGAGTTTGCAAAGGTGGAGGAGAAGGAAGAGGAGAAGGAAGAGGAGAATGAGGAAGAGGAGGAAGAGACGACGGAAGAAGAGGAGAAGGAGGAAGAGGAGGAGGAGGTAGAGGAGAGTATCACAGATGTGAAGGAAGATCTTGAAGTAGCAAAGGAATCTTTGAAGAATGAGGTGGAGGAGGAGGAGAAAGAAGAGAAAAAGGAAGAGGAAGAGGAGGAGGAAGAGAATTGGAAGAATAAAAGAAGGTTAAGGACAAGGTCAGGTGACAGAAAAGAGGACAATGTTAAAAAGAAGGAGGAAAGGGATCTTGTGAAAGAGGTCTCAGTTACAGTAAAGGAGGAAAAGGAGGATTCTGGAAAAGAATCAATAAATGAAAAGATAAAGGAAACAATCGATAAAGATGAAGAGAAAGTGGAGGAAGAGGAGGAGGAGGAGGAAGAGGAAGAAACAGAGGAGGAGGAAGAAGCAAAAGAGGAAAATGATTTGAAGGAAGAAGAAGAGCCAGATGATGATGAGGATGCAACAGATTTGTTATTACAAATCAATGAAAAGATCAAGGAGTATGATGAAGAGGAGGAGGAGGATGCAGTTGCACATTTGAATCATCATCAGGTTGAAGAAAGAACGAAAGAAGTTATGAGGAAGCACAATGACTACATTAGTAATCTGAGGCTAGTGAGCCCGCATCGTAGTAGAGAGTCTTCTTTGAGCAATGATCGCTGTAGTTCACCCAGGAGTGCAGACGCGGATGAATCGGATATAGCCGACGATTCAGATAGAGAAAATTCATTCATCAGATCTTCTTCTCTTTCACCTCCATCTCCTTCACCTCCATGCCTTGAATCAAGAAGGGAGGAGGTGAGGGAGGACGTTCAGTCGGAGGCGTCGTGTAGCGTATCAAAAGAGGATGAAACGGAAGGACCATATGTGAAATCTATTGAGGATTCAGTTACAAGTAATGACACGGAACACAGACACAGTGCAGAGGCTGAGCCTCCCAATAGACCATCTCTAAAGCGCAAAATATCTTTGAAAGCCATCCGCGAAGCAGAGATGCGCAAGAACGGCATGTCCAAAAAGCGAAAGCGAGACTCGCATCATCGGAAGACGAAAAACAGGAAAAGGAGAAGTAGCGATGAAACCAGCGATCAACCAGTGTACAGTATTGTTAGGACTCCCACTCGGGATTCACCGAGTAAGATATCAATAAAGATTCACAGTCCACAAAAGGTCTCGCCTAAAAAGTTACAGTTAGATGAGGAAGCTACTAAACTAAGACAACGTATCTTAAACAGTGCCTCACCGAGAGCTAGTCTGAAAAGTTACCGTATCCCTAAGAAGAAGCCAATCATATCACATACGTTGTCTAATGGACCAGCTAAGAAAGAACCCCCAGAGATCGATCCATTTGAGTTTGTTGATGAGCAGGAAGAACCTGTTCATAAACCAGAGACGAGAAGCAGGAGAAAACTGATTGATGATGAACTGGACAGTGAGAGCAGCTATAGTGATAGACAATTTGAACCGGTAGACCAGGAGGTAAGCATGTGTCTCCAAGGGAGGGAATCCCCCTTCAAAGGGGGAGAGGAGGAAGAGGATGCAACTCTTGCCAGAGAAACAGCCAATGCAAACCTTGCAAGGGAGGAGAGGTTGAAGAAGCGAAACCTGAGCTCCCGGATACGAGATGCAGCTGTACGTTTCCTGAATTCAGCAATCAATCTCTAGCATTCATTTGGCAATACACCAGTTTACGGATCCATCAGTTCGCATGCGCAGACATGGGCGCCATTTTAATTGACTTCTAAACAAAGCCAATGACCTACAGGTCAGTGGTATTTATGCGTAGGCGCAGGCAGTGATGTCATCATAATTTGCATGGGCGCAATCTTAATTACGCACAAACCACTGACCTCTAGAGGTCATTTGGTTTGTTTACTCGTAAATTAAAATGGCGCCCCTAACCGTAAAGTGGTGTATTACAAAACCAGCCTCATTCAGGGATAACTCTTACAGCTCAGGCTTCTCCCAAAGACCAAATATTCATGGTTTAATGGCATCTCTTATTCTTTATTCTCTTCTCACTTTCTGAAGATGGACAAGGTTTTGAGTACAGGGTGTGTAGCATAGCTATGGTATCATGTGTAGTGCTGGCTGTGTAGCTGGAGAAGCTCTTATAAACCCATTTCCTGTAGTTGTTCAAACTGGATAGATCCTGGTGGAACCAGATTGAACCAGATTGAAAATCTCTCTCTTATTTTCAGTGTCTATTTTCCTCGATATAATCAGAATAGAAACTGAAAGTAGCAGGATACATGTAGAACACAATGTCAAAGATAAAGTATAAATTTACATTCAACATGCAAATAATTATTGTTTAGTGATTGAATTTTAGATACGTCATGTATGTCAAGTTACCTTTATGTTATGAGTTGTTCATACATTCCCCTCTTATCAAATACTAGTGCGCTTTCGCAAAGACGACGGAAAATTACGGCGATACAGCTCTTTCGTCATGTTTAGGGAGTCCTGAAAATCAACAGGACAGAGAAAATTCTGTTTCGCGCATGCGCAGATTGTTTTTTCGCTCGCGTTACCGTCGTCTTTGCAAAAGTGCCGTACTGTCTTGCAGGAGCAAGTGCTCTCTGACATGGGAGGCATTTGACCTTTGAACTCTTCAGTCATTTACACACAGTGGTTCTTCACCTGTTGTTATGAATCCCATGGGGATCTGATCATTTGATGATTTACCCCAAGGGTCATAAAGGGGTCATGAATAAAATGAAGTAATTAGTAATCATCAACTCTTTATATGCCACACAATTTATCACTATGTGCCAATTTTTTTTAAATTATGGGATAGGTAAACCTAAGGATTCATGATTATTTAACTATCTTCAGTGAAAGATTAATCTATACTGGTGTTAAAGGGTGGTCACTGAGCTAATCAAGATCGGAAATTGGTGATTTTGCAAAGACATTCTGTAGCACAAAGCGATCTTTCTGTCAATTGCTGCCTATTGTTTTGTACAAAAATGCACATGCTGCAAACGAGCAACGGTGCAGAAAGAGAAGAAAGCAACTGAAAAGTTTAACATTGTTTTGTGGCATCTAATTATTGATAACAAATGCCTGGGCCCGGTAACACAAAATGTAGCAGTTGATTGATTTATGGTACATCATGGTCAATTGCAAGGTTATCTTTGTGTTTCGGGTCCTGATGAGGTTATGGTAGTTATTCAGAACACTTGATGGTATCATTAGGCCAAAGGGGTTTTAGAACCACTGATCTTAGAATAATAACAAGAAGTCATCATATACAATTCAGCAGTACTGGTTCAGTTTTGTGCACACTGTCCCCTGAATACCAGAAGTATTTTCATTTTCTGTTGCAGCATGCTTTATTCTTAATGTAAAATTTCTTTCTAGAAAAGAGCATTATAACTCGTATCTCCTTCTATAAAAGCTCAAACCAAACTTGACAGTACATACACTTGTAGTATTTAACATGGAATTGAATGAGAAAAACAGTCATTTATAATTAGGGGCATTAGCAGTGATTTTATACAATGAAAAGTGACATGTAATTGGAGTCTACTTCCTTGTAATGTTTGAAATTTCAATTACCATTTTTTGGTGAACCCTAGACCCTTTCAAGACGGAAACAGTGTACCGGTATGTCAAAGGTCATGTTCATTAATCCAATTTATCTTGGGTTTTTTTTTTCATTTGGAATTTAACACGACAAGGATTCTTCTAAAAATATATCTCTAATATTTTATTTTTTCTGATGAGGGATCAGAAGAATTCCAAGTCCGATAAGAGCTGCTGTTTTTGATCTTGTCAATGTATTTGATTGTCAGCAACTTGTGTTTTACTACTTCATAAGACATCCTTGTATTAAAGCCAGTTCGTAAATACTATCTGCGCATGGGCAGATAATTTTAATTGTAAATCCCTTGAGACGAATACTGGTATCGTGCTCATGCACCGACAGTACATTTATCTGATACACAGGTGGAAGTATTCTTCTTAATAGGCTAACAAAAGGATAATAATTTCCGAAGCTCTTTGGAAGCACATAGAGACTAAGTATTATGCACTATAACAAAAACGGACTCTTATTATTATTATGCATGAAGCACCTCCATCACTTCGGCAGTGATTATTCTACAATGGACAAGTGGGACCTATCCATCGTGTCTAAGATCTGTGGATATTTTTGGGTCATGCGTTTCAAAACTTTTTACGAACTGGCTAATAAGAAGAGACCATTCATTGCATTGTTTTACACAATACCACTGCAAAGTCTATTACATTTTAATGGATACAATGAATTGATATAACTAAAAAGAGTCCATGTGATGTATGTGATGATTTCCTGTAGCAACGGTTTGTATAAGAAGTACTACTTGGTGTTTTTGTTTCCAGTGCTGCAATTTACTGTTTCTTTCTTCTTAGGAATCTAATCATTCAAATTTTACTACAAATGTATTGACATTTTCACAGAATTCTTATCCTTTGAATGTTCCAGTCACAAGGGCCCCATTTCACAAAACTTGTCATCAGTGACAAATGACAGTTTCTGTTATGTGCTAGTGAAATCCTTGGTTCTGATTGGTTATCAGCAGATTTTTCACTGATTATTGTCATTTGTCATTGAAAAAAGACTTTGTGAAATGGGTCCCATGTCTATTATCAGTTGTCATTTGATTAATTTGTGAGAGGAGAATGAGAGGGTTAAAATAGTTACAAATGTCACATGCACTCTTAAAGGCATTGTTTAACAATGTTTCCAGTTTTACAAATCTGAGATGCATGGCCCTATTAAAGTGTTATTAGTGTCTGTGAAATTGTGTAATATTGAAGCCCTAAAAAAATTGCACTTCAAAATGATCATGACGTGCTTTTCAAAATTAAAAATCTTTGAGTGACCGGTTTGACCATACTCATTCTCCCCAATGGACTGTAGTGTTATAAAAATCGTTGGGAAAACAGTTTTTGAAATTCTGAATTCCTATCATAAATATCTTGATAATCAAACATGCAATCAGCTTGAAAAAGTCATGGGATTCCTGACTGACCTAAGGTTTATAATTATGATTGCAGCATGAGCTAATCATTCTGACAAATTACTTTAGAACGGTGGTTCCATGATGCAAAAGCTAGAATCCATATTACAATCTGTATTACATCTGTAAAAGGCACTTAAATAAATGCATTACATTGGAGATGTGTCACAGTAAGTTATATGAGGATGGTATGTTGGTTTCCCTTAAGTACTCCATATATGGCCTGCAATACGTGTGGATTAGTCATTTTCTGTGAAAGTTCTGAAATATTATGAATATATTTTTTCTCATTTATGTTTTCATTCTTTACTGGGGTTTAGTACTTTCAGTCACCAACAGTGTCATATAGTTATTCATGGATTACTATACACTTATTGCATGATCAGGGGAGTGTTTCACAAAGTTCCTAAGTCAAACTTAACTCTAAGTTGGACTTAAAGTTATGGAGAGCCGTTTGTAACCTTAAAATAAAATATATTCAAAAGCAAAAGTTCAAGTATTTTAGACTTTTCATAAATTCCACATCAAGAACATGAAATCTCCCATGATAATAGAAAATATGAATGATTTGAATCAACATTTTATGCCTTTTAAAATAACTTTTACAAAATATTTTCAAGGATGCTAATGGCTTTCCATAATATTTAAGTCCAACTTAGAGTTAAGTTTGACTTAGAACCTTTGTGAAACACCCCCTGATCATATAACCTAACATTGCTCTTGATTCAACCAGACATGACTGGTACCTCAACATAATCTTTAGTTATGATAACATCATTTCAAAGGAACTTACACAATTTTTCCCACATGATCCCAATAAGGTTGTGACAGTTATATGTGTGCACATCATGATTATGCTAGTTAGTTTCTCAGCAAGTGTGGTAATTTTCTTATTCTGAACTGATATCAAAACACGTTTTGAAAGGATTTGGAATAAATTTTCCCTCATGAGAAATCACAATTGTTAAATAATAAAACTGTCATATCTTAAAATTTAACATTGAATTCTCAGGACTTTGTGCAAGGCTACATGTGGTTATGACAATAGAGTGCCAAAGTGCTAACGTCACATTTGCTCGTTATCTAGGTTACTGGTTCCAAACAACAGCATGAGGTTCACCACAAAATCTTTCAAGCAACGGGCTGGAGCAGGGCAAATTCAGTGTTTGGCGCTGGTGTGATCACCACGCCATTGTTTAGCAAAAAATTGTTTGGAACCAGCAACCTTGACAACTTGGCCAATATGACGCCACACTTGGGTACTCTATATATCTGTGCACATCCATGTTTAGGCTTTTTAGTTTATTCTCAAAAAGTCTGTTATTTTTCTAATTCCAAACTAATAGCAAAACACTTTTTTCCCAAGAATTGGGTATAAAGTTCCCACACAATCCAATTTCCCTATGAGAACTCCTTGAGACACCTGTTCATTGTGACAGTAACATTGGTTAAAGAGTTGTTTGTAGCACTTTAATGTTGATCTTTGCAGCTTTTACTAAAGGTTAAAATTTTGTTGGTGTAATTTGAAAATAAGATATTCTTGTTAATCTTAGCATGGTTATGAACTAGCACTCGTACAACAGGGCTTGAGTTGCACACTTAAAGAAAGTGAGTAACATTTCCCAATCAGGCTTGATTATATCTCGCATTGATTAATATTGATCGAGTCTTTGTGTAGAGACGATTAAGGTATTAATTCACTTACATGGACGGCAAGGTGTGGGGCAGTGCTCCAGATTATAATCGTTCTTTGCATGTTGGATTGGCTCAAAGTCGAGGTTAATATTTATTTCATATTTAGTTCATTTGTGAATGATTTGTGTCCATTGTTTCTACGTCTGTGTACATGGTCGAGGTGATGTAATCTGAATTTGTCATGATGTAGTTCAATCATGTGTGATTGACAGGTGGGTCATAGTTTATGTAATGGAGAATGGAGAGAATAATAACCATATTTTTCCCTACTTTGCTTCAAATCATTCTTTATACTGAAGTTTTCATGTAATGATGCTTAAGCGGACTATTTTTCATACGCTGTACATTCAGAGAATTTTCAGTAGATTGTAAATAAGATGCAGAAAGAGTGAGGAATTTAAAAACTTCTATATGATAAATCTCATTATGAGAATAATCTACCCTTGTATTAAACTCAATGATGTATATGTTCACATTGTATATATATTTTGCCTGTATGTAAAGAAAATGTGTTATGAACATCAAGTTGAATTGAAATTCGATTTAGATTTGGTCTCACTACAAATTTCTTGTTTTGGGTCTCAAATAAATGTATAAAAACTCAAAAGAATTCTAAACCTATGTCACATTGTTATACTTGTTTTGAGATGGTGATGTGTTTTGTGTGCATTTGTGTAATCCGTCTTGTTGACTTCAATATACCGGAAAATCATGGGAAACAAGTCGGGAAGAGCTTTGGGAAAATAGACAAATAATCTAATAAAAACAATTACAGTATGGACTTTTCTAATTCTAATAATTATTAAAATGACTTGCTTGCTAATTTTTCTTTACAATCATTTAATAGCTCACATTTATAATGTGCCTACCCCGGTCATCAGGCTTACCCACACACAATGTACGGTATGCACATTCTCCACTCCCTGGGGTGCCAGGGAAAAAAATATCTAAATCATTTCGGGGGCTATTTTTCAAGATTGCTTGCATGAATATAACAATCTTTAATTTGTTTTGCATTGAACTCTATTTCGCCCCGAGCCCCCGTGTATTTTTTTCCCTGTGGGGAGCATTCCGGCCAGTCGCCATTTTACAAGCGCCACTTGCTCATCCAACCACATTGACTTAGGCATCCTACAGCGTAATAAAAATATATTAAAAACAAAAGGAAAGAATCACTAGTCACAATTCTAGAGAGATTATTTTATTTTTCTGCATCATTCTTTCCGTCTTCAAATGTATATACACATCAGTCATAAATCACAAAGTCAACTTTATATAAATAAAGCAGTTCTTCATCTTCATAAAGAAAAAGTGTACAAACATGGCATAGCATTATCGATTTACATTCATAATCATCTACCAAAATATGACAATTGCTTTAAAATACAAAACATCCAGGGGTAATATTCTGAAAATAATTAGATATGGGTTTTTATCTTGATTTTCGTGGATCGATTGTCATAGAAAATATATAGACTTCTAGAATTGGATAAAGATTGCACAGAGAAATATGCCGTCTGCGCTTACACATGAAAGGTTGCAATATGATACTTGCAAAATAAAATTATGACATATCAACAACATTTTCAGTACATCACTAAACTGATTATCTACTACCGGAGCTTTCTATTTTCTCCTCAGTGGAGGAATGGACTGATCATTAGAAAAAGTTTCCAATTCTCAAATGCATTATATTTATTGATTAAAAAAGAAAACTGTACAATACCAAGAAGCAAGCAAATATGTCTGTTTTAGACTGATTGTAAATCACAAACTCTCTGGCCCGAATTCACAAAGTTATGTGCGTCATATGACACGTTTCAGACCAAGGTTCAGACAAACCTTGGTCTGAAACGCGTCAAGACGCATCATATGACGCACATAAACCTCCGTTGTGAATTTTGGGCCATTGTAAGTCATAAGTATGAAGCTAGAATGCTTAAACCAAAACTTTAAGTTTAAACTCTGATTTTGCTAAATTAATACATGCATGTTGTACAACGGAAAGATAAGGAAAAGATTACCGGTAGATACACAAAACAAACGAGAGACAAGATCTAGCCCCAATAAAAAAACATTTACAAGTTTACGACCAGAGAAATAGTAGAGTCCTTACAATTCTTATTCTGTAAAAAGGTCTGTTGAATGTTATTCTAAGGCGCATTTATACTGTCAAATACCTCATTTCGAAAAATTGCGATGTTTCGCGCTCCCGTTTACACTTGTGCTAAAACATCACCGACTGAAAAGCTCAGTGATGTTTTGGCGTGTGGCGGTTGGTAATGCGCATGCGCAGTCTTTTGATGCAAAAAGCTTCTTCGACCAGCTGTTTTTACGCTGTGGCTGCTGCAGTCCAAGGACGACAGCCAGAGCTGCCAACCTCCAGAACAGAAAATCAGTAATCACAAGGCTCAAAATCAGTAATTTTGGGTATAAATCAGTAATTTCCTATGCGGCGCTATGACTCTAATAAAAACGGCACGCCAACATTGCACAGACACATGATTATCTGAAATTTTTGGTGATTTTACTCACACAAAGTTGTTAAATAATGAGTTTCATATCATCACAACACAGTCTTCCAGGAAAAAAAAAAAAAAAAAAAAAAAAAAAAAAAAAAAAAATCATTTTTTAAAATTTTAAATCCGTAATTTTAAACAACATTCCGTAATGGTCGTTAATTTCCGTACCAATTACGGGAAATCCGTACTAGTTGGCAGCTCTGGACAGCTAGCCCCACTCCTAAAGTCATGTGACCTAACATCGCGGTGTTTCACCTGCAAGCGTTTATACTCGCTAAACACGCCAAGAAATCACACTTCTATTTGGAATGTTTCGGGCTATACCGGTAGATAAAATACACCCCTATGTGAAAAGTAACCATCACCAAAGGCTAGTTCTTGGCAAAGATGATTACACCACTTCAACCAATTCAACAAAAATACACAAGAGAAGAGATTAATAATTTTGTTATGTTTTTCAATTGAATCCAATTTAAAAAAACTACTTTGTATTTCACATTGACCTGTTCATACATTTCAACTACCCTACTATGTCCTGTCTCAAAATATGTGAGGACAGACTTGTGGAACTTGAAGATGAGTAAATGGGCACAATTTATCTGGTGGCAAAAAATGAAGATTATAAGTACCATGTCTGCTTGTGAAAAAATCAGACCGTAGTACCTCAGTACATGTACCTCACATGAGACTAGTTTTCTTACCATAACAATCTCCTAAAATATGTTAGGTTATCCATTTTTAGACCTTTGACTAGTTTACACCCTAAACGATTGGGCAATCCGATTAATAGTACATATAAAGGTCTGACTACTTAACTATTAGTGCCATCAAGCACTAAAAATGTCCTGACCATTTATAGATAGGATAATTTAGAGTAGGGTCAGAATATTCTTGTCTCGAATACTCTCATGGGTATGACTGTATAGCACACCGCATCACACACACTGGAACTAAATGCCATGTTCGCCATATTTGACATCATCATACAACTACATATACCGGTAGTCTAGGCAATAATCTTGAGATGGATATCATAGTTTTAGCTGTGCTTTACTAAAAAGAAAGAGAGAGATTATCTAAGCAGAGTTGGCTTACTCTATCTTATAACCTATAGCTATAAATGAAGTTCCATAAAAAAATAATACTTATAAACATACAAGCATATACCGTAGTGTAAATATACATCATGGTAAATCTACCATCATTTTCTTATTTCTTTCTAGACAATGGACAAGTTTATGAGTAAGGTCAGTTAATTTGTGCGCTTTGGTTTTTAAATGAATGCCCAGATTTAACTGGAAATATGCATAATATTACAATTACTTAAACATCACATCACACATAACATGATAATCCTCATTCATTGCGTTGCAAACAATGGGGGGGGGGGGGGGGGTGACAAACTTGTCAATATAACATTTCTAGCTATACATCATATTGTTAAAACTTTTATTATAAACATGCTGTTTTTCCTGTATTATTACAGTATAGGAATGGTGTTTGCTACAATATCAAATAGAGCACCCCTGATGAGGGAGTTATTAATTACTAGATTGTATTCATAATCAAGTTATGGAAAATGTTATCACAAAAAAAAATAACAATAAACACACTTGACAATTAAAAGCCACCTCAGACATCGGAGCTGAATTTGGTTTCAAGCTATTAATAATCTGGTTTGCATATAAGCTTGACTAAAGATCAATTGTATGGATCAATAACTTCATACACAGATTAAAGAGTTCTCATGCAAGTATGTTGTCAGTTTTATCAAAGTAGAGCTGTGGTCATACCAAATACCTACAAAACAGATACTCTCAATCTCAATTATGTACCATCTACTATTTTGGTAACATTTGGGAAACAAAATGACCCACAGCACTTCAACTGAGCAGTTTCTCATTCTCACTACTGCCTTTATTGCCAGGGTGAAAACTGAATATTTTCTGTTCCATGCGATTATGTGCAGTTTACTAAAAATGATCAACACAAGTGAAATTTGGCAACCAAGCAATTTTTCTAGGTTGCCCAGCTAGCAATCCAAAGATAAAGTTAGGTAGTAGAGTGATCAGACTTTACAAAATTTACACAAAACTTGTATAATAAAATGTTGTATAAAGAATCATTGTATAGCAATAGCCCTGCCCAATTATACGATTTTTGTATACCCGGTAATACAATGTTTAGACTTAACGGGATGCTGATTCCTATGCCAAAACAAACGTTTCGCTATACGTTTCGTTATACAATGTTCAGACTAAGAAAATTTTGATTACTTATTTTAAAGCTATACAATAAACTCTGGAAGGTCTGAAGGAGTAAGTACATCTACCTTGAACTTTAAAGGTTGTACACTCCAGAAGAGCACTCAAACTGTATTTTACACACATCTAATATAAGTGTATTATGCCTTGGTATGTTGAGAACAAATAGAACCTGTTCCATCTCGTGCCTTCACTGGTTTAATGTACATGACTCCATAAATAATGACATTTTTCTTGATTTTCAGACAACCTTGAAATCCAGCATACATTGTTACATGCTCATGGCTTTTCACCAAACAATTACAAATACATTCACATATACCTATACCACTTCATGTAAAAATAGAATATCTACAACCTTCAATTTTAAAAAGCTGAACCAATCAGTGTCTTACATTCATCAAAATAAATCTTCCTGTTCTGTACATCAATCAACAACCCCCCCCCCCCAATCCCTCTAAAGCTGGAAAATAATGCAGCATCTATCTGTACATATACATGTATACCTCTCTGTTGAAGAACTGTAACTCCCACGAACCCCCCCCCCCCCCCCCTCTCCAAAAAAAAGGTAGTCACTTAACTGGTCTAGTCCAAGCTATATTGACCCATACATTACAGACCACATCTTTCATTCCAATGTACCTATCTGATGACTGTATGAAGCTGATAGCCTAACTACAGAGTACAGAATGAATCAGACAAAAAAATCACATAAAATGAAATTAAAGTCAACTTATGGACACAATACAATCATATTCCACAATACTTGGTAATGTATTGGGCATACCTTGGGCTTGTCCAGTTATGTTTGTACAGTCATGATCTTTCAATTCGATAATTATTTTTATTATTTTTTCCTTCCTGATTTAGTTATTAATTAAAGAAAACATTCGCTTATAAATATCATTTTAAAATGTAGTCAACATGCAGTCTTTCAAAAATGTGAACTTATGTATTCTGCTTCGTTTACAGGTAGATGAAACTTAAATCAAGATTTCAGTGATCTATTTTTTAGGATAATTAAACACTTTAGATGTTATAATATAATGTATTTTGGCCTAAATTCTGATGTGAATACCCACAGGACAAATACGGATGCTAATAACAATAATAGTAATAATGATGGAGCGCCAGGAGCATTGTGGCATGATCATGTGCCCTTTAAAAGTAGCCACCATTATTATAATTATTATTATTATTATTATACATACATGTATCATATGACACTTGAGATGCTTAGCATAGCAAACTAGACGGAAATAGCCACATATAGATGAGATGACTTGTACACATACATAACTTGTCTCTCAATCAGCTACGGTATGGTCTAAGCCATTCGTGCATAAAAAGCATAGAAGCTGTTTATTCAGTGGAAGAAACAACATATTGCATACTAATATATACTTGACATAGCTTCAGGGGGGTGTTTCACAAAACTTGTCATCAGTGACAAATGGCAGTTTTTTTATATAAGCTACTGAAATCCTTGCTTCTGATTGGTTATCAGCTGATTTGTCACTGAGTTTAGTCATTTGTCATTGAAAAAAGGCTTTGTGAAACGGGTCTCAGATAGAACACTTCAACTCTCCATGGTAAAACATGCTGTCTCCAATACAGAATCATATTCCAGAATCCTTAGCAATAATACATACATAACATCATTGAACAAGATCACATACTTCGGCTGTCTGTAGCAAGAGAGATGATACAAGCAATGTCCGACACATTAGGGAGTAATAAGGAAGGTGGTTCTAGTCCAAAAAGGAGCTGAAAAAAGTGACATGAATTTCGTCAATCACAGAGGGCAGTATTTTGAAAAGTATATTCAGGTTTTGTTTACAAAGAATTGATACAGAAAATCACATCCATGATGATCTGTTTTACCTTCGGAAATGCATCTCGTTGGGATGTAAACTTTAATAAGAATGATTTAAACATATCCAATTACATCATGTAACTAAAGACAAAGACCTGTCTGGACTTTACCAGCTATAGATGCTGATAATCCATTCATACTAACAAGATTCCAACCAGACCAACTAAAGAGAGAAAAAAAATACACCACTTTACCCCAAAATAAATGAGCCAAAATCGGTCAGTTTGGAATCAGTGGTATGGTATGGTATGAAGCAGGTTGCATTAGTCAACTATTAAAAAATAATATTTTAATTACAGAATGCTAGTGAAAGGAACTCATGATTCATCTGGTGAGAAGAAGAGAGCTGATAGAGCAAACACTAAGAACACCATTCCTCCAGTCAATGTTACTGTGGGGAAAACAAAGAGACAAAAGAGAATGAAAGCATAACATTAGACTAATAATAATAATATTCCGCTTTTATATAGCGCTTACTACATCGATGATGTCTCTAAGCGCTTTACAGATACATTATTACCCTGGTCATCACAATCGGGTTTGTGGGCTTCAGACTTGAGGTCTGCGGACCTTACGCTCACCTGAGCCGATTAAAGTAGGGGCCTCACAATATAGAGGGACTTAGTTCCCACCCCTTGGCACCAGTAATATAGAATTTATTGGAACAGTAGGACAATTTAGGAGTGCTGTACCAAAGTCCCACTGGAGGAGAGGTATCACATTCAAACAAATTTGGGTCTTCTTTACAGACAGAAAGAAAAACCTGAACTGAAGAAGGAGGGGGAAAGGAGGAAAAAACACCAGTGATGTACAGCAATACCCCCCCCCCCCCCTCCCCCCCTCCTGAGGGACTCTTACAGGGAATGTCCCTTCATTATTCAATTGATTTTTTGATAATTAAAAAAAAAACTTTCAAGGAATTATTAACACACCTCATTAAAGCTGCTGTAGACCTGATACAGCTAGTTGGCCTGCAGTTGGCTACATATATTATTAATAGGGGGGACTTAGTTCTTTTTCTTCTTCATGAAAGACTATTCTACATTGTGATTAGATTGTGTTTGCATAAAGATAGATACTGACCTGTTCTAGCTGATATCCTCTGTGCTACCATTCGACCACCAATGACTGCTAATCCTGTACAGAACGCATGCCCTAATGTACCACCTATTGTTACGCCAAGAACATTCTGAAAAGATAACCACATACACAACAAAACTTGAAGAATAGCAAATTACAGAAACTGAATCTCTAAACAATCAATTCAAAGCATATCAAAAGGGGGAGGGGGGAAGAGTAGAGAGAGAGAGAGAGAGAGAGAGAGAGAGAGAGAGAGAGGGAGAGATGCAGAGACAGAGCAAGAGAAGGAGAGAGAGGCAGAGCAAGAGAGTGAAAGGGAGACAGAGAGAGGGTGAAAGAGTAGAGATAATAAAACATATCATATTACCAGTCTTCTGAGTGCATCAGTTGGTTGGGCATAGGGACCATTACGGTTACAGTTATTAAGTTTGCTCTCTTCTTCCCTGGCTGCCATCTTTTGCACTCAGAGTATTGCTTCAAAAATTTGTATTTGTAAAATTTTGTCATTTGTAATCACCATGATTATATTGTTTTATTGTTATGTTTCTTGAAAGTGCTGAATAAATAGTAAAGAAATAAAGAAATAAATATTGCCAAAATCGCTTCATGAAAACAGGTAATATTATGTTATTTTCAACTTAATGGGCAACAGTGTATCTAAATAAACACATAAGGTCAACACACTTTTGGGGTGAGAGGAATAATGTTTAATTATTCCTAGCACTGTCAATCATCCACAAGTGTATTCAGGATTACTTGAACTTGACATAAAAACTGTCAATTACAATTAGTGAAAAATCCATCATCTTAGACAAGTTATTTTGTTGATTGTGACAAGGATGCCTGTTGCAATATGAGGGTTGAATGACAGATAACAGAACAATAGTTATCAGCAATTAATGTCATAAGGTCAAGTGATATATATCTACAAAGTGTGGATGCAAATATCCAATCTGAGATAACAGACAATGCATGTTTATAAACTTGTTATCACGTTTTTGTCTTTATTTTCTCTGTCAATTTGATCTCAAAGATTCATATTACTGAAGCTCAGAGTACATTAGAAATAATGACTCATAAATTACAGGCACTGTGTAAATATGTATGTACATGTTTGTGCTTCTGTGATTATCAGGGTATTTTCTCCTTAAATATTTGTTGTTCACCAATTTCCAAATTAAGATGAACATTTTGTGCATGTCTAAAATACTGAATGTAACTTTGTATCTTCTCGGACATCATTGAGATTAATCTAATCTAAATGTTTTTTACTTGAAAATCTCTGATTCATATTATAAAATATGGAAATGGGACTTTGCTTTTGCTATATTGTAGCAGATTTGTACACATACAACTTACATGTACATCTACAGTCAAAACCTGCTTTAGTGACCACCTGTCTACAAAGACCACTTTTTGTTTTCCTTTGGCAGTCACTATAGACAGGTTTGATTGTATATGTCAATTTTAAAAGCATTAAAGAGGAAATGAAGAGAAGAAAACAAAAGAATCAGCATTAAATTGAACAAAGATTAATTAAAATTCCATAATTGCTGGAATGAGTAAACAAAAATTGGTCACACCTGTAAAATAATTTTGGTGTTATAACATTCTATTACAATCAAAAGACCCAAATGTCAAGTTATCAAGTATCTTAATTGTTTGAAAGCTTCAAATAAAATTTATCTTCATGAAATGCATATTGCAATTACAATATAAGTCATTTGCATTGTATCTGCAAACTCAATCCAGAACTACATGTAGAACAGCTTTCAGTAAGATAAACGATCCACTCATCTACTTAAAAGACAAGGGAGTGTTCACATTTACTTGATCAACCGAATCAGACAAGAGCCTTCAAGAATGAAGGGCCTGTTCACACTTACCTCTCTAGCTGCCAATACAATGGTAGTCACTTGTGATCTATCTCCCCATTCAGCTAAGAATGTTAGTGTGAAAGCTTCCAATAAGATAGGTGAGAAGATACCAAAGACTTTCCGTCTGTATCCTCCTCTTATTATACCAGATTCGGGGTCTTGTGTCAAAGTAGATTTCATCTCCTTTTCCCTCTGTAAACAAATTATACAAGTGAATGGTTACTGATTCATCAACATCAAATATTTAAAAGCAAAAAGGCAACAACAAAAAAAGCAAAAAGGCAACAACAAAAAAGCACCGACACACTGAAAACAAACATTGCACTTTTCTTGAAAGACCTGACTGTGTCATCTGTATATCATTCATCCACATTTTTGTATTTAAAATTTTAAGTAGATATTTCTTTTTTTTTCTTTAAGAAAACAGTAATAAACCATACAAAATGACAACAGACAGGTCAAACTGATAAAGATACAACTGTCACAGATACATGTACATGTAGATGTGTTGAGTCTGAAATGATCTATCTCCAACATCACCATACATAAAGAATATCATTACTCTGACGTATCAATGGGGATAAAAATGTTCCTAAACTCATCAATCCTCCATACACTACAAGATATTGAACTTGCCTTCTTGGCAGAATTTTTTTCTTCTCTCTCTCTCTCTCTCTGTGAAAATGAGAGCAAGGTGCATGCACATGTATGTAATGACAGACAGGAATGTCATATCACAATCTGAAATATCTGTACATGTACAATAATTCATGTAATTCTTTAGTACAAATATGTTGTGCTATGGGGACACCCAATGCTATCAAAACAAGACATGCACTTTGCGAGATGTGCACATGTGAAGAAAACATTATAGTAAGCAATTAAATGCAATCACAGACATGAACACATTATTTGTCAGCGCATGAAGATGGACCATAAACAAACATTTTCTTCTCTAACACCATTATGAGGAAAAATTAGACAAAATCTTATCTGATTCTGAAAACAGATAATGGGGAGTGATGTGTTTTAATCATTTAAGTGAATACAAGTACAATAGGGAGCTTCATATGGGATATATAGTGGAGGTTTATAAAGTACATGTACATGAAAGCTATAACTATTACAAACATTAAACCTTCAGATGATTTATGATTTCATAGACAAATGAATTCTGTTTCATTATCAAAAGATTTACTCCTGTATAAAGGGAGTGTCATGGTCGAGTGGTTTAAGGCGCTTGACTTGGGAGATGTGAAGGTCGAGGGTTCAAATCCCGACACGGCACTAATATCCTTTGGCAAGATATTAACCTGCACTTGCTTCTCTCCACCCAGGTGTTAAATGGGTACCCGGTAGGATGCGACCGTCATTGTTGGTCAAACAGTTTTTAAGCGTCATGTAATGCCTGGCTGGAATGCTCCCCTGGGAGTGGAGATTGTGCACACATTGTGCGCGGGCAAGCACTGAATCCAATGACCGGGATAATAGTATATTTGTAAAGCGCTTAGAGACATTTGTATTAAGCGCTATATAAAAAGTAAACATTATTATTATTATTATTATGTATTTACATAAACATATGAGCTATAGAATATGCACTCTATCCACAAAAATATTGTGGATTATATGTATGTTTATACAAAAACAAAACAAATTAGAACAATGATTTTCTGAAAATTGTACATAACAAATAACAAGGGGGGGTGATGGTTTGCAGACTTGGGGTGTAATGGATGGAGGGGGTGTAATGGATGGAGGGAGGGAGGGAGGGAGGGAGGGAGGGAGGGAGGGGGGGGGGGTTGAGATAAATTTGATTTTAAAAATTGTGCAATTTCAAGGAAGGTTCGTTGGGAGTATAATAGGTGTTGTCCTGTGGTGCCTGGTTATTACAGTCAAAGCTACATGTACATGTATAACCACGTCAGGATATACTACACTTCTAAAAATCACACTCTGTGGCTGCATCAAATTTTAATTCCCATTTCTAGAGCTTTTTCCCTTTTTAATTGAAGCCAGACAATACATTCACAACATATCACACATCTGAAGTAATTGAGAAGGAGGAAATACCACATTAACTTGAGATGCAGGGCTTGCCAGGTATACTGGTAACGTGCATGACTCACAAACCCTAAATATTAAACGTTTAAGAAGAGTCTGACTGTCTGAGGCATATTCTATTTACTCCACATATTATCTCCAGATCCTCATAGGAAAAATAAATTGAAAGGATACATAGTTTCTCACTTCTGGTATGTCACAAAGATTGCCCCACCCCAGGGAATGACCCATAAACACACAAAACAGTTATTTGGACCAACGGAGCACATCTACATACATGTAGATATATAGCTGATGTAACAAACACAAAGTGGTAGGTACAATACATTATAACACTTTCTGGATTGTATTTTAGGTAAAGTCCCTAATATAAATAAGTGTATAAATTATGATGACTGAGAATGAATAACCAATTGCCTGCAATGATTGCCATGATGTGCTCATGTTGATGGGATGACCTTTGAACTTTGAACTTTGAACTTACTGACCTCATCACCGTTGACCTCTACATGGTTTTCTATGTGGTTTTGTTGACTTTTACTTTTCTGTGCATGCACGAGAGTAGAAAATCACGCTCAACATAACAGAAAACAATTTTAGACCCCTTCAAACCATGCCATCATGCTAGATCAAATACATGCATGCATCCCAATTTAAACCAGAGCTAAAATGATTTACACAAAGAAATATTACTGCATGCAAGAGAATTAAAAGTCAAAATATGAATGATACAAAAAAGATAAAATCTGTATAACCTTTAAAAAGATTTAAAGGGCAATTCCAGTCCTAAAACAAATTAGTCATCATCACATATAGTCATGGTCATTGATAACCTTGACACCCTTGTAGTCTAGTTGACAATATGTGAGTGTAAAGTCATGGATGAAAATCAAGTTTCATAAATGTTCAAACAGTGCTTCCTTCATACCATTTACATGCACAAACATGTAACCATCAATATAAATGTGCATGGAAATAAAAGAAAAAATAAGAAATTATGTATTTTCATGAGAATACAATTTGTAGGTAAGACCTTGAGATCATCAATTTTCCAACAAGGTGGCAATAGTGTAGAACCATAACAAGTGTCATTCTCAAAGGCTTTTTCAGAAGTTTCCTTAATTTGTCTTTAATAAAATAAATTAGTTTTAGGCCGGAATTACCATTTAGGTCTTGAAGCTAAAAACAAATAATAAAAACCAAAAAGTTTGGTAACATGCATTTGCCATACATTGTAAAGATTGCAAAATGAATTTCTTATGTGAAACTGAAACATGAAACTACTAATAGCAAACATGCACTTCACGTATATTAGCCTACTACTTGAGAAAGAAACATGATCATCAACTTCAGAGACTATTTATAGATTGTAAACAAGAGAGTCAAACAACGATTGCATAAAACAAAATACACACCAAGAGAATAATTCAGACTATGAAAGTGTGAGAGAGTGTTCAAAAGTCAACATGCAGGCTATTACTTAAAGACCGTCAATACTACTGGGCCAGAAGGGGTTAGACCACACAGCAAGGTCACTGACAGGTGGCTATCTCATTAACTCAGCTCTCAACTAACATAAGAAAAAGAAGATCATGGGGGACCAACAGGCACTGATTGGGAAGTTTTCTATATAGAGGGAGCAAGTAGCTACAAGTAGGACAGTGGGGCTTTAAGAGGAAAAGGGTTAGATTTAGAACTAGGGTACATTTATCTGTGGTGGTTAGTAGAGGGCAATAAAACATGTCTTACCTCTTCATCTCTGCGTTTTAAATCAGCTTGTACCTCCTCTAACTCTTCCTGTCCCTCGTCCGGTGACATGCTCCACCCTTCTCGCAGCATGCGTATACCGAAGATGAAGAAGAGAACTGTAGAAGCGTAGTAGGTGTACTTACGGGGAATGATGGTTATTGCATAACCAAGCATAGCTAGTGGAAATTAACAAAATGAACAGGTAATAACTTAAAATTTCAAAACCAAGTTTGTGGGTTCATAAAAGAATGAACACGGATGTAAAAGAATCATAATTAAACAAATTCAGTCTGAAGTATAGGGCAGCATTTTACAAAACCGTCAAAAGTACAAGCTCAACAGCATCTCATTGAACCATGTGTATTAAAATGTATACGCTTTTCAATTGGATGTGTCAGTTTTGTGAATGAAATATAAGATGATTTTTTAGAATCTATTAAGTTTAAACTAAATGCTATGGTGTTCTTATCATCTCATCTTATCATGCCTTATTATTGGGAGGTCAAGGGTTCAAAACTAAGCCAGTGTGTTAGTAGATGTACCTTCTCTAAGTAAGCTATCAATCAACAATAATCATCACCCATTATATTGTAAAGTGAAACCTGCTTATAAAGGCCACTCATGGGAGACAAGAAAAGTGGTCTTTATAGGCAGACAGTCTTTATATTTACAGGTTCCTTTAGTACATCTTTCAATGAGAAACCACTTTCAAGGGAAACAAAAAATGAAGTCATAATAGAGAGGTGGTCTTTCTATCCAGGTATAGTCAAACCTGCTTAAGTGACCACCTGTCTACAAAGACCACATTTTTGGTTTCCTTGAAAATGGTTTCTCATTGAAACATGTACTAAAGGAACCTGTCTACAAAGACCACTTTTTGTGTTTCCCTTGGGCGGTCGCTATAGACAGGTTTGACTGTAGTTGCAGCTAAAGTAGATATGACTGTATCTAACATACATGTAGGGCTAACTGTGGCCCACTGAGGTCCCCCTGCTTTATAGTTAGCTACAAGGATATGCTTAAAGATAAAGTTGAGTTCTGGTCATGCAATTGCATTGTGAAAGAAACGGTGTGGAATCGATCAGAAAAGGTTGATCATCTAGTCTATAAGTATTCTTGTGTATTGCAATGTTCTGGAATCATCAAAGTGATAAGAAATTTGGCCAAGTCTTGATAAAGTTACACGCCCTGTACACAAAAGGATGTATATAGGACTACACGAACACGTGAGGTAAACATCTGTCCCGACTTTTACAATGTTACATGCCATATTTAAAATATGAAGACATATGAAGAGCCATGCTTTTCAGGGAACATGTTTTATCTGATGTTCTTCCAACCTTGCATAATTACAATGATAACGATGACAAATTATTTTTCACCTCTTCCCAGAATTCAACCTTCTCTTTAAGATTTCTACATCCCTTGCAAAGCATTGATCAATAAGAACCCACCTGAGAGAACAGTCATGACAGCGAGAGCGCTCAGGGCACCAGCAAAGATTGTGATCCTAGGATGTCTCATAGCCATAATGGCTGCGATAAAGAATGTTTTATCTCCTAGCTCGCTGACGATGATGACAGACAGCGAAGCAACGAATGCATGGACGAAGGTCATGTCCATTCTACCTTTCTCTCCTGGACTATCCAAACCACCTTCTCCTTTATCTTCATTCACTATGATGTCATTGTCCTGCAGATCAGGGGCAAAATGTGAGATAAAATGATCAAGTTTTATATGTACACAAGGTAGTTAGTGAAATGTAGTGGTACAGGGAGAGGCGTACGGAACACAAAAGGCATAATAGTCAATGTAGTGATTTTGGTGAATTATTGTATTTTGTTTGTTATAGTGTTTCAAGACTTCGGTGGTAATCGCTTCATAAGCATCGTTTTTATTATTATTTATTATTATTGATTAAAAGTTCTTTTCTTACATACCTGAATGAAAGATTAGCTAACATTAAGCCTAATCAAGATAATACATGTATTTACCAGCTCCATATCTCAATGATGTGGGTCATTTTGCATTTAGTGTTCCAGACATGACTTTCGTGCCACATGACAAACCCAAAGAGTAATGCTACTTCAAATAAGCAGAGAAATAAATCACAAAATGAAACCTTCATTCTTCATACATATGACAAGAATTACTTTTTTGTGAAAAGTTGAAAATACAGTATGGTAAACAAATGTACGATATAGATTTTAATATAGCATTTTACAACAACAAAGAATACTATTTTTGTCCTAAGCATAAAAAAGGACAAGCTTCTATCAAATATCCTGTTGTGCTTTGGTTTATCTTCTCATACTGCTATGAAAGTAATCATCAATATTACTCAGCGAGACATTTTGCCTTCTTGGCTGGCAGCTTGTCATTCTCAACTCTTCAAACGTTACAAAATTAATCAAGAGGTAGCAGGCTTCCCCATCCCAGGGCCCCGCCTTACAAAGAGTTACTATTGATCCAATCGCAAGTCCTCCAATCAATCGCAAGTTTGCAGTCTCCTATCTTTTATGCACATAATTGCGATTGATATCATCTCTTTGTATTAAAGACGGGGCCCATGTATTTACTTACTTTTAATTCACCAGCAACCATTGCTTCGGCCTGGTCCCCTTGGACTGGTCTTTGCTCTTTGCTCTGAGACTCATCATGTGCATAGGCTAGTCCTAATGAGCATAGACCAAACATGAGACAGCTTAACAGGTGCAGGTATGCTGCACACCTTCGTACAGTTCTCACTCTCCTCCCCATCTTGTGCAGTGTGTTTGTAGTTTGGGCTTGATATACAGGCTTTTTGGCTTGTTCAACAGGCTTCTTTGCTTGTCTAACAAGCTTCTTAGCTTGAAAAGGAGACTTCTTGGCTTGTTTAACAGGAATTCCTGGCTTGGCTTGAGATGGGGTGTTTCACTGAGCTTCTAGAACAGGTTGTTCAGGTGGTGTCGCCAGTGAGACCTTTATCTCCTGATCGATCTGTTGAATTACCAGCGAGTGTGCTGTGTGTGGCACTTAATGGATCAATCTAATACCATTCCTTGTAATTATGACATACAGCCATCCGCGTTTATCCTGCAGGGATATAAAGAAAAGTATTGAAAAGGAAAATTACAAATTAAAATCAATCAATCACTTGAAAAAACACCACACACGCATGTAAGCGAAAAACTAAACTTCATAGTGTTTTCAAAGTCAAACTTTGTATGTACTGTATGTCCATCTTTAAGACGGCTTCAAGAAAGCGCCAAGTATTGTTTCATCAAACCTTTGCAAGCATCCCATTCAAATGTGCACTAATTCTAATACACATGTTCCAATGGGATATCTCCAAACTTGTATTTACATGTACAGCTGTTTCATGAGATTTTGCCCCGATATCTTTGATCCAGTAAACAAACTGATAAAACAATCAGAAATAGATACAACAATGACTGCTCAAAATTACAAGTACCTTGTGCATATAAGCCTATACACTCCGTCTCCAGACCTCCAAATTTTAACATTAAAGACACTCAGTAGTTAGCTCTCATTGGGAATTCAACACCGTTCGGGTGTTTACCCAATAAGAGGTGCTGTCAATCACCAGAATTAGCCTTCAGTTTTATGACCAGCAGGCCTTATGTAACGTACTGCATTTTCCACCCAGTCCCCCACATGGTAAAGTCATTATCTCACTTTTCAGACACCCGAAGACTTTCGATAGACGAGGGGGTATTTCGCTATTGGCCAACGGGTTCGCTGTGTGCAGGCCTAATACCTGTACACACGTTAATGATTTTTATTATCCACCAAGTCTGGTGTCAGTGAACTATGGCAGTCTTCACATGGAAACTGACGAGTGACTCCCTTTAACATAAACACTGTGTCACTGAGCCTACCAAAAGAGAAATCAAGAACCCCTATGGAAAAAAAAGTAAAAAGTAAAATTTTGAATGTGGCTAAATGATCCCACTCTTTCTCATTTTGAAGTGTCCTATTTTACATCAGATCATATACACATGTACCACCATATGACAGTGATATAATTAATCAGCAGACGCACTTTAGACCCTGGAGAGTACACTTAAAGACTACTAATCTCTCAGATTACATTGCTTCTTTGATAAGACAAAAGACAATTCCAGTAGGCCTGTCTTCACTATCTCGAGATTGCCAAATATCCAGCTATTTGAACTATCCCGATCGCAAACTATCCAACTAATTTGCGTCTTCATTAGACCGAAGTAGCAAAATTAGCGGGATATTTGATCGGGATTGTCATCCCAAGATATCTTGGGATAGTTTGCAAAATATCCCACTATTTGGCAAAATATCCAGCTATTTGTTCGGTGCATCTTCACCAGACCAAAGACTCGCACTATGCGCGAAGGCTGAGCAAAATATCTCGAGCTCATTTCTCAAGGTCGAGTTTCAAGTTTCGAGGTCGAATCTCGAGCTGATGAAGACGCGATTTGTAACTTCTGGATTATTTCCCAAATCAGAAATAGCGGGCTATTTGGCAATCTCGAGATGATGAGGACGCGCCTAGTGATCAGTGACCAAGCTCGTGTACTTTGTCTGAACTGCACCCTGAATAGTGCTCAATATATTGACCCTTGATACATGCTAGATTTGCAAACAATAGACTGTAAATTTAAACCACTGTGATTTGATTAGCGAATCTCCCATTAAGAGGGCTAATAGTTAAAGGGTCAGATATGATCAAACTAATTTAAACGTTTTAACATGGCAGCACAGAAAGCATGGAACAACATCCCACTGTGTACAATGTATCAAAGAAATAAGATTGCTTTATAAAGAAAGCCCTTAAAGGCCCACTGCACTACTTGTAGCTACTTGCGCCCTCTATATAACAAACAATGCCTAATCGGTGACCATTGGTCCCCCATGATCCTCTTTTTCTTATGTTAACTGAGAGCTGAGTTGATGAGATAACCACCTGTCCAGTGACCTTGCAGGGCAGTCTAATCCCTCCTGTAAACTACGGCAGATAAGCTTTAAAACATACTTCTTCCCTCAGTAATGTAATCTATATATTTTATGTTTCTCATTAAATTTTGAGATTTTGAAAGCGCTATGGTACTTTTTCTTTTTAGCACTTCTAAGTAAATAATATCATTATAATTAATATATGAATTAGAAATGATAGTTGCCCTCAAATGGAAAACAAACCACTATATACATGTAGATACAACACACAACTAGTTTACCATCGAAATATGTAGAGAATTACTTTGCCCCAACATCATCTCAATAAAATTGATTAATTCAATTATGACATGAATTCCAAATACAGTGAAAACCCAGACTTAACATTGACATGAAGTTCTTGAAAGATCTTGATTTTAAATTTTTATAGAAACATCCTACTCTGTGACACAGAGGTCAATATTAAAACTTTATTTTTGATGAGAATCCTAAGAGTCAAATGGCCAAGTTGGTGTTTTGAAAGGAATGGATAATTAAAGGAATCTTTGCTTGAGCTAATACGTGTGTTATACCATCGCCCGCGCGCCGAGTCATGAAAATGTCACGCATAGCTGATCTTTGAACTTGGCGTCTCTGAATACATTGCAGTCTGTTGTGATTGATACATTGTGTGGCCTGATCATTTTGCAGCTGAGCATCCCTTGCAAAATTAATCTAGGAATCTTGTGGTTTTGGAATAGTTCTTTTGAATCCAGAGTAGCAAAACATGGCTGCGCTTGTGCGAGCTTCAAATTTTCTCACTGAGATACTACAACGAAACGTGTGTTAGGTTATGTAAAGCCAAATTTTCTGAATTCAAGATTTCATGACACGCTGTTGCCACGATGGTGCTACTTGACTCGAGCAATTAGAGGAGCAAGCTGCAAAGCTCACAGACGACTGCATTTTTGTGCTATGTATTTCTTTTCTACAGGCATTTGACACAATAGTCAGTAAGGGCGCTGGTCCAAGAATAAGGATCGTCTGCATAAACGCGGACCTCAAAAATAAAGATTGTCCTCATTTTCGGAGACTTTCTAATTTTTTGATAGGTGCGTTGGCGATACGAAAAACGGATTCTGCAATGATTTTCTTGATGCATTTTACTAGGGTGTCTGATCGCGCACCCGATGTTGTGTGCTAAAACCCTTCCCATAGAGATTGTACGCATCCCTATGTGGTCTACGTGCATTGCGCGACCATGCAAAATTGGTCAATGATTTTATGAAAACATTTGAAATTCAAACCTTTATAACAAATGATCCTGAAGGTGAAACTCAATTAATGAGGTGTCATATGAAAGAGCAGGTTTTTCTCCATATTCCCCATAGGGGGCCACCTCCAGAATTGAAAAAATATCTTGGTCAAAACAGCGATTTAAATGTTGTTTGCCTCCTAGCTCCAAAATTTGCCACTTTCCTGAGCTGCGCCCCAGCGGCTTAAGTAGGGCTAGACGTAACAATAATATCCGGGTGCTTTTTTTTTTCGCTAGCCCCAAGGAATCATTTGGTCTAACAGTTTGAAAATACCCTTCCCACATTTTTGGAATCAGCTAATTAGGGAGGCGTGAGCTCCGCTCCCTCCAAACCATGGTTACATCGCATAACCTTTGCGCGTATAGTGAATGAAAGTATGGATAGCCGTTCGCGCCATAAACCCCGGAAGTGAATACACGTTATAGTCAATGGCAATATCGCGGAGACAACGAATACACGTTATAGACAATGGCAATATCGCGGAGACAACGCATGTTGTCTCCGCGATATTGCCATTGACTATAACGTGTATTCACTTCTGGGTTCTATGGCGCGAACGGCTAGCCATACTAGTCGATGGCACATAATCGCGAAGACAGCGTGGCTCAAGCTGCAAGTTGCGCATGACATGCGTACGCTATGCATACGCTTGCATATCGCGCGATACAGCTGTTTGGCTAAATTTAGCAAAACAACATAACTCTGCGTGTACGTCTTTTTAGTCGATTCTGAGCAAAATCCTATGAATATTGCAGCGTTTCGGAGGGGCTGTATCTTTTGATAGAAACATCGGTGAGACTTGAAATTTGAAATGTATTATTCTGATTACATTTTTAATTCAAATATCAAACAAAAATGGTGAAAAACGATCCCAAATTGAAAATTGAAAAATCGTTCAGACACCGTAATTTTACATTGACTTTGTACAGAGACTTTCACATTATGAGCGATAAATCCTTGGGAAGACGGACAACGCACAAAAGTAGACAGTGAACTAGACCTAGGGTTATTTTTTTAAGCGGAATCCATTTTTCACATCGCCAGCGGGCTGTTCGGTAACCCAAAACCTGCAGTGTGCCAATGAAAAAAAACGTCCCCGAAAATGCAGACGATCCTTATTTTTAAGACGCATTTTGTCCGTGTTAATGAGGTCGATCCTCATTCCCAGACAAGCGCCCCTACTGATAGTCTCAAGTCCACATCGCTTGCTGTCTGTCATCAAATAATACATCCCCCTAAAGTGCACATCTGCCATACAATACCACTAATAAGTAAGTTCAGAGAAAATGCCATCGGCCTCGGTGTTTCACGGGGGGCGGACCACGGCACACTTGCTCATCGGATCGCCAGAGCTCCCGGCGGCTATCAACAATACACGTTGCTTTATTGCCTTATCGTCAAAATACAGAGTAGACTAGAACCAAATCGATACGTAGAACAGCCGAAAATACCGACAGCCAGAAAATTTAGTTTCATTTTTACGTAAGCATTATCATTGCATCTTCAATAACACGTTCTGTAAGCACTTATATGTTAGAATTACCCCAAAGAAGAGAAAATACGGTAAACTAGTCACCTTGACGTGCAGTCTCGATCTGGATTTGCCACGGAGCTAGCGTGTCAGGTTATTCACATGTGCAACGTAGCTGGCGCTAGATCACAGTCCCCTCTAGCTCTGAGCTGATGTTACTCATTTTAGCGAGCAGGGGGAGGGGGGGGGGGTCCATTTTTCATAAGATCTGTAGATTTTACTGCCTTTCTCATTATTTTCACGTCAAATAACAATGCCATCCGTTGACTTTCCTTTATTTCCCTTTTCTTACTTTACTTTACTTTACTACAACGATGTTTGTTGTAAGACAGCAAGTGATCGAACGACATTTGTATCGTGGGGGGGGGGGGGGGCAGGGGCGTCGCTAAAGAGGGGTGCAACACCCCCACCCCACACCTGTCAGGATAATGTCGGTAAAATTGCGCTGCCGTTGGAAAAATGAGAAAAGGGGGAGGGAACAAACGAGAGGGAAAGGTAAAGAAAAAAAGAAAAGAAAAGGAAAAGAAAGGAAAGAAAGGAAAAGAAAGGGGAAAAGGAAAAGAAAGGGGAAAAAAGAAAAGAAAGAAAAGAAAAAAAGGAGAAAAGGAAAAAAGGAAAGAAAAAAGAGAAAAAGTAAACAAAAGAAACGGGGGACGAAAGAGAGGAGAAAAGGGGGGAGTGGAGGTAAGAGCCTGAGAGAGGTGGGAGTAAAAGAGAGAGGGGGTTGTTGGGTGGTGTCGTCTCGTCGAGGGAGCCAGAAAGATATGTATATACTGTAGAGCCAGGGGCGGATCTAGCTTTTTGCTAAGGGGGGGGTTTGACCAAAATAATGACGATGCGGAGCATCGTCCACGAGCCGCGAAGCGGCGAGCCGATTTTTTTTTGGGTGTTTATTTGAACCCCGTAAGTGATGTTTTCCTGGCATCTATTAACACAATGGAGACCATAAAAAGCAGTGCATGATAACGTCTTTTTAAATCAAGTAACAGTTTAATACACAGAGTTATCATGTGTTTGGTTAAGTTACCAGATGAGTTGAATATCTTCTCACAATATTTGCACTTGAAAGGGTTTCTCTCCAGCGTGCGTTCTTTTTTTTTCTTTCTTTTTTCCTTTTTTTTCCTTTTTTTTTTTTTTTTGGGGGGGGGGGCCGCCCAAGGGGGGGTTTAAACCCCCTAAACCCCCCCCCGTAGATCCGCGCCTGAGAGCCTCTTAAGCGTTGGGAGCCCCAAAAGTTTGATGGCAAAATTTGACTCAAATTGTATCATAATGTGAAAGAGGATCTAATTTAAGACATATTTCTGCAAGGGTTTTCAAAACAAATGCGTTTAAAATCGAAAATTGATGAAAGAATACACAATTTAGATTTTCTGCTTACAACAGAAAACCCAAATTATTGTTCTGCTTCTAATGAAGCTAACTTAATATCAGGGTGGACTTTCCCTCCCTGTATTCAAAAATGAGCAGAAAAGTGTAATCTATTGCTCTTTCCACTAGACCATTTTTTTTCTAACATGTCTCAGCAACAATTTGTTTATATTCTCTCAGCAAAATAAACCAACATTTCAAATATATACAGGGCGTCTATAGGTTTTTTTTTGTTAACAAAACATTAAAAAGTTACGCAAAACGTTGTATGAATATAAAGCTAAAATCTGGCCGCACGTTGCCTGCCCCAGATATCGATTTGCACAATCATGAATTGTATGTACTAATTCCAATCATGTTTTCACTCCGATGGATTGATTATACTCCTTAGCATATAAAACAAGCTACAATAAAAACACCGTTTCGTTTGCAATAGTGGAATTGTAAACAGGTTACCGTTGGGTTCTTGATTATGTGCATGACAATCAAACCTTTCTGATTATCATAATAATTAAAACACCATATGAAATTGAATCGTAATTAGGTAACCTTGGTTTTTTTATTAGTGCACGGCAATCAATTTTGTCTGATCATCATAATAATTAAAACACCATATGGAATAGAATCGTAAACAGGTTACCTTAGTTTCTTGATTATGTGCATAACGATAAAAACTTCATGATTATAATAGTACTAAAAACACCTTTGTTTTACAATCTTTTTAGGTGCTCTTAAAAAAAAAAACAGATTTGAGATATATGAGGTAAGAGAAATTCAAGTCCATTGAATTGAAAGAGTGAATAAGCAGGTTAAGGTAATGAGAGTACTATTATGGAAATCATATTATCTAGGTACTCTAAAATGCAAAGACTCTCCGGAGTCATTTTGCACAATAGAAATTTTAGTTTCTTTGCGAAAAATTGTTGGACACCAGTGGTGGATCCTGGGGGGGGGGGGGGGGGGGGCTGAGCGAATTTTCGGCTCTGCTTTGCGCGTTCGGGGGAAACTGAATTCAGACAAAGATTAAGAGTGGAGAATGGTACAACGAATCGTGTTCATTCTCTAATAATTTAAGGAAACGTCAAAGCTTCCGCGTTTCGATCGCGGGGGGGGGGGGGGGGGGTAAGAGCCTGAGAGAGGTGGGAGTAAAAGAGAGAGGGGGTTGTTGGGTGGTGTCGTCTCGTCGAGGGAGCCAGAAAGATATGTATATACTGTAGAGCCTCTTAAGCGTTGGGAGCCCCAAAAGTTTGATGGCAAAATTTGACTCAAATTGTATCATAATGTGAAAGAGGATCTAATTTAAGACATATTTCTGCAAGGGTTTTCAAAACAAATGCGAGTAAAATCGAAAATTGATGAAAGAATACACAATTTAGATTTTCTGCTTACAACAGAAAACCCAAATTATTGTTCTGCTTCTAATGAAGCTAACTTAATATCAGGGTGGACTTTCCCTCCCTGTATTCAAAAATGAGCAGAAAAGTGTAATCTATTGCTCTTTCCACTAGACCATTTTTTTTCTAACATGTCTCAGCAACAATTTGTTTATATTCTCTCAGCAAAATAAACCAACATTTCAAATATATACAGGGCGTCTATAGGTTTTTTTTTGTTAACAAAACATTAAAAAGTTACGCAAAACGTTGTATGAATATAAAGCTAAAATCTGGCCGCACGTTGCCTGCCCCAGATATCGATTTGCACAATCATGAATTGTATGTACTAATTCCAATCATGTTTTCACTCCGATGGATTGATTATACTCCTTAGCATATAAAACAAGCTACAATAAAAACACCGTTTCGTTTGCAATAGTGGAATTGTAAACAGGTTACCGTTGGGTTCTTGATTATGTGCATGACAATCAAACCTTTCTGATTATCATAATAATTAAAACACCATATGAAATTGAATCGTAATTAGGTAACCTTGGTTTTTTTATTAGTGCACGGCAATCAATTTTGTCTGATCTTCATAATAATTAAAACACCATATGGAATAGAATCGTAAACAGGTTACCTTAGTTTCTTGATTATGTGCATAACGATAAAAACTTCATGATTATAATAGTACTAAAAACACCTTTGTTTTACAATCTTTTTAGGTGCTCTTAAAAAAAAAACAGATTTGAGATATATGAGGTAAGAGAAATTCAAGTCCATTGAATTGAAAGAGTGAATAAGCAGGTTAAGGTAATGAGAGTACTATTATGGAAATCATATTATCTAGGTACTCTAAAATGCAAAGACTCTCCGGAGTCATTTTGCACAATAGAAATTTTAGTTTCTTTGCGAAAAATTGTTGGACACCAGTGGTGGATCCTGGGGGGGGGGGGGGGGGGCTGAGCGAATTTTCGGCTCTGCTTTGCGCGTTCGGGGGAAACTGAATTCAGACAAAGATTAAGAGTGGAGAATGGTACAACGAATCGTGTTCATTCTCTAATAATTTAAGGAAACGTCAAAGCTTCCGCGTTTCGATCGCGGGGGGGGGGGGGGGGGTAAGAGCCTGAGAGAGGTGGGAGTAAAAGAGAGAGGGGGTTGTTGGGTGGTGTCGTCTCGTCGAGGGAGCCAGAAAGATATGTATATACTGTAGAGCCAGGGGCGGATCTAGCTTTTTGCTAAGGGGGGGGGGTTTGACCAAAATAATGACGATGCGGAGCATCGTCCACGAGCCGCGAAGCGGCGAGCCGATTTTTTTTTGGGTGTTTATTTGAACCCCGTAAGTGATGTTTTCCTGGCATCTATTAACACAATGGAGACCATAAAAAGCAGTGCATGATAACGTCTTTTTAAATCAAGTAACAGTTTAATACACAGAGTTATCATGTGTTTGGTTAAGTTACCAGATGAGTTGAATATCTTCTCACAATATTTGCACTTGAAAGGGTTTCTCTCCAGCGTGCGTTCTTTTTTTTCTTTCTTTTTTCCTTTTTTTTCCTTTTTTTTGGGGGGGGGGCCGCCCAAGGGGGGGGTTTAAACCCCCTAAACCCCCCCGTAGATCCGCGCCTGAGAGCCTCTTAAGCGTTGGGAGCCCCAAAAGTTTGATGGCAAAATTTGACTCAAATTGTATCATAATGTGAAAGAGGATCTAATTTAAGACATATTTCTGCAAGGGTTTTCAAAACAAATGCGTTTAAAATCGAAAATTGATGAAAGAATACACAATTTAGATTTTCTGCTTACAACAGAAAACCCAAATTATTGTTCTGCTTCTAATGAAGCTAACTTAATATCAGGGTGGACTTTCCCTCCCTGTATTAAAAAATGAGCAGAAAAGTGTAATCTATTGCTCTTTCCACTAGACCATTTTTTTTCTAACATGTCTCAGCAACAATTTGTTTATATTCTCTCAGCAAAATAAACCAACATTTCAAATATATACAGGGCGTCTATAGGTTTTTTTTTGTTAACAAAACATTAAAAAGTTACGCAAAACGTTGTATGAATATAAAGCTAAAATCTGGCCGCACGTTGCCTGCCCCAGATATCGATTTGCACAATCATGAATTGTATGTACTAATTCCAATCATGTTTTCACTCCGATGGATTGATTATACTCCTTAGCATATAAAACAAGCTACAATAAAAACACCGTTTCGTTTGCAATAGTGGAATTGTAAACAGGTTACCGCTGGGTTCTTGATTATGTGCATGACAATCAAACCTTTCTGATTATCATAATAATTAAAACACCATATGAAATTGAATCGTAATTAGGTAACCTTGGTTTTTTTATTAGTGCACGGCAATCAATTTTGTCTGATCATCATAATAATTAAAACACCATATGGAATAGAATCGTAAACAGGTTACCTTAGTTTCTTGATTATGTGCATAACGATAAAAACTT